>VFFE01007724.1:560814-766399 GCA_008921705.1 Burhinus oedicnemus
CGCCCGCCCTCACCCCCCGCCGTTCTCCCGCCCGAGCCCTGGCGCGAGCGAAGGTGACGACGACGAACGTGTCCCCTCCCGCCCCTATCAGCGGGGCGGCCGCTGCCCTTACCCAGCGGCCCCTGCGGCGCGCTCGCGCCGCCGCCGCCCCGCCCACCCCGGGTTTCCCGCCCGGCCGCCTGTCAGCGGCCGCTGGGGAGGTGGAGCGGGCGCGGCCCTGGCACCGTCGCCTCAGGGGAGTCCTCCCCTCCCAACGACGAGAGGAAGGAGACTTCGGGTATCGCCCGGATTGGCGCTTGGGGGTGTTGGTTGATGCGAAGCTCAACATGAGCCGGCAGTGGGTGCTCACAGCCCAGAAAGCCAACTTCAAAAGAAGTATGGCCAGCAGGTCGAGGGAGGTGATTCTGCCCCTCTACTCCCCTCTTGTGAGACCCCACCTGGGGTCCTGCATCCAGCTCTGAGGCCCCCAACATAAGAAGGACATGGACCTGTTGGAATGGGTCCAGAGGAGGGCCATGAAGATGGTCAGAGGGCTGGAGCACCTCTGCTATGAGGGCGGGCTGAGAGTTGGGGTTGTTCAGCCTGGAGAAGAGAAGGCTCTGGGTGGACCTTATAGCCCCTTCCAGTACCTAAAAGGGGCCTATAGGAAAGATGAGGAGGGACTCTTGATCAGGGAGTGTAGTGATAGGACAAGGGGTAATGGTTTTAAACTGAAAGAGAGTAGATTCAGAT
Organism: Burhinus oedicnemus; assembly: GCA_008921705.1. NCBI lineage: Eukaryota > Metazoa > Chordata > Aves > Charadriiformes > Burhinidae > Burhinus > Burhinus oedicnemus. The sequence goes on from VFFE01007724.1 coordinate 561,547, forward strand.
TAGGTATTAGGAAGGAATTCTTTACTGTGAGGGTGGTGAGACACTGGCACAGGTTGCCCAGGGAAGTTGTGGCTGCCTCATCCTTGGTGGTGTTCAAGGCCAGGTTGGATGAGGTTTTGAGCAACCTGGTCTAGCGGAAGGTGTCCCTGCCCATGGCAGGGGGACTGGAACTAGATGATCTTTAAGGTCCCTTCCAACCTAAACCATTCTATGATTCCTCTGCTCCCATCGCCCTCCCAGAGCAGCGGAGAAGGGGATTTGCTAGCTCCCTTCCTTCCTACATGTCTTGCCAGGGGGGTGCAGCTGGCAAGGGGAGCTTCCTTAAGCACCACAGTGGGCTAAAATCAGGAAGTTCTCACCACTTTGGTTACTGCAAGGAGGGAGATTTTTCTTCCCTTGATGTACAGCATGAGCAAGGAGAGAGCGCCCTGCCCAAGGACTATCATGTAAATAGGTGTGGGAGCAATTAGTGTTGCTTTCTTGCCAAATAATCTGCTTCTGTCACACCTTGCTAGTGTAAGAAGGCCAAAGATGTGTATGTCACTCACTGGGGAGACAAGGATCCCGTGCCCTTGTTCAGAATAAATTAATGATAGGTTTGTGGGTGAAGGGCTAGATATGTTGCTTTAGGGCCAGAGAGGAGCTGGGAAATGTGGCTTGTCTGAACTAAGACTGTGGATTTACCCCCCAGCAAGAGGTCCCAGATCCTTTCCGAAATCCCAACTGCATTGCTCCTGCCCTTTTTTCCACACTTCTGATAACCTTTTACAAGCACAGACTGTTGTTGCCTTGCTCATTTGTCAACATCAGCAGTAATCTCAAAATTTCCAATTTAGTAGGTAACTTCTGTTTGTCAGACAAAAACATTTCTTTAAAACACAATGCCTTGTTAAATTGATTGCTCTTTATGGCAGTTAACTGTCCTCTACCATATTGTACCACAGATAAATCTGTCATGGAGTTCTTTTGCTTAAAGAATTAGTGAACTATTTTGCTTCCCTCACCTACAGCTTAGGTGAAATTTCCAGTCACTTCCCTTCTCTGCCCTCAGGGCAGGTGCTCTGGAGAAATGTGAATTTCATTGGACATTGTATAAAACTGCCAGTCAGGTATGAGGAATTCAAAGGCATGAAGAACTTCTAATATGCCAGACTGGACAGGGCAAGTAACATTCTATTAGCTTGAAAAAATACTGAATTAATTTTAATTTACTTGCTGTTTCATATCCTTTCAGGTTGGACATTCCTTTGGAATAGCTTATACATCAGGTGCCTTGATAGAGGATGGAGTTTTCTTCATAGTAACCAATTTTCAATCAATTACCTGCATGCTAATAATTGTCCTTGAAGAGGTGTGTAGAACTAAGGTGGATTGTTCTCATGCTCTAATCAATTTATAAGAAAAAAAGAGGGAAAAATATGTTACAGCACCTCAAAGACATGATATCTGTGTATCAGGAGACATGAAGCCTTGAGTTGTGCAGTTAAAGACGTCATGGAAATGTTGCTTGTCAGTATTCTAAGAAGAGCTTAGACTGCTGCAGATGCAAAAGGTTTCCCTGTCACAGAAAACCAACACGTCACTGAAATGTAAAAATGCTCATTTTTGTATGGCAACATGATCCTTGCTAACTACTCCGTGGTGGTAAATGTAGTAAGGACTGAATTTTTCTCCCCCTCTGTTACAGTCTTAACTGGAAGACATATCTTTCCAATGTAATCACAGATTGCATAAACCCATTGTGTTAAAGCAGGTTTTTTTTCAACTGAAACAATAAAATGGTTTGGAAGAGATGTCTTGGGCTGCTTTAGTTTGGGGTGAAGTAAGGAATGTGCCATGCAGTATAAAAATCATTGAATAGGTTTTTGATGATTGTTGGGTAATCAGATATTAGGAGGGAGGCTAATGACGCATAATTTAAAGATTAGGGTGCATGAATTTCTGTATTAACCCATGTGGAAAACATTGCATCAACATTTAACTATGCTATTGTTGTAGCCAGTCATAAGATCAAATTCTGTTGTTCCTGTCCTTGGCTGCTGACATACCTAACTGAGTGAAGAAAAGCCCTGCATGGATTCAGATTCAGGAAGGTTTTTCTACATTTACATGAAAATTATAAAGCCTAATTCTTTTTTAAAATGAAAATTAGATTTTGAAGTAACTGCCTGAACTAGCAGAAGTTTCGGCTGTGGCATTCTGTTGATCAAAGAGTTTGATTCTAGTGTGTTATTACATTTTACAAAGCTGATAATTAAATTTCTCCCACATTATTTATTACTCTTGTAGATGAAAATGTAAATTATACCCCTTTTACTCTTATCTTATTGCATATGAAAATGGTTGTGCGTTATTTTTAATATTTTCAGAAATTAATCGTACAAGACATGATTCTTAAAATGAAAGATTTGCTTATTTAGCGGAAATTGTTTTCTTCGATTGTACTGATTCTTATCTGCCACCAGGGGGCAATAATTCCATTTCCTAAAGCTGATCTTTTAACATTAATACATACTAGAACAGTGGTTTCATTAAAATTTTTGAGGGACTATATGTGAAAGTCAAAACATAATTTTCTTAGAAATGTTTCACTTGCGTAATTTAATGCCAATTATGTTAATATTTTACTATTTTACTCTGCACTACTTAGGCATGTAGGTTTTACTTGTATTTTGAGCAGCTGAAATTAGAGTGCTTTGTAAAAGTTTTCACTGGTGAACCTCATGCAGCCTGTAATGGTGCAAGGTTTGGATTCCATGCGAAATAGGATTTCTTGTGGTTTTTGTATTACCATTGCCATATTTTAAAATTTGTTTTGAATGCCATTACTTTCCTATTCTTTTTTTATTTTTTTGTTACAATAATGTCCTATTAAAAATCCTGAATTTGGGAATTATATCACCTAGCAGGTACCTTTATCTTCTTACATGATACGTATTTTATTTATATGCATAGTAGTTGCAACATACTGCAGTTAAAGCCAAGGCCACCTTCTGTAAAGATCTGTACAATTCTGTCCCAAATGCAATCTTTAATGATCCCTTTAATGATAATAATCTTGTAACTGTATCTTCCATTAGGTGTACATGTGTTGTTGCAAAGATGAGCCAGAGAAAATATCTTCCTGCAAAGGTGCAAAAGTACAAAATCATGAAAGACAGAAATAGGTGTAAGTATCTGTTTAAACTATGTAGAATCATAGAATCATCCATGTTTTTGTATATTAATATATCTGTATAAACTTCGTAGCCTCCCTAAGGTCCTACTAAGGTGCTTACCACTGCATAATGGTTAGGCATAAAGGTGTGGAACACTACTATGTATTTTTTTACGCTGTAAAATGTAATGATTTAAATCTGTTTCTGGTAACAGTAGTCCTTGATGTGCTCAGCTTAACCTGACTGTTCCTGTATACATGGTGAATAATCATCCATTAATTTAAAAGGGCAAATCTCTTATTTCTTTACTTTGTTGTATGAATATGAAGAAGATTGAGTCAGGTAATGAGATCTGAACAGCACAGTACTAAACAATGTTCTCTTTTGTGATGTCCTGAACTCCACACCTGAAATAAAATTAAAAGTCATGGATGTAGCATCACGTTGGAGACGTAGGTTTTAGGACGTGTTATAAACTGAAGCTCCTAATTTTTGTACCTGTAATCCAGAAAGGAAATTATATAGATGGAAAAAGTACCGTTAAGGAGACATTAGAGTTAGGTAAATAGCAAGCAAGCGGTTGCTGCATATGAACACTGCTGTATTTTATTGAAGACATTTGGTGAATATTGTGTTCTTGGTAAGGTTTTGAAACTTGGCAGCAAGCTGTCTCCCATCTGAAAGAGCCTGAGGGTTTCTAGGCAAAGGTCTTAACTGAGCTTGCTGGAAATTTTCATCCATGATAAGGAGTTTATAACGAGAAGATTCCTGTTGCAAAAGGGCATTATTATATTTGTTGTTTGTATCTTTTGAGTTGCAGAGGAGATCCAGAATTGCCTATGTATTTCATTTTGTCAGCTTTAAATGTATGGAAAAGTTGAAGTACGTCCTCATAAGATGATTATCTTTATTTCTTGAGTTTCAAAGTGTCTTTGAAGTTATTTTTTTTACTTTAGGTGAAGATTTCCTCATTGCAGTTTTTGTATTATTTAAAATCTATTATTCAATTTTATTTCATAATATGAAAAAGTGTTCTCTAGCACCTGCTTGAAATTAGAGTAACTTGCTCTTATGTGTGCACTGAGGCATATGATCTAGCACACTCACTGGTGGTGGGGTTGTCTCCAGGTGCGTAAAAGTAATTGTAGCCTAAGAGGAAAGTGTTTGGGTTGGCCACTGCCATCCTTTCTTCCAGTTTCTCACTCTGCCTTATAGCAGTGAGAACATGAAATGGCTGAGAAATGTTGGGGCACCTGTTCTGCGCTGAGGGAAGGGTAGAGGAGAAAGATTCAGGGAAGGTGGGTTACCTGCCACTGAGAGGCATACTGTAGGAGGATGCTGGAAAAGCAGAAAACACTGGGAAAACTCAGGTAGTCATTTTCATTTTGGAGGCATCTACATTCCAACCATCTATGCTGTGCTTGTCCAGCCCCAGTGCTTCTGGGTTGCACCATTAGGGAGTAACACCCCTCATAAACAGGTCCTAGCCCTCCAGCAAGGTTAGATCACCTCCATCCCCAGAGCCTTAAAGCTAAGCAGACTTTTCTAGCTCTCTTCTTATCCTTCTCTTCCTCTCACATTGCCACCACAAGCAAAATAGAAAGTAGCTAATAGAAAGTAGAACAAAAGAATTGCTGAACGTAGAATGGCAAAATGCAGTTTTGCCTACAATATTGAGGAACCTTGAGGTGCTTCTGATCAGAAGGCAAATTCTAATCAATAATAATACATTATTTGATTGTAAATATTACAGTTATCTAAAGATAAACCCAAAGCAAAAAAAAAAAAAAAGTGGGGAGATACATTCTTTATTGCACCAAATAGAATTACTATAATCCTATTCCTCTTATTTCACAAAAAAACCCCAAAACAAAACAAAACAAAATAAAACAAACCCCATAAATCTAGTTTTCTAACTATATTTCCTGATCTAACAAAGGTGATATTCCCCTTTACAAGTTTGCCTTGACTTTGTAGTCTGACACCATGTCTTTGAACTTGCCTGTGGAACAGCTGAAGTAATTTTTACTACTTGTAGCCATCATTCTAGCTGATGGGATACACTCAGTTTCTTAGACGCATTCATTTATAGCCGTATTTAATAACCTTTCCCAGGAATAATCAGACTGGCATTTTATCTAACTACAATGCAGGCATGTGCTTTAAGTTTTGGTTACCTTTAGTCATATGCCTGGGGATGCCTGTATTTTGTCCATGCCACATGACTGAAAATGCTTAAGACATCTTATTTTTCCTACTGTCAGAATGAAATATTATCCTGATTTTTTTTTGTTGGCTTTGGGGGTTTGTTTGTTTGTTTGTTTTAGAAGTGATTTGATGTGTATCCATCCTGCACTAGAAAACAACTGCTTTTTGGTTATGAGTGCTATTCCAGATGAGGAGTGGGCAAAACTCTGTAGAAAGAAGGGGAAAGAAAAGGCTATGGGCAAAATTAGTTGTTCTGGTAGGGTGGATCACTCTGTAGACTGTATATTGAGTACCTGGGATTCATATGATTAAAAGGAGTGATTTTGAAGACACAAGTTTAGAATTTCATGCAACATCTAGACATGAAAATGGGACAGGATTTCTTTCCTCTGATAATGACTGGAATGTTTTAAATAGCTGTGAAGTGTCTTGCAAGGTGTCTGTAAGGGTGTCAAAGATGGCTTAGTTCCTAGCATTTCAACATCAACTGAGTTTTGTTGTAGTTGGGAAAGTGGTAATTAAGTGGTGGTGAACTTAGGCTTCGTGTCATTTATAGTTTGTGAATATGTCCAGTGCTAACTTCAGAATAAACCATGCAGATTTTTTTCATTTAATTTCCAATAGATATTTAAATTATGTGTATTTTGATTATTTCTTCATTTTTGTAGCTACCTAAATATCTCACTATTCACAGAAACTCATTGCCAAGATACTCTTTCTTTATCTGTCAATGATATATTGGATGTTTAGTATTATTCTTTCAAATGTTATTGCTTATATAATTTATGTTACCTCAGGTAATGTTTGTCACATGAGTAACAGAATTTTCTTGCTATTTTATTGAAAGGTTTAAGAAGACTGGAGGCTCAGTCAGTTACAAATTAAAAAATCAAAAAATAGGTGATAGGCACCTAAAACGATTACTTATGATCAATAATGCAAAGTAGATGTTGACTCATATCAGAAAGTGAATTCTTGAAGGCAGACTTGCCTTTTGTTTGAACATTTTAATCACAGTGAGTATCTGTAAAGTTCTAGAAGAAGCTTATGTATATTTTGCATAAAACAGGAGAGCACTACAGCTTAGTGATTGTAACTGAATTGAAATCCTGTGCTAAAATTGATACCTAAGCTGGAATGATCCAGCTCCTGGTTGGTGTAAAGCAGATACTTGCACTGTTCATACAGAGAATGAGTCTTCTGAACTAGCTTAGAATTTCATGGCTGCCATGACAACCGTTGGGCTGTTCCACAGATCTGCAGGCTCTGCTCAGAAACCCGGGCTTCTGCCAAAAATACGATTCTGTTGTTTAAGTTGGACAGGCAATCACTCTTTTGCTTCTGGAGTTCATAGTGTAGCTGTTCTAACAAAGCCCAGAACCTGCTTTGGTGGTTTATCATTAGAAGTTGAGAGGAACAGTCAGCCTTGAGGGAAATACAAAGTTGAGAACTTGGATACTTTTGATCTAGCACCACACCAATGCCGTTTATTACATCTTTGCAGGGTATATGATTTACAGTCTATGAAGAAGAAGTGGAGATTGTTAGAAGCATCTGAGGTAGAAGACTTGTGCTAAACATGGCTGATGAAAATGCACAGATATTTGAAGACTTTATCTTGTGGCTACATCAAGGTATAATAAACAGGAATTCACTACATGATTGTATCTTTAAATGTTATGTGATGTACTGTTTTAAAACTTTTAGCATCTTTATGAAACTTGTTTGCCTCTACTGAATTATTGCATTGATACTTTATGTATGTGAAAATTTTTCATGTTGCTTTACTAAGAAAATTGCAAGAAATGTGTTTTATTAAAAGGACACAGGAGAGTACACAGAAAACTGCTTCCTAAGAATATGTGGTAGCAAAGTATGTTCTTTATATTCTGTCCATTACAATGGACAGTAGGAACATCCAGTTTCAGGAAGAGTTTAAGAAACAGAAGTATAAAGTAGTGTCCTCTCTGGAGCATCCATGTGTAATAGTTTGGAGAATTCCTGTGCTGCAGATGTCCTGCATCTGACCTGCCCACTGATGGATCAAACTCCATGTATTCACTGAATTAATCTTTTAACCCTTTGGTAGTTTTGACTGGTGTTACATTATGCAGCAGTGTGTTCTACAATTTAATTATAAGTTGTTTGAGAAAACAAATTAATCTTGTTTCAAATATGGTCTGTAGTCATGTCATTGGGTGCTCCGTAATTCTTGTCTTATAAGAAATTGGAAAAACTTCTTTTCAGTTCACTTTTTCCATATTATTCCCAACTTTGAAGACCTTTATCAGCTCATTTACCTACTTTCCAATTTGAAGACTCCTAGCCTGTGTAATCTGTTTTGTATGGAAGTTACTTCAAATCTGTAGTCACTTTTATATGTTGCTTTTCTGTTCTGCAATAGCCTTCGCAAATGGTGTGATATTTGAAAGAAAGAAAACTAATTTGAAAGGAAAAAGAAAGAAAGGGAAAAAAGGACATTTTTTCCCCCAATATGAGGACAGTAAAGCAGTGGCATCGGTTGCCCAGAGAGGTTGTGTAGTCTCCATCCTTAGAGGTTTCCAGGACACAATTGGACAAAGCCCTGAGCAACTTGGCCTCATCTCATAGCTGACCCTTCTTTGACTGGGAGATTGAGCTACACACCTCCTGTGGTCCCTTTGAACCTGAATGATTCAATGATCCCATGACCCAATATGCAAGCAATATACAAGAAGTCTACAAGTGTAGACTTAATACATTGTCAAATTGATGGTTTCTTCTTTATTCTCTATTCTTTCTAACACTGTATGTGCCTTTTTGACAACTAGTGAGCTTTGAGCTGATGTTTTCAGAAAACTGTCTACAGTGCTCAAAGACCTTATTACTAAGTGGGTAAGAGTCCATCATTATGCATGTACAGTTAGCAGCTGCAGCAAGAGCAGAGAAGAAAGAGCAGGTAGCAAGGAGGAAGTATCTTTGGGATTACCTGGTTCTGTGGCTGCTGCTGTTGGCTGAAGCACTGGCAAAAACATTGGTTGAAAGAAAAAGAGTTGTCTGCTGTGAGGGCAAAGGATTGCACTTCATGCCCCTAGCATGTCCATTGCCACTGGTATGCTCCTGTGTTGCAGTTACTCACTACGACAAGCTGCAACACCGTCACCCGTAATCAGCAATAGGAAGTGGGCATACCCCACCGGAGGCCTACGAGGCGACAGACACGCCTCGGGGACAAAGAGCACAGACACCAATGTGGTGGATACAAGATGTCCGTTTATTAAACTGCGTCACAAGCTTATATACCTGGCCAAGCTCTGCTCAAGGGGAGGGGTTTGCCGTCTACCTTTCCGTCACATCACGTGATCTTCCGAACGCCGACCCCTGCATCTCTCACGTGATCTTCTGACCACTAACCACCACACTCCTGCACTGGAGAAACTGAGCAGAGCTGGACCCAGTTTTAGTTCCCTGACGGGTGCTGGTGGCTGCTGCCTTCTGCCTAAGGACCCTCATACCATTCTTTCTTCGCCCGCTCTCTGGATAGGTAATTCTTCTGGATAGGTAACTCTTCTGGCCAGCTGCTTTTGCTCTTCCACTGATCTCCAAATCTCTACGGAGTGTCCATACTGTCAGCATCTTGCCTCTGACTTCTTCCTGCCCTGAATGCCACTATGGCTTGCTAGTGCTACAAGGCAAATCTTTTATTGCACTTCCATTGTTTTTCATTTATGAGCACTTAATTTAACCTGCCTTTTCAATCATCCACTACTATGAGATATGCCTGCAACATTTCACAGTCTATATTCAGGTATCCTGAATAATTTTCTGTCATGCTCTGGCAGGGGGGTTAGACTAGATGATCTCCAGAGGTCCCTTCCAACCCCTGTGATTCTGTGATTTCGGTGTTCTGCACTGTACAACGTATCAAGCTTTGTCACAGCAGTGTTCACCTCCTTCTCCAGATGACTGGAGAATATGCTGAGAGACATGAGTCAGTCATTGGTGTCCCACTCATATTTGCCACTCTTCTGGTACTGAAGTTGGTTTAAGCTATAGGTTACATGTCATACCCTGTAGCTAGTAGTTCAGCAGCTTCCTATTTGGGTAAAAAACCTCTGATCCTGGTGATATGTTATTTCCAAATGGCCTGTCCATTCTAAAGCTTCCTTTGCTGACCATCAGGACAAAGTTCTGACCTTCAGATGCTGGGCTGACGTGTGGCATCTCTGGACTATTCTAGAAAAAACATATAGCTGATTTTATAGAGATCTTTTGGCACCAAAGTAGATGAGACGTCTGATTCTCTCTCATTTCTTTTTTTTACCTTTGTTTACCTGTTGTTAAAACAAAAGCTCATCCAATTTACGAGCTCTGACTTAGTCCTCTTATCAAGTGCAACATGAACAGCATTGGTTTGAGGTGATTACTAATAGTTATCTGGAGATTGTTGCTGTAATGATTGTAAGGATTGTTTCTGGTCTGAAAACTTTGTTGCACACATGAAGTTCTGAGCAACTTTCTGCTGCAACTTAGGAGTGGTACTCTTGTCCTTTTGGAGTGGTAAAGGCTATTGGAAAGTAGTGTGTATACTGAAGATTAGTAGGAAATATTTCCATACATAGTGCATGATGGCACTAGTTCTTAAAAAGCATATTGCAGCCCACAACTCAGGAAGGAAAGTCTTGATGCTGGAAGTCTGGCTAATTATCAAAAGTTATCCAGACGTTCAGATCTTTACTTTGCCTTATTTTTTGAAAAAGTTCTGTACTGGTTTTGAGATGTGAGATTAGTTTGGTTCTTTAAATTAGGTGAGATGCACTGAGGTGCAAGTCTCTTGAGCACGAAAATAGGCAGCATGCTCTTTTGTTGCAGCACAACACTGTGGCTCATTTCGGACTACTGAATGCAATGATTAAGTTTAAACAATTTGCCAAAAGTGGCACTTGCTTCGCCTTCAAGAGGGAGAGGGGTGTCCTGGTTTGAGAACACTGTGCTGTCATGTAGGTCTTGCTGCACGGGAGAAGGTGGAAGAAGCTGGTCCTCGATTGACTCACATGCTGAGCATCTGAGATTTGGCAAGTCTGGATTATAATTTTTTCTTAAATCTTCATTTCTGGGCAAAATGGTGGAGGTGATTATGACAGAGTAAATAGACAGCTCCCTAATTTCATTTCAGTCATTGAGGTTATCAGTCTCAAGCTGGATCAAGTCTGTGTTGTTTGCAGTAGTTACTAAGCTTGTTCTAGCACTGAATGAAGTTAAAGACTATGTTCTGATTCTTTTCAAATTGATCAAGAGTTTTATGAAGATTGATCAGTAGATTCTTTTGCTATGGTGGATATTGCTGTTGTGCTCAAAGAGGCTCCTTCGAAGGTATTTTTCTTTTATTTGTGAGATGATCCAGGGAATGTGAGCAATTGTTTCTCTGCCCTGTGGACCACCTTCTGCTGACCTTAGATGTGCCATGCCTCCTAGTTGCCCTTTGAGGCCACCAACAATGAGGAAACATGGGCTAGGATATATAAAGTTTTAAGATAACTTCTGATTACTACACCTTCATTGTGTCTGGCCTTGGCCTTGCAGTAGCTAACTTGCTGCTTAATTTTAGACAATCAGTGAAACAGACCTCATGAACTAAGTGCTTAATACATTTTCATACATCCCCAGAGAGTCAAGTGCCTCTCTAGGCCTCCAGAGGGAGATCCTGTCCACTTAACTAAAGTGTTTAACCTTAAGCAAACAAGATCTTTTAGAAGTCTTCAGCATCGCCTACCTCTCTCCATAGTCTCTGTAAGAAACATAAGCACTTTAGAAGGACTGGGTTATCACGTGTCTAAGATTAGGTCCTTAAGAAGAACACGCCGCCTAGCTGTAATTATATGCAATTTTTGGAAATTGCATACTGATTGCCTGAAGGTACTTCTAGTCATCATAACTGCTGAAAGGGTAAGAAGACCACTTGAATACATTTATCATTTAAGCTGAAAAGTCAGAGGATTTGTGCCTGTGTTTTCCGTGATCTTAAAGGTGATTATTTCATAGCTCATAATCTTAAAAAAATACCACTGGTTACTTTTTCACTTTCATTCACTATTGCATCATCAGTTTATACTGGTATTTAAGTCTGGTTTTGCAGGGGAAAAGTTTGAAAGCTTATTTAAAACAAGCTATTTAGAATAAGGATCGAGAAACAAAGAGCATAAACAATAGGTAAGCCGGATTTGGGATATAACTAGCTATCCAGGGCACTTTTCTTTAATCTGTATAGATCTTTTAAACTAATCTCCAAGTGGCAGGCTTTGGCTACTATGACTAGATTTCTTTCACACACAGATAAATCCCCACAGTTTCCGCTTTCTCCAGAAGACGTCCACTTTCCCTTCCCCTTCATATCCCTAGTCTTCCCTGTGCATCTTCTGGTTTATAACTCTTTTTCTCCAAGGGCTGCTGAAATTGTCAGTGCTTTAGACCCTACAGCCAAATAAGGCATGTCTAGTTGGGGAGATACCATATTCAGTGGGAAGCAGGGGTGAGGATGCATGAGACTGGAGAGGAAAAGGCAGGGGGGAAGGGTGAGGGGTTTGTATTCTTGACCTTAGGTAGCTGGTGCTGAGAGGTAGCGTATTGTGTTGAAGCACAGACAGAACGAGTTTGTGGATGGGAAGGAGGGAGCGAGGAGGAGGGAGGAGGAAGCTGGGACAGCGAGGGGGGAGGAGGAGAGAGCAGCATCTCTATCTTTCTTTGCAGACCACGCTGCTAAACAGCGAGGGGAGGCTCATGCTTCCCTAATATCCATCACTCCCTGCTTCCAGCGTGGTCACAGACAGAGCAACAAAGAGGGTCTCAGAGGTAAGATCCTTGCAACTTGCAAAACTGTAGCATCTGACAAAATAAGGAGAAGCAGCAGCAACAATACAGAGAAAAGATTATGAGCACCTGGGAATGCTCAGAGACGGCAGGGGGGTAATTGGAAGCCCAAGTCCCCTGAAGGCTAAGGAAGTGTTAGCAGCAGCAGCAGCAGCAGCAAGAACGGAGTAAGAGGGGAGCAGATCAGATCTGAGGGGATCAGAATACCAGCTAGTAATATTGAGCAGTGGGCAGTTTGTGTCCCAGCTGCCTGTGTAAGAAGAGGAGAGAATAGGGTCGAACTATGAAAGCAAATAGTCTGATACCTGATGACTAAATAAGGCTTAACAAAATATATGAATGGTTTATTTACCCAAAATGTAGTTCTGGAATGAAGAAAACAATTCATTTGTGCATGTCAGAAGAAAAAAATATAAATGAAAAGCAAAGCTAAAGTCTGCATATTGTTTTGACTTTTTTACATGAAAGTTTGATTTTTCATTTTAGGACAATGTTTCAGTTCAGAAATGCATTTATTAGCAAGAAGGAGAAAAAAAAGGCAAAACACCCAAATGAAATGTTTTGGGTGTTTTGTTTTTCTTTTTTGAGTCAAACAAAATGGGCTGTTTGACAATTATTGTAAGAAAATATTTGTGATACCAAAACAAAGTATGCTGTTTGACCTGAGAAATACTGTTTAATTTAATTTAGGAAAAAACAGCGTAATTTTGTACTGGCCTGAAATGAAATTTATAATTATGTTTGATTCATCCACTTAGCCTAAAAAAATCAGCAATTTGGTTAGGTGTATTTATAAAGTGAATTGTTTATTTTTAGTTGCAGATACTAGAAGCTTAGATGGAGACAGAAAGTATAGCATCTATACATTGGAGAAATTGACGCTTGCTTTTTCCTTGTGCTTTGTCTCATTTACTTTACTTTTTGAGGTATGAGCTACCTTGCTTTTGATATAACACCTTGTAGACTTTTCTGAAAATTATAAACTAATAATGGCAGTAATGTCAGTGTTTGTTGTTAAACATGTTGAACGAACTACAAAGAAAATTAACAGTGGCTTGTATGTCTTATGAATAAAAGTCTTTAGAATTTAATGTCTTTTTTTCACTATGAAACATAGAATCAGTCTCCAGAGGTGGACATTCTGGAATATTTGTGCTTAATTGGAAGTTTCTGTGTTTTCATCTCCACATTAGGTAACTAAAACAGCTGTAGTGAGTTTATCTGATGTGTGAGTGAGGAAGTTAGAACCACCATTCTCTGCTGCTGTGGGGAACCTGGAGATGGTGGACCTGATTTTGATTTGCTTTTCCATCAGTGTAAATTTACGAGTACAAGTGTACATGGGATCAGCATCAGGTTCTGTACTGGTCTACTTTGTTGTTGCCCCATTTTTCTTATAAAAGAGAGACGAGCCAAATCACAGCAATGGGACTTTTCTTTCACCAGTTTTAAAAATTATGTTAATGGCTATTTCAGGGCTTACATACTGTTATTATTTTCAAACTATAAATAACAGTCTGACTTTGGTCACCTTATCTGGTGTGGTAGTTGTCAGCTCTAGCTTTGAAATTGAATTCAATCAGGGTTTTTATTAAAAAAAAGCCCAAAATAACTTATTTTCCTGTCAGCCTACCCCCTTGCTTACACAACTTGTTCTATTTTTTCAATCTGTCTTTTTGGTTTGCTAACTGCAGGAATGCCTGTTACGTTTTTGAAACCTCTTGGTCTGTCTTGTTCTTAATGCACAGCTGTTTAAGAAAACCTCAAATTAATTAAGGCCTTAAAAGTGATCTTTTGTTTCTTTAGAAAAACTAAAATTACTACATACAAAATTGCCTTTTTTTTTTGGGGGGGTATTTCACTACAGTTTTGATTTTTTGTGGCTTCTGCTAAAGAAAGGGAATGTTCTCACTTTGGAAAGATTTAACTGTGTTAGGTGCATAAAAAAACCAATAACCAAACCTAACACAAATCTGCTGCTCCAGGTATATTTTCATTTGAAGCTAACATTCTTTTCTACTTAGACAATAGTTAGCTATTGTTCTCTTAAAACAACCTTCTATGAACTATATTGTTCTTGAAGTTTATATGGGCTGGATGCAAAGCTCCCTGAAGTCAGGAAGAGACATTCCATTGACTTCAAATGGTTTTGGATCAAGCCTGTCACGTGAGATTAGCTCCTGACAGAAGATCTTATAAGCACAGGCACAGAACAGGATGATTTAGGGATGGAATTTCACTTATGCTGTGATCATCTTTGCCTTGTGAATATCTGTTAGGCATAGTGTTTTTGAAGCAATGCTTCATTTATTTTGTGTTAAAAATACCTATATTCCTTGGTATTGTGAATATACAGTTTTGCAGAAATTTTCTTCTAACTCGGGTCTCCAATCTATTCTCTATTTGTGTTTGTATTTAAAGACTTTGTTAAAGGAGTCTGTCTTTGGATATGACAGTTCTGAATCTCTTAGATGAGATTTTATAACCTCAGTAATACTATACATAATATGCACAAAATTAAGGCGTTTTCTAATGTGAAATAGCAAGTTAAAAACAATGGTTTGAATTCTATTTTTCTCGTTAAACTAAAAGAACATATTCTATATAAGAAACTAATGGCTTCCATAGTTTCTCTTTTAAAAAACCAACACCTGCCCCACAAAACGCAGAAGAGACTGCTCTGTAAGTTGTGAGAAGTGGCAGTCAGTTTGACATTTACAGGTTTTCTGCATTTGAAATTTAGGCAACTTACACAAGGTAAAAATAACCATGAGAAAAACAGTATAGTATTGTATTACAAAATAAAACAGGAGCATTTTACAGCATGTGTTACGTAAGGCCAAATTTGGATTAGGAAATTGTAAACTTTCAAAGGTGATTCTTGTTAATAAACAAAAGCCTGTCAGACTCCTAAACACTCTAGTGATGCTGAGCATAATTATCTTTAGGGAAAAATTGCCTTTGGTTCTTATTGATTGTGGCTCTTCTAATGAATACAAAGTCTGCACAGTGAATGATAAGTGATCTGTCACTCGATGTTTCACCCTCATACAAAATAAAGCATTTACTTACTCTCAGCTGAGATCAGGCTTAGCCAGAGGTTTATTTCATGTGAATAAAAGCTACATGAAGGGGCATAAAAGGCTAGCGTAACTAACAACAACCAAAATCTACATACAAACAACCTTACTTACACAAAAACATGCCTGCATTTGTGTATTACACACATGCACAGGAAAGCATTGCATCTTTAGCTACAACTGAAAACTTTTTGCTTTTTTCCACTTAAGCTGTGGTTAATGATTCAGTCAGTCTGCAAATCTGACTAACACTTAGAAACTTCTGTTACACAGGCTGTGGCAGGAGATACTGTTATTTACTAAGGAAATTTAAATGTGTCACACTCATTTTGTAGACATTTGTAGCTGCTTCTTTATAATTACACCTAAGGATTGCAAAGAACATTGGTTTGGTTTTCAGTTTGCCTTCATTTGCCATTATCCATGTGTTGCCTTTCATGCTTGAATGTTTATATGAGGAATAAAGGAAGTCTAAGAAGTAACATAGCCAGTAGTGTATTTCTCAAAAAACAGTAAAAGAAGATTGGCATTTAGACATTGTATATCTTAGGAAAAAACGCTGTAAAATATAAATACTAGAAAATATCCTGTTTCTAGATAAACAGCATAGCAGTACTTTATATACGAGAAACAATCTGTAGTGATGTTCTAGGCATATTTTATGTAATTATGCGGTAGATAAAAATTTTTTGTAGAAAGTATATTAACATCACAGTCATAAGAATAGGCAGTACTGACAAAGAATTGCCATCAAAGATGTATTTATAGGTTTGAGAAATCATCTTGACTCTTTTAACAGTTTTTGTGTTGTTTTAAGTGGTTACCTAGATGACTTAGTTTTTAGAGGTCCTTAGTAGGAAAGTGTGGGGCTAGGTCTTCTGTTTTTATGAGAAAATACGTAGATTTTGTCTTGAGGATGTGAAGTTTTTATTTCCACAACGTTTCTTATCCTTATTCCAAGGATAAACATTTATTTAAAATGGTCTGATCCTATCCTGTGAAGTTCTAGTGTTGTTATACAGTGCTTTGAAATTATAAGCTAGTTTCTAATGATTATGACTGCACTTCTATTATGATTTCATCATACAAGTCCTCACCTACAGGATATATGTATCAACTGCAAGAGGACTTGAATGGGTATATAGACAGGTGTAAAAGCACCAGTTTTGCTTCTATCAACTAAAAGTTTAGTGCATTAAAAGAAGAAAGTATAGTCTTTTCTGATCTGGAACCACATTTTCACATGTTTTCAAAATCTCTGTACTCTCTCAGTTTCTGTATGAACTAGAGATTAAAGTGGCAAAGTAATACCCCATACACAAAGTGGTCAAACCATACACATAGAGTGGTGGATAAAACCTTAGATATGACTGGTGTAATAATTCAGGATGTTATTTGTAATAATGGTAGTGAAAATATTTTTAAACACAAGAATGATTTGTAAGTTGCTGAGAAGTTGTAAAGATTGTTTCATCTTAATCTGACAGCTATTTTCATTATTTTCACCCCAGAGGTAATTAAATGGTTGCTTTATTATGTAAATGCATTTGTTTTTAAAGAAAACATTTGTGACTTACTTGACGGCAATGGAAAGGATGCTCTAGTTAAGTGAAGGATCCAGTTTGCAGTGGCGTTTTTGTATAGATGGAACTATAAATGGTTTGGGCCCTAGTTGTTCATAACCCATGCATGGATATGCTGTGGAGATACTCATAGACATATATATGTAAATTGGGTTCAGTCATTCCTGCTATCTGTGAAAAAGTCACTTGTCACTCCTATTTGAGGATCAAATGCATCTAGATGCCAGCCAGTTCAGACTTGCTAGAATATATCTGACTTTGATAAGTAGTTTTCAGTTTTATCATTTTATTCAATTAAAAAACTTCTGTCAACAGGTGTATATGTTGCTAAACACTTTGTTGCTTTCCCCCTTGTTCTGCTATATTCCCACATTTTTTGTCATTTGTCATCTTTTATGTAGAGAAGACCATAGCAGTCACATCAGTGGTAATTATGTCTCTGCTGCTCAGAAGAGCCTTGAAGCAAGAGAGCCTTAAAAGAAAGCAGATAAGCCAAGTCTCATCTTCTCAGCATGAGACAAACATTTGACCCGGTATCCAGCCCTCCAGCTACGATAGAAGCACCATTATAATATATCTCCTGCTTTGAAGTTCACAGGATACTGGAAAAGCAGGAGAGGAATCTCAGTGATCTACTGTAGTACTCTGCCTCACAGTGGAGTCCTCATTTGAAAGACCATTTAGAGGGAGTATATCCTAGGCAGTGGCATTAGTCCAATCCCATGTGTGTGACACATAGCTCAGCATGGTGGAGGCCATGAGATATCGACCAGGCCTACTCATGCCAGAGGGTGGCTGAGCAAAAAGCAACATACAGTGCACATTCTGTATTTAGAAGACCTTACAAAGACCTGGAAAAGTCCTCTTAAATTCTGTAAAGCAAATCTAAATGTAGAATCAGAGACATGGTGTTTGGAAAGCTCTGATCTTCCGCTGATACTGCAGTCTATTCTCTAGGGCCAAGTTGGCTTCCACAATGTGAAATGAGGGTGCAGCTCCACAAGGAGATCTTGCTATAGTTTTAATAGTGTTGATGGATTATTGTGGAATTTACTGTCTCTTTTATTTCCTCTTGCCATTTAAAAGATTGTTTAGAAAGTTAATTTTATGAATTAGTTGAAAATTTATTTTTGTCTAGTGATGCTTGTCTGGGTTTTGCTCAGGCTGAAAAAAGAAATTTTAAGTATTGAGCTTTCAGGGTAGTAAGGTCAATCTCCCTGCGTCCTAGGCATGAGTCATAAAATCACCAAGGAAAATTATATTATGAAATTTGATAATGGTAAATCTTCTGTTTTAATTCTTACCACTGAGGATAATGCTGTGTACTTTGCTCCACGTCAGAGAGCATGGCAATGCACAGTTACTGACAGCCTTGAACAGCTGACCTGTGAACCACTGGTGAGATCCTTCTGACTGTTACTGAGTTTTGGTACCAGGCCTCAGAATACAGCAATAAATATTGGGTTTTGCTCTGCAGTCATATGTGACAGTTTCACATTATTCTGGTAGATCCCCAAACATTTATCTGTGATGTTAGGAGAAATTGATAACAGACTCTTTGAAAGTCCATTTCTTTTTATGTAATACTTGTGGGAGAGCCATCATACTGTACACTTTCTTGCTTATGGAGCTCATTAGAGGAAACCTGGATACAGGAAAGAAGCTCTGTAGTAAAATCATAGAATCATAGAATATCTCAAGTTGGAAGGGACCCATAAGGATCATCAAGTCCAACTCCCTGCTTCTTGTAGACTACTACCTAAAACTAAACCATATGACTAAGAGCATTGTCCAGACGTTCCTGGAACTCTGACAGGCTTGGTGATGTGACCACTTCCTTGGGGAGCCTGTTCCAGTGACTGACCAGTCTCTCAGTGAAGAACCTTTTCCTAATGTTGAATCTGAACTTCTCCTGATGCAGCTTCATTCCATTTCTTCATGTCCTGTCGCTGGTCACCAGTGAGAGGACATCAGCACCTCCCTCTCTGCTGCCCTGCTTGAGGAAGTTGCAGACTGCCATGAGGGCAGTGCTCAGTGATGAGGTCAGCCCTCAACCTTCTCCAAGCTGAACAAGCCAAGTGACCTCAGCTGCTTCTCAGAAGTCATGCCCTCGAGACGTTTCACCATCTTGATCGCCCTTCCCTGAACACACTTTAATAATTTGATGTTCTTCTTGTATTGGGTCACCCAAAACTGCCCACAGAACTCGAGGTGGGGCCACACCAGTCCAAATGTAGCGTGACACAATCACCTCTCTCAACCAGCTAGCTATGCTGTGCTTGATGTACCCCAGGATACGGGTAGCCCTTTTGGCTGCCAGGGCACACTGTTGACTCATACTCAATTTGCCATCAACTCAAACCCCCAGATCTCTTTCTGTGGGGCTGCTCTTCAGCCTCTCGTCCCCCAGTTTGTATGTATATCCAGGATTACCCAGTCCCAGGTGGAGAATTTGGCACTTGCTCTTGTTAAATTTCTTATGGTTGGTGATTGCCCAGCACTCTAGCCTATGCAGATGTCTCTCTAAGGCCAGTAAGGCGATCTCTCTGTAACCCTCGCGAGTCCACAGCTCTTCCTAGTTTAGTATCATCAGCAAATTTACTTAATGTACATTCAATTCCTGCATCCAGATCATTTATAAAAACATTAAAGAGCACTGGCCCTAAAATTGAGCCCTGGGGAATCCCACTGGTGACTGGCTGCCAGTGTGATGTAACCCCATTTATTATAACTCTTTGAGCCCTTATCTTGTCATCTTGCTTTTGAGAAGTTTGTCCTCAAAATGACAGATTTTTTTCTGTATGAAATAGAAGTTGTCCTATAATGTTACTGTATCTTGACCAGCTTTGAACAGTCAGCTGTAAATTTTATAGTATTGTAACTTAGAAAAAGCAACCAGCCCTTTTTCTCCACGCCTAAACCAGCAAAAAAATTAACAAAAACATGAAATAAGTGCAATTATGACAACTTCAATTTTTAGAGTATCTTCCTTTTGCCTATGCTAGCCTACTGATGAACATTAGTACCAATATTGCCATTAAAGTTCACATGGCCCCAACTTGAACCATAGACTATTTCTTTTACAACTTGTACATGCATAAACAAGAGTTTACAGCCTAAACAAGTAATGTATGTTATGGATATATGTGTAAGTTACCATGGCTTAGCTGCATGCTTGATCAGCTGCTTTGTCATAGTTACCCATGACTGAAAGCTTTTGTCTGTGAGACTTCAATAAAGAAATAAGAGACCTTGGGTTACTTTGGACCAAGACTTCACCACGGTCTCTATCTTTCAATCTGCGTTTCCAACCTCATGCTCTACATTTCTTTGGTTCTTCTGTCATTTCCTTCCTCTTCCATCAAACCTAATAATAATTGTCTTTTTTTTTTTTTTTTTAAAGCTCCGTATACTATAATATATAAGTACAATTTGGTACAATTCTTGGTGGGCTGGGAGAGTGAAAGTGGGGATTTTTGAAAGGCAAGCTATTAATTTCATGTACTCGTCTACAAGCAATCAATGCACTGACAGTCCTACATCTTCCACTTAAAGGGTCACATACAGAGGTTTAATACAAAATGAAAAAGGGCTCCTGTTCAGGAAAATAACGGGAGGAACAACTAGGAAAACAGGCAGTGTTGCTGTTTTTTAGGAAGATGTACTTAGCACTGGAGGCAGAATAGAAGCAAAGTACAGTCAGCTCTCTTTTCCTTGGCATTATTAAACAGGCAGTGGGTTTGCTGATGCAAAAACTGGTCTTGGTCATACCAGTTCAGATAGCTATGTTAATGAGGCTCTTTGGTTAATGGACCTGCTAGTATTTAATGGACCTATCTTTGGCTTTACTGCTGATCATTCCTTTTTCTGTTATGCTCCTGCCATGTATTTTTATAGCTTAATTCATGTATGTTTTGTATGATCTAGAATGTTGCTTCAATTTAGTAATTTTGTGCTTCCATTCATCTGAGTAATCATGCCATAACATCACTCTCCATATGGATGCTTTTTGTATGGATGCCATATCTATCCAATGGGCTGCCTTCCCGTGTGGGGAAGGCAATGATCCCATGTACTGTATGTATCAAATTAGATACATTTTTTTATCTACAGTTTAGCTGATTAAAGTGCATAGAAAATGATAGTATTCTCCAGCTATAATGCAAGTCTTCTAGAGAATTTAACACTGCAATATTTTGTAAAAAAAAAAGTGCTTATAAAAAGCTAGGTAATGACTTTATAATCCCTGAAAATGCAAATGCTTGGTTATACTTACGCATTTTTAGCATTTCATTATTACTGTGCCTTAAAGGATCCCTCCATTCTCAAAAGGTCAGTTTACCTTTTTCAATTTCACATGAATTAAAATATTAACATCTGTAAAATCTCAGGCAGTGATTGTGTGTAGTCTACTGTAGATGTTAGTATATGCCTTTTTTTGTGTGTGTCTTTTATTTTTTTTATGCAGTGAAATTTCCCAGTACATTCTGATGTTTGTTTTGGTTCTTTCTGTTATGCATCCAGCATTTTGGCAGCTGAGGGATGCAACTGGGAGTATCAATTGGTATGAAAAACAGTTCAGCAAGTGGGGCAGGAGTCTTGACTTCTCAGTTCATTCCCAGGTTCCAGCCCACTGATGATGTTCACTGTGTGGTGAACTCTTGCATTCTCTTTTATAGTAATTCAGTGATCTCCCTCCGAGGCAAAACTTAAGTGTGGTTCTGGAGCTAATTTACTTCAAAGGCTGCTCCCACTAGGCAATATGGATGACACAATTACTTATGACTTTCTTAATACCACAAAATTTTCTAATACTATTTAAGTAGGTCATGTACCCTGTGTATAATGTGATGCAACATCCCAGTTCATCTGTCATATGCTTTTAGTTCCATGCCAAAAAATGTTGCTCTGATAAAAGCTGCCCTACGGCCTGCATAATAATTGAATTAAACTGACTGGGGGAAAGAGCTCACACAAATAGTTATGTGAGGCCCAACGGAGGCCCAAAGATACTTTGGCCAAGGATCAAATGATGTGAACAGGATCCTGCAGTGTGGACACAAGCAATTCTCCATCCCTTGACATAAAGGCCAGGCGTCTTTTCCTGGGCCAGATGCTTTTAGCAATAGAGGTATAAGGTCACGTTGACAGGCCAATGGGTGTGGAGTTATGTTGTGTAGGATGGCAGTAAGAAAACAAAACTTTATGGATGGCGCTATCCCCATTTTGGATTAGCTATGCTGCTTCACAGTCTTTTCGCTGCTAGGTGGCGTTACGTTTGCATGTAATTTGGTTTCTTCGGCAGTGTGTTCACTTTCTAAAGAAAAAAGGCTATCTTGAATTCAAGCTAAATCTTATTAAGCGTTGGAGTGATACCTTTAAACTTTGCAAATGAGGTCTTAATCTACAGGGAAAGCTTCCCTGAGGTTTGTTTTTTTCACTGTGTGCTTCTGTGGCTCCAGGATGAAATACATTTTTCTTTTTGAGGTGCATCTTTTGATGTATCCAGTTAGAAATTGCTTACACAATTGCTCTGTTACACACATAGTCTGTTAGGCTATGTGATGAAAGTCTGTCAATTCCCAATGAAGTTGGCACAATGGAGAAAGAATAGTCTGACGCACAGCAGGAGTGCAAAGGAATAATCTATTGAATCTTATATCTTATATCTACATCAAAATTAAGTGTAACTGCAGCCATAGAATTTGCCTACGCTCCAGGTCATGTATAAAAGCAGGCACATGAAAATCTAGTGTGTTTTATTAAGGCTTTGTTCACACATCCTCTTCCGACTGCAACTGTGCTGGCTGAGAAGGTTACTGCCCCTAGTACCTCATTATTGCACTTCTGTCAGAGGTTATCACAGGTGACTCTGCCCGCTGAGCTGCTCCTGTGTGTGGTTCCTGATCTATTTTGCTTGAAATGAATGGGGGTAGTGAAGATCTATTATTTTAACAGTTTTAACTTTTTTTACCAAAGAGGGTCAGGGGTTGCTCACAGGAGCAACTATGTGGGTAAAACTGGCAAGGCAATAATTTCCAACACTGGAGCAGTAATGAGGCTCTATAAAAGTGATTGTAATCTTTTCAGTGGACGCTGCCAGAAGTGGAAGATTTGTCAATGGCCTCATGTGCATTGAATTTATGCCACTGATTTTTTAGTCTTTTCATGTTGCTGTATAGATACGACCTTAGGTTCATATATATGTTGCCTGTTTGGGTGTATTTTATGTTATCCATGGTCAGGATTCAGTTAAATGAAAATATTTACAGACTTGTGGTTCAGTAGAGCTTTTTTTACCCTAGTTTAACTTTATTTGTTTTACATTGATGCTGGAGTTGCTCTGAGGGCTCTGTACTGATTCAGAGTTGTCTCCCCTGTTCTGTCTGAAGAAATGCAATTTATTTGTGAAATAACAAGAGTAATCAGTGAGCAAAAATGCTTAGGGTCTGGTTTAGTTCAAATCCCACCGAACCCAATAGGATAAATTCTAACAGCCCTTGTATGGCTATCATCAACATTTTGTCTAAAAACTTTTTGAATTCTAAAACTTAAAAACCCCCTCTTTTTCCCCCTCTTTTCTACTATTTGCTGGTATTTGCTTTCTTTTTTGTAGTAGTAAATTAGTATAGAGGAGAAGAGAGTTTCTAAAGATTGAAAGATTCTTGGTCATTCTAACAATTCCTTTTGTGAATTCAGTTTCACTCTTTTCCAAAAGACATCTACATTAAAGAAAGTAAACATTGGCTAAGCTGAGTAGATATTATTAGGTCATTTAGAACTGGCTTTAAAACAAACATTATAAATCCTAATATTTGCATTATAAATTACAAATAGTTTTATTTTTAAAATGTTGGCATGTATGCTTTCTCTATCTGTTGCGTTATCACTGACATGTCATTGACTTATAAATTAGGAAGAATGTTGTCAGTGTAGAAAAAAATTGTATCAATGCCAGTTTGGGGGGAAAAAAAAAAAAATCAATGCAAAACAGTTTACCACATGGGCATAGATTATTAAGTTAAAGTTAATTTAGAATAGTATATACTGTGCAATCCATGAAATTCTGGCCCAGGCTTTGTCCTCATTCCCAGCAATAGAATTTCCCAGCAGGATAATATTTTAGCAGTGTTACAAAAGTGGTTGTCCAAGCATAGGAGACTGAATATAGACACTACTTTGTCTGAACTCCAAATTTTTACATACTTATTGATTGTCAGTAAGTTTGTCTTGTTGGAGTTATTAGTTACATTTGTGATTTTATTTATGTATCTAGAGTGGGTTTTCAGCAGGACTTCCCATAATAATGAAGGGTAGAAGGTTGTTTCTCTAGGTATTTTCCTGGGTGAGCTTGTGCAGAAAATGTTGTTTAAATGCTGCAGGGAATGTATTGTGTTGTTGATGATGTTAGGGGGCTCCCAGTATCCTGGCTGGATGTGTATTATTTCTATTTGACCATTTTGTTTAATTTTAATCCCTCAGAAAGGGGAAGATGAAACTGTCTGATTAAAAGTACCCATGGTCATCTCTGATAGTTTTGTGGAAAATGTTTTCTCTAAATATTCTGGAAGACAATGGGAAAATGATCCAATTATCAATCACACCAGTTGTAGAGAGGAAAAGATTTTTGAAAACCATTAAAATTACATTTCTTTAAAAAATATGAACAAATGTGTAGAAATTTATATCAGTCCTTAAATTACAGCATGCACACCATTTAAAATGCGTACATTTATTGAATTAAATTACGTTAGTGAGCTCATGCATCATGCATGTTAAAACTGGAGTTCGGTATGACACTGACAAGGTAGAAATTCTGTGGGTACATGTGCACAGCATGGGGTCATTAAGAAGCTTTGGACAGAGTGGTTTGTGAAAGAAAGTAAATGTTTGAGAATGGTTTCAAAACCAGAAAATTGAATGTTTTTTCTCATTGACACTTTTCCTTCCGCTTTCTTTGTAAACTCTTCTTGGCATTCCCCCTGGTACATTAGGACACAAGACAATTATGAAAAGCAAAAGAAATCCTTAGTTTATTGGCTAAATTTGGAAAGAATTTTTGACATGGCTGACCATCCTTCAAGTAAGATCTTTGTGTCAAAGTGCAGAGGTCAGGGTATAGAAGCCTTGGGATATCAAAAGGTGGTGAGAAGAATAGCTGGGATTTCCAGCAGCCTAAGAGTGCTCTTTTGTCTCTAGTGGTCAGTTGTCGAGGATGATGCCTGTGGACATCAAAGAAATGTCTAAACAGTGTTATCTAGGCCTGTCCTTTGCCCCCTGCCATGTAACGGGCCTCTTTTCAGGAAAACATTGGGAAAGCTGAGAAGGCGAGTTGTCCTATGCTAGTGCTATTAATTCAGCAAGAAAGAAGATCAATAACATTTGCACTAACCAGTAAAACAATCTGTTAGTTTCTAAAAATGCAGATTAGTCAAGCCTATAAATTATACATTGCACATCCAAGAATCAATTTTAATGTTTTTTCATAATGTATATATTATGAGATCTTGCTTTCTAAAAATTTTCTTTTCTGCTTGCTTTGACATATTATGGACAACTGTTCTGAGAAAACAAACCAAAATAACGCCCCCACACCTTTCTTTAACACTTACAAAGAAGTTAGGGGGTTTTTATTCATGGGTTGTATGTACTGAGGTACTTTCAAAGTAAAAAAATGAGCTGATATTTGATGCATTTCATGCTTAAAACATTGACTGTGATGTCTGGAAGAGTTATGCCATCATTTTCAAGATGGATTACTTTCCTCATCAACAAATAAAAGTTACAGTATCGAAACAAAGCCTGTATGTATTTCAGCTTCTGTATTGCCTATTCACTCAGTTTGCACACTGGTGAGGGAATAACATTGCTAGCTGTTTCTTTCTGTTAAATGCAATAAAAAAAAATCTATTCTGAAGATGTTATGAGAAAAGAAGTCTATTATGAGTATTTTCTATTGTTGTCCGCATGCAAAACTAAAACATATTATAAGCTCCTTGTAATTTTGGATTTCTTTTTAAAGATTAGAGCTCTTTAAATCCCTAATTTTGCAAAGAAGTATTGCAAGTTTTAGAGTTGAACAACGAGGGTGATAGTCTGGGACCCTAGCTATGTGAGAGCTCATTAAGCTTAAAATAGGAAGCAACAGAGAGGAAGTCAGACTAGACATGGGCCTTTGCTTGTGATTCCTGTGAATCTAACTCTGCGTTTTTTTGTTGATTCAGAACCAATGATAGTGCCTATGTCATTATGCAATACCGCTGTCATTCTTGAACTATGTAGACACAATGTAAAACCATTCTTTGCAGGATTGAGAGCTAAGTAGAATTTCTGGTTATGGATCAGTCTCTAGGGATATTTAATAAAAAACAGCTTTTAGGATTCACTGCTGCCTACGTTTTACTAAGAGTATATTATTAGTTAGAATATACTTGAATTCTTTACTGATAAGTTAGGCCACATCAATATACATAATTGCATTATTGTCATAAGAAAACTATATGAATTCAATATCAGATACTTAAGCCAAATGGTAAAGTAAGTATTAAAAATAAAAAAAACCTGTAGTTGAATCAATGACATTTTCTTAAAAAGAGGAAATTGGAGCTGGGATATGTCAGTACGTAGTTATGTAATATCTTTAAATGTAGCTAAAAATGTAAGTGCAATGTGTTTTCAAAAGTCTGAAATTAAACTTTTTAATGCAACTGAGTTTCTTTACCATATTTCATTTTATTGTAAGTTAGGATTGAAGAGAAAACTGATATAAATGTGTGAGTTAACTTTAACTAGAAGAACATGTATAACTATCACTGTTGCTAAACTAAATAACAAGTAACAGATATGCTGGGATGATTGTTATTTATTTGGACGGATATTGCACTTGAAAACTGATATTTTGGGCTGCTAGGTGACTCACCTTTACTTACGTTCCTATATCCTCATCTGGGAAGGAAGATGAAGAGCTACAGATTTGCTAGCACGCCTGAATGGCCCCAGAGAGGCTAGACTTTCATTGCTACACTGAGAGTCCAAAGTAAATGCTTCTCGCTTTCAGAGCATGTATCTTAAACATTGACACTGCAGCTTGTGTATTCTGTAGTTAGTATATTTTGTAATAGATAATATAATATTACTTTTAGAAAAACATGGTGAACAAAGCATTGCACCTTTTATAATATTTTCTGCTTTTTCTTAATATACCTGCATTGTTTTTCTTGTCATAGTTGCATCCTGATTTTCCAAACATCTCTGTCCCTAGCTTTACACAAGAGAACATTTCCAATGAGTGAAGGACAAAGGCCCCACAAAAGGGGAATGTTTACAGAAGTGAGATCCCGATCCTGTATTTAAATTCTGATCCTATGGTTAAACAGATGAATTTAAATTTTTATCAGAAGCGATACATGGCTGCAAGTATCACGTTTCAGCAGTGGCTTAGATAATAGACTTAGCTAATTAATAGGTCACTGCTGTTTGCCAGCAGAAGGCATATTCTGTTATGTGACAAATGCATAATTTATAGGTAAGGATAGGAAGACAGAAGTCAAGGAAACAAGAGAAAAAAGTAGTTTTCTTTCCCCACCGCCATTTAAAAAGGTATTTTAAAAAATAGATTTGCTATTTAATACTTCTGATGACTGTGGCCATTATCACTTAGGCAGTTGCTGCTGCTGGCCACTAATTTCCACAACAGTTGCACAGCTGCATGGGTGGCATATACATTCATGTGACTATGTGGTGAAATAGTTTAAGGGACTGATCTGGCTGAAAATCAACTTAGAAAAAAGAAGCAATAGATTTTTTTTTTTTTTCCCCCCAGCTAGGTCATGCTCTAATCCCACTTAACTTGCCCATGTGTGAATACCTGTGCCCAAACAGAGTAAGAGGCATTAGTATGTAGCTTGCATCGGCCCAGAAAGGAGAGGTACTCACTGCACAAACTGGAAAAACTACTGAAAAAAATTATTCAGAACCTGTGCTATGGGAGAATGGATTCTCCCTGCTGACACCTAATTGTACACGTTTGCAGATGTTCACATCTGAAGTAAGAAGTGCAAACTTGACATTCTTAGAAGCACAGAAGTTGCCTTTTCAAAGTTCAGATGGGCTGGCCTGTCTCTCTGATGTTTCTGTGTATCTGCGGTAGATCACTTGTCTGTCAAAATGGTTTTTAAAAAATCCATTTTTACGTGCTGACCTTCATTCTACATTATTCAGTCTACAGAAGCCTAATTAGAATTACAAGAGCTGCTGGAAAAGTCATTACAACTTTTGTAAAGGGAAGGCAGACATTGTAGATTTCCAACCCTAACTGTAGGGTAGAAGTAATGAAGTAATTAGATGATAGGTAGTGTCTAGTGTTATAAAAAAATGAAAAGCAGTATATATGGCAACTAAATATCCATGCATAGTGAGGTGATCTGAATTAACTGTTCTCCCTCAAGAGACAAGTTGTTAGGTCAAAACTCAGTGGAAGTTAGGCAAGTAAAAAAATAATAATTAAAAGGAGGATGAAGAAAAAAGAAAAGGAAAACAGTATTACAGCCACTGTATTAATCTGCTGTCTACCCATATCTTGAATATGTGTGCAGTTCTAGTCTTAGAGAACAGTAGAGCCAGTGGAGTCCTGGAGCAGAGACAAGGATGACTAGACGTATGGAGGAGTTTCCATAGGAAAGACTGGATGGGCAGGAGTTCTTCAGTTTTGGGAAGCACAGGAAGAGAGGATAGAAGTTCTAGGAGATCTAGAAGGTAATGAAAGATAAGAAATTTTACTGGACATACTTCTTCACTATTTTTCCAAATAAAAGAATTAAGGGAGCCAGTGGAATTATTGTGCAACAAATCTAAAATGAAGAAACGGGTTGCTTTTATTATTATTCTCTTCTGCTTTTTTATATTTGACTTCCAGTGCTTCTCCATAGTGCTTTTTTTATGCATATGCTTAGTTTCATCATTAGAGAATGGTTTAAATCTCACTTCTGAACTATGTCACATATAAAAAATGGGTGTGTATGATATGGTGCAATTAGATGAAATAGTTAACCTTGAATTTTACAATAGTTTCTGAAAAAGTGGTCTCCTGTGGTGTACAGCAAGTTTGTGATCTAACAGTCTTTCGGAAGCAAATGTTGACTGTGGGTAACTAGAGATGTATATATCAGAAAGAATGAAGTGGGAAACCTGTTACATACCATGGGAGAGGGCACAGGAATTTGAGTAATCTGAAAAGAAGTGAAAAGTAAATGCTGCTGGATAATACATGTTTCATGCTCAGAGAACTTACAACGTAAGTTCAGATGAAATTGTGCAGCAAACTGTATCAGCTCCTCTGCAAAAAAGACGTTCTTACCTTTAATTGCTGTATTTTTAAATGAGCCTTGTTATTACTTAAGCTGGTTAGGTGCTTGAAGTAATTTTAAGTTAAAATGAAATTAAAGTAACTCTTTTACTATGCCAGGAAAAACTTAAAAGCAGGCTTAACTTATTGTAGTGAGAGAAACTTCTCAGACCATTTTGTCATCATACAGCTTTTTATTCTTTTTAATTTATGCTGAATCTCCTGTCAAGTCTGACTTGCCTCAAAAAATGAAGAGCTAACGTTGTATGGTCAGTTCTCATTGATACTGCATAATGAGGAAACAGAGTAACAGAGATGAAGTAAAAGCAGTTTAAAATCTGCAAACTAATAAGAATAGACATGAAAAATTTGAACCTGTTTTTGAGAAGAACGGGAGTAGCCTTAAGAAATTTGCTGCTGAGTGGTCTGAGCAGCGTGTCACCCTCTGTGGTGTTGTGCGTAACCAAAGGCATGGGGTGAAGACAACACTTAAATCACAGTTTGGACAATCCACCCACAGAAAATCAAGACTTGATGTAGAAGCTTTACTAATATAAAGAAGGCAGATACTCAACTTCCACATGTATTTACTCAGTCTATGTAGTTTAAAGGTAAAGAAAATGATGTCTCTTCACATAGTTGCATGGGTATATGTGCAGCTGCAATATAACCAGTATAGTGCCTCTGGGTCTGCAACACAGTCTCAAAATGCAACTTTCTTCATCTTTTATAACAATGATAATTTTAAAGCCTAATGGTGTGTAAGTGTCATTATTCGTTGTCTCATTGATGAGTATTTCAGTTCTTGGAATGGAGAAGTAAGTGGAAGTGGAACGTGCATATCATTTTTGGGAAGACCATTTAGAGAGGACAGTTTTAAAAAGACAGTGAATAGAAAAGAAATTAGAGGAATTAGGATGAAGAAGGGAAAACTATGACTGGGCTGCACATGGACTTGAAGGCAGAGTCTGCAGTGCTGAATAAAATGGCTTGTGGTGAGCCTGAGCACTGGAACTCCTGATTAGAGTGGTTCCTGGTACAGATTTGGCCTGTGGCAGTTAGTTGTCTTCCAGACAGTGCCTGGGTTGGGAATGGCATGCACTGGGGACTGTTCCCAATGTGCGTGGACCTCACGTACTGTCTTAGCAGGCTTTTTCCCACTAAAACATTTTTGCAGCCCTTCAGTTTCATGTTGTGAAAGCATCACTATATTGACTTGCAACAGAGCACTTACATCGATTAAAATTCTGTCTCAGACCACGCATAATGATTATGTCCACAAAGCCATAGGGCACTACATATATCCAGGAAAGGCAGCATGGGCATGCCACAGAATGACCTGTGGCCTGGTTTTGTTTAGCAGTGTAGACGTAGCAAAGGAACGACATTCCCTGTTTGGATGTAGATGATAAATGGGTGGGGTTGCTGTGAAACCGCAACCTCGCATGAGTGGGAGTGCCTGGGTAGCGCTAATGACAGGGGCTTCATCTGTATGGGTCTTCCAATAAACTCATCTCTATGGAGTCTACCACGAAGGACTGTTGAATGTGACGTATAGAGAAAAAGTGACTAATAGGAATAACTAAAAGTTTTATTACTGCAAAGGGGACATATTTTGTCTTTGCCTTTTGTGCAAAATTCTTATGAGGTCATGAAAGTAGAGCAATGAATGTCAACTGATGAAGGAAAACTACTGTATCAACAAGTGTCGTGTTATACATTGATAACTCAGCCTGAGGACACATAAAACTCTCTGCGTGTGTCTGTGTATGTGTTGATATGTGTGTATGTACAGATAGTACCTACCCATCTGATTTATTTTTATCCATCACTGGGATATAGCTATTGCTTAAAAAGAGCTTAATAGCATACTAGGACACTGTTGTCTGAAAAAATGAAGAAGGTGATAAGCAGAATTTATTCGAAGGAAGCAAAACTTCAAAATTGCTTATAAAGAAAAAACCAATTCAATAAGAAAAAGTTTTATAAAGGTCTAGTTTGGTAAATAATAAGCACCTTAATGGGAAGATGCTATTCATGTAGTATATATGCTGTTAATTGAATGGAGAAGATGATGAGGAAAAGGTAATAATACACTATTTCTAAGTCCGTAGTGTCAAGCACTGAAAGAAGTTACCAGTCAGAGAAGAAAAGGAAGGACTTTGATAACATAATTCCAGTAGAGGTAGGGTTTGCGATTGTGTTATTCCTCCCTTTTCTTCTTCACAGCTTTTGGCACAGGAGACAATGAAGAAAAGTAGTATTTCTAGCTGTAAGTGACCTGCCCCCCTGTGAGCTTGATTCATACTCTTCTTTAGCCAGAGATCATGTTCCTGAGTCTTAGACAGCTTGTAGACAAGCAACAGTTGTAATGATTATTCCTCAATATTAATGGAGATGTTTCCCTACATAGGGTAAATTCTTTAGAATTCTTCATATATGGTTCATCCCATATGCTGTCATAGAGCTACTGTTTGGGTACCTTTAATATAATGTTTTTCTTTGTTTTTCAAAAGTTAAGTTCTAATGCGGTGCTGTTTCCTGAAAGTTGTGTGTTTACAAAATAGGCAGTTGTCCTGGTTTGAGGGCCCAAACCATGACAGCAGTACTTTGGGATCCAAGGCATTTCCAAGAAAATGTTTCACTATGTTTTCAGTAAGTAAAATTATCTGTATTTTACATTAAAAAACTATATATAGGTTTAGAAAACAAAATCTGAGATCAGAACATTAATGTATTAGGATGTGTTACAACAAATTAGGATAAATTTAAGCCTCCCAAAATCAGAGGTGTGGGACAAAGTAGTGGGACTGAGGTGTGCTGTGGTGGGCAGGTGAAGTGACCCACGAGTGCTGAGGAAGCTGGCAGGAGTCATTGCTGGGCCAATCTCCATCATATTTGAAAGGTCCTGGAGAACAGGTGAGGTGCCTGAAGACTGGAGGAAAGCCAATGTCACTCCAGTCTTCAGAAGGGACAAGAAGGAAGACCCGGGAAACTACAGGCCAGTCAGCCTCACCTCCATCCCTGGAAAGATGATGGAACAGCTTGTTCTGGGCATCATCTCAAAGCATCTGGAGGAGAAGAAGGTAATCAGAAGTAGCCAACATGGATTCATCAAGGGGAAGTCATGTCTGACTAATCTGGTAGCCTTCTACGATGGCGTGACTGGACAAATAGATGAGGGGAGGGCAGTGGATGTTGTCTACCTTGACTTCAGCAAGGCTTTGGACATTATCTCCCACAGCATCCTCATAGGCAAGCTTAGCAACTGTGGGTTGGATGAATGGACAGTGGGGTGGATTGAAAAGTGGCTGGTAGAGAGAGCTCAGAGGGTTGTGATTAGTGGCACAGAGTCTAGTTGGAGGTCTGTGACAAGTGGTGGTCCCCAGGGGTCAGTACTGGGTCCAGTCCTGTTCAACATACTCATCAATGTCCTGGATGAAGAGATAGAGTATACCCTCGGCAAGTTTGCTGATGACACCAAACTGGGAGGGGTGGCTGACACACCAGAAGGCTGTGCTGCCATTCAGCATGATCTGGACAGGCTGGAGAGTTGGGCAGAGAGAAACCTCATGAAGTTCAACAAGGGCAAGTGTAAGGTACTGCACTTGGGGAGGAATAACCCCATGCACCAGTACAGGTTAGGGGCTGACCTGCTGGAAAGCAGCTCTGTGGAAAGGGACCTGGGAATCCTGGTGGACAACAGGATGACCATGAGCCAGCAATGTGCCCTTGTGGCCAAGAAGGCCAATGGCATCCTGGGGTGCATCAAGAAGATTGTGGCAAGCAGGTTGCAGGAGGTTATCCTCCCACTCTACTCTGCCCTGGTGAGGCCGCACCTGGAGTCCTGTGTCCAGTTCTGGGCTCCCCGGTTCCAGAAGGACAGGGAACTGCTGGAGAGGGTACAGCAGAGGGCGACAAAGATGATTAGGGGACTGGAACATCTTTCTTATGAGGAAAGGCTGAGGGACTTGGGTCTTTTCAGTCTGGAGAACAGAAGTCTGAGGGGGATCTCATCAATGCTTATAAATAGTTGAAGGGAGGGTGCCGGGAGGATGGGACCAGACTTTTTTCAGTGGTGCCCAGTGATAGGACAAGAGGTAACCGGCACAAACTTGAACGTAGGAAGTTCCATCTAAACATGAGGAGGAACTTCTTTCCTTTGAGGGTGGCAGAGCACTGGAAGAGGCTGCCCAGAGAGGTGGTGGAGTCTCCGACTCTGGAGACATTCCAAACCCGCCTGGATGCCATCCTGTGCAACCTGCTGTAGGTGTCCCTGCTCTGGCAGGGGGGTTGGATGAGATGATCTCCAGAGGTCCCTTCCAACCCCTGTGATTCTGTGATTCTGTGACCCACTCAGAATCAAAGAAAAGGGTCATTTTCAAAGTTTGAATTAGAAGCCTAAATGTGCTAACGTTTCTGAATGCATCTTCCTCATGCTTTCAAATTATGCTATAGAGCGAAGATGTTTTTCTGAAAGAGCCTTTATCAAATGTGTAGGAAAAAGGCTGTCTTTCATAAGAAATGTTTACTGCTGTTGAACAAGTGATGTGTGTGTGTAAAATATACTGGATGCATAATTACAGGGAAAATGGATGCTGGCAAAGAATTTTGTTCTTATACGAATTATAGGATAAATGTATGCCAGCAGACATGCAAGAGTCACCCCTTTTATGCAAGAATTTTGCTGTTACATAAAAGCTTGTTCCTAACATGTCAATTGGTACAATATGTCTAGTTGTGGTGTTTCAGACGTACCATTTTGTACCATTCATGCTGTCTGTTTAGAGTGCTATTCCATTCTTTCGTCTAGTCACATGAACTCTGTTCTTTTAAATCCGTCTTGGTCATGAGAGACTGTTCTCTGTTGCAGGGATAATGTACAATGGATAATACTCAAATATCAGAGCAATGTCCAGCTTTTTTGAAAAATATGAGACACTATCATCCAACTGAAATAATGGCATTAAAAATAATATAAATGAGAGAGCGTCCTAATGTTTATACTTGATAATACAGTGAACTATCTGTCCTTATGCACCCTTGATGTGCCAGTCATGATTTTGTAGACTTCTAGCATATGCCTCTAGGTCACCTCTTTTCTGTTTTGAAGAATCCTAGCCAACTAGATAATTCCGAATCTTGTTAATCTTTTTGGTCTTCCTTCTCTTTCATTGAACCTTTTCAAGTTCTGATATGTCCTTTTTGACACAGTGGATCCAAAGTGCACACAGTGCAGTGCTCCAGTATAAGCTGATTATGGATTTATCCAGTGGCATGATCATGTTTTGTGTTTTGCTCTTCACTCCTATTCTCTTAAACAGATTTTCTCTTAAACAGATTCTTAAAATCTGTTTGCTTTTTTCATTGCTATTGAAAATAAAAAAAATTCAAATGTTAGAAGTTACTAAGAAAGGCACATAATACACTGCTAAGGTTGCCTTTCTCAACCAGGACACTGAAGTTCTAGGCCATTTTTTACAATAGGAGTAAAAAATAATTTCAGGTATGAAGAAATCATTCTTAAAAGCTGTTTTCTTTGATCACTATAATTACAAAGATAAACACCATAATCTTTAGGATTATACAACACATATGTAAGAGAGAGAGAGAGAGAATGTGATTGTTGTTGTGTAATATATAATTGCCGTTGTGCTGTCTTAAGACTTTTATGGTAAACAAACCCTACTACTTGTAATTTGTATTCCTTTTTATATAGCTCTATTGCTCTAGATTGCCTCTTACTGATACTTTTTGTGTATGTGTTGTATAACATGCAATAATGATTTCAAACCAGAGCAAGACAAAATGTCAAACAGGGCAAAAATGTCATAATGACAGTGTTCTTCCGCTCCAGCTTCTTTTGCGTAGTATGAGGAGTCGAAAAATGGTAAAGATTTTAACATTGCTTTCAGCACATCAGAAATCACACATCTGTCACATTAAGTTCTAATTTTGTTGAAGAATTTAATATCATTCTAGCAGACCTGAGTCCAGAATTGCTTTTTGATAAATTCTGAGGATGAAAGAGCAAACATTATACTTAATAGTGTCATTTTATAATAAATGCTTGCTTTTTAAAAATTTTTACTTTTTTTGTTTTTTCCAAAAGTCAATAGCATCATACGTAGTTTCTGTGCTATTTCAGCACCAAATTTTGGATATGCAGAATGTTAAACTAAAATAGATTTTGCAGGACCTTTGCAATTTGACACTGAGTATTCTGTTAAAAGCTAAGTTTTGAGGCCTTGGAAACTGTACTAAAATTTATATGGTGATAACATAATGAAAGTATTTTCACATTGTTCACACTATGTTCACAGCTGGTAACTTTTACCTACTCAGTGGAAGAGTACAATGATGTTAACATATGAGAAAACGATGCAAAAATCATTCCTTTGTATTTTTTGCTTGGGGTCATTTGATAGACTAAACCTGTTTAAATGGCTGTGCTGTTTTGAATTAGGTATAATAAACTTGCAGTAATGATTAATTGATTCTCAAGAGCAGAATGTAAGAAAAAGGATCCAAAGTTTGCAAAATAGTGTCCATAACTCCTCCAAATAACTGCCTCTCACTTTTATGTAATGAAAAAACAAAGGCAGTCTGCTAATAGTATTTTATGCTATTTGCAAATACTAGACCTGTTTTGAATTTTTAAAAAATGTTGGAAAAATCCCAATGTACAAGCAACAGCACTGTCAGCTACAGAACCTTCTGAGGTAATGAGGTAGGTACCATAAAACTGGGTCATGCAATGTGAAATTTAAAATAAATATGGAATCCTTTATAATTGTCTTCTGGTTCTTCCATTTTTAGCAAACAGTTATGTAAAATGGACCATATCTGCGTCATCTGCTCTTGTCAT
Organism: Burhinus oedicnemus; assembly: GCA_008921705.1. Taxonomy (NCBI): domain Eukaryota; kingdom Metazoa; phylum Chordata; class Aves; order Charadriiformes; family Burhinidae; genus Burhinus; species Burhinus oedicnemus. Next base: position 597,633 of record VFFE01007724.1, read on the forward strand.
ATCTCTAGGGAAAGGGAAGAAGATATTTCAAGCAGGGCTGCAGGAGGCATGCTGAGCTCAGTTCTGCTTAACCTTCATTTTTACTATTATTAGCACCAACAGCTGGGTCTCCACCTGCTAGAATTTACTCTGCAGAAGAGGTTTGAGTAAGCCATTTTCCCAACTTTTCTGAACTCACATGTTAAGATACTTGCTTTTGGGCTTGATTCTGCTGGGTGCTATTCTGCTGTGCGTTTACAGGCCTTACCAAAAGGCAGCTAGCATTAAGATTGTTCACAAGCAGCCCTACAGATCATGGATGCAGAGGGCATCAGCATTTGTATTGTCCAATTTATATCCCGTTTCTTACATTGGAACTTGTTCCATAGCCTTCCAGATACAAATGAAAGCAAACTTAGCTGTTTACACACCTTTCCTTGGATGAAAACAAGGATTTGTTTCTTAGTTGCTTGATACTGACATTTTTAATGGAATCTTACAGTAATTTTCAAAGGAGTAGTATTCAAAGGAGTCTGCTATCCTGCCTGTCTGCTTGGGTACCTAAAACCTACTGTGAGCTCATGATTGCAGCATTTTAGCATCTTTGGATTATTGGCCTATTCATTTTTATTTCATAGGTAATTCCCCATTATACAAGGTAAGGTGGGGCTGGGATGCCTGGGTGATGAGAAATTAATATGGAGACTGCAATGCTGGCTAACACAGTGTAGTATCAACTAGATAGTTCTGTATTGACTCTCAGTTCAGCAAGACCTATCTGTACAACCCACGGTAGAGGAATAGCTGTGGTTACATAGTCTATACTTAAGCTGATAGATCGTATGAGTTCTAAGTTGGTTTTGCTTGGAGTCACGCTGAGAGCCTCTGTACCTCTGGCATAGCTAACACCCAAAGCAGGTAACACTTGCATGGATATTTGAGAGTTGCTAATCTTTTGACATTACGTTTTGCATTCTTTCAGCATTACATTGTTCCAGCAGTGTAACATTTGTAGAAGTGAGTCATTTTCAGCATAAAAATTTGCAGGATCTGTTCTGTTTGCTAGTGGAGCCATGTGTCTGATAACTGTGAGAGCTTGGTAAACAAAAGGAAAAAGATACTAGCTGTATAAGTACCTAAATGCATTATAGAGGAGAATGTTTTCTTAAATTTCTGTAACACTTAGAGAAAGTTTGATACGATGCTGGATTCCCACTGGAACATACAATGTTTTAAGAAGTGAAAATCATCAGAAATTCCGGTTAACATCTAAGATAATTCATAAAACAGTTGAAAAGAATGTCAGGTCTGACCCAAAGCCTGTTGATCTCGCTGGGTTTTGATCGCTACTCTTATTGCAGATCAATTAAGAAACTGTAGAGGAAGACGACAGGAGATGGGAAGGCTGTATGCTTTATTTTTCCTCATTTATAACTTCCAATAATTTAGAAGTTACAGGGAGTTTCTAGCACCATTTACCTAAATAAGGAAAAGCTACTTTTTTTTTGAAAGCTTATTTCAAAGGTTGTTTCTACATGGCTGTATTGTTAGGCTTTGCAAGTAGAATTACAGAAATTGAAAAATTAACTCCTCCACACCCTCTAAATTCCACACATCTACCAGCATTTAAACTAAATATGTAAACATTTGATAAGATGGTAGAACAGGTGGTGATCCAGTACAGAGTGTTGTCCCAGGAGGGCTGCATTCAGATCTGAGCTTTTCCACAGTTCCTGTATGACTTTGATTGAAATACTTGAACTCAGACTCTTGCAAGTATTTAGATAAGACTGCTTGCCATGGATTTCAGCTGTAATTAGGGATTCAGATGCTCATGGGAGCTATGCTAATATCACTTCAGACCATAATTTCCCATCAGTAAAACAGAGGAAGAACATATCCTTACTTCCCTGTGGTTCTCTGAGGATGGTTTTGTTAACCACTGAAGTGTTCATGAATTATGATACATAATCCACAATCTGAAAAAAGAGAAAGTGGAGATTCTGGTGCTTGTCAAAACTAAGGTGGCACATTTTTTATTTAAGTGAGATTGAAAACTATGCTGTTGTGAGCATTCTCAGTTAGTGCATCCAATATGCAGCACTAAGCTCTTTAGTATCAATCAAGCGACCAGAAGAGTTATTAAGAAAAATATGTCTAAACCCAAGGTAAACTAAAGATATTAAATCTCTAATGATTCCTAGTAATTAAAGTAAGAGGGTCTGATAGAAAGTTGTGCTGTAGTACCACAGTTGTGTGTGTAGTTGTGCTGTGGTATATTTTCTTTGCTTACAAGCAGATGTATGTGTTCCTGCCTAATTCATTGAGTATGAAAAAAGCCATCCATTGGTACACATGGACATGATTCCTTCCCAAGTGTATAAAGGTGTTGGGAACATACATAAATGGCAGATTGGGAAATAGGTACAAAACATGGCAATGACAGTGGAAATTGCGTAAGTATCTGTAATAGTTTGCAGTAGAATAGCACCATCACTGTCTTTGAAGTTGGAGATAGGTGGTGAGTTAATGCAAGCGTATCAAATCACACACGCCGAGTACAGGATTTGTTCAATTAGTTTCAGTTCACATTCGCAACAGAATGTAATGTGCCTGTTCCCCAGCTATAAGATGGTGCCACATCTTGTCTTCTGACCCAATGTACTGTACAGCGTCCTGCATCACATGGCTTGGCATATGAGGTCTTTCACAATGAGAGCGAAGAAAGTTGAGAGTTCTTAAGAGCTGTTTTTCTAAGCACTCAAATGGATGTTACTCAGCCTGGAGATTTGGAGGGTTTTTTTGCCAGTGCGACAATTACTAGAGATGAAGGAACACTTTTAAGGAAGTGTTTTGAACAGTTAGAGCCGTTAATAGCTACAGAAGTATCAGTCAGGTTGTAGCTTTTAAGTTTTTAAGAAATGGTCTTTGAACATTCATTTAAGATTTCTACACAGGTACAGCATGACTGAAGAAGTAGTGGGTGCTTTTGTGCAGTGAGTGAATAAAAACAAAATGTTTTGTTAACAGCAACAGTTTCGGTTACTGTTAAGAGCGATGAAGAAACAGTTGTGACACTGATATGTTCCTGTTGTGCACTGAGAAAATGAAGGCTTTTTCTGGCATAGGTTATACCAGTTGTAAAACAATGTGTCTGATTAATAATGCATTCTATTGAAAAGGAATGGGAGCTTTGCTTAGGTATGATTCATGGTTGTCTGTTGCAGCATTAAGTCTGTTGCTTGCCTTAAGGTCAGCATGACCCTGTTTATTGTAATTTTTGTCTTGAGGGTCTGTGCAGTTGGTGTTTAAGGAGGAATTAGCAAGAGATAGCAATTTATTGGTTTCTCTAGTTTTTGGCAAGTATGTATTTCCTTTCATTATTCTTTTTTCTTAGTCATTATTGAAGCACTTGGTTGTATTGTAAAACTTAATTGACCTTTTATTTTACTCTTTAATAACATTTTTTCCTCAGAGATTTAAAAACATATACTATTATTGTTAAGAACCTTGTCAGTACAATGATAATGAAGAACAAAAGTACTTGTGTGGTTTTAAATACAAAACAGTGTTTAAAAAGGTTCTTATGTTCCTTTAATACATGTCTTTCATATGAAAGACAATCCTATTCTGGCTATCTTGTTACTTTATAAATAGCAGTTCACTACACTAGCTTCCTCAGTTTCCTTCACATTTGTTAGTATTCACGATAGATGTCTGCACATTATTTTGCAATTCTCCTCAGTGTCTTTTTTAAAACTCCTATTTCTTTAATACCTACAAAACCCCAGGAGTAGTCTCCTGACATGGTTTTTCTGGCAGCATGATTGGAATAGCTTACAATCTTGAGTATAACTGTTCTCTGCACCTCAGAGAAGTGATATTATCCCCAATTTACAGTCAAACAGTGGAAGGACATTGAGGTTACAGAAAAAAAAAAAAGAAAAAAAAAACACAAAAGAAAAAGTAAAAATGCAGGCAAAGGGCTTAAAAGAATTTACACAGAACATCCTAAACTGAAATCCTGAGAACCCTGATCAGTTATTGCTACCCTGGGAGAATCCAGCTCCAGTTCTCTGGACCCACAGCTGTCTGGGGAGATATGGCCCAAGGGCCATGCTGTGCAGTGGCTCTTATCAACATCGTTCAGGGTAGCGTTCTTCAGAATGGACAGGCTGTGGCTGCAGTGCTCTTCACATGACTTTTGTGCCTCTGAGGCACAAGTTTTGTACATGTGTGTTCAGATGACCAAAATACTGTAAGGTATGTTTCACAGCTAGCCAGAATGGACTGTTCATGGTCTCATGGCGTGGCACATTCTGCATGCCTGGGAGCACGGGGTGAGAACAGGTGAGTGAGGGCACCGGGCCTTTTGGAAAACTGTTGGAGAACTGTGTAAGGTGATGACAGCAAACTTAACACAATCTTGTCCATGCTGCCTAGGAAAAGGAGTGCCTTATTTAACTACTAGCAGAACTACAGCTGAGTGCAGAATGCCTGGATGTAAACTAACATGTCTGCAGTGTAGACAATTGGGTGATCAAGAGCTAGAAGAAAACTGGAAGCCAAGTTGTTTGACAATGTGTCCATAGACATGCCAATTTTTTACTTTGAGAGTGAGATTTAGTTTGAGATTAAGGATTTGATTGAGTTTCTTGATTACATGCTGCTTCTGACATTTGAGATATCCATGGTTATTCTGCCTGGCTTGGTCTCCTGCAGGTCTTACGTTGTACGACTTATGCCGCGGTCTTGGGTACCTGCAGCATATCAAAGACCACTGAACATCTATGTGTAAGGAGCTGAACTGAGTCCCAAGACTTCTAAATATAGAGGTCTTCATGTAGACATCTACAGCTGCAACTCCTGGTAGTCGATGATACAGCCAGTGTGATCAGTGGAGCCAGGTGAGTGTTTCAGCTCATGTTGAAATAAATAAACAGCAGTGGCTGGCCAGCTGAATCACTCTCAGCTCCATTGATTTTATTGATTATAATGGAAATTTCTGCCTAGTGAACCAATAGGTACCTGCAGTCTGATTCAGTTGCCTAAGTATAGGTACCTCGTTTCATTTGAAGTTCGTTGGTTTACCTGAGATATCCATAAAGGGCTGGCAGATATGACAGACAACTTGCCTCAGACCTCTGCTTCTTTGGAGCAGCAGCTGGAATCCAGACAGGATACCCCAGGACATCTCAAAGTTAGAAGATGCCTGTGGTTTGGCAGCTGAATCACACTCCATATTTCTAGATGATCTTAAAGGTCTCCATTTGTACATGTCCAAAGTACAAGACTGAGCATATTTCTCATGGAGGACACTGTCTGGGCTCCACATAAGTACCCTGAAAAGCTCAACGTGGTAGGTATTTTTAGCCTACATATGTCGCATTTTATATAAGACTATATACATTTCAATATTTCTGCATAAATACAAAAGGCAAGTATGCCTACAACCATTTTAAAAACATTTTGAGAAGGAAAGTAGTTGTCTTGCAATTAAACCAGTCATTCTGCTTGGCAGGATCCAGTTTTAGTTCTTTCATACACAATCTGCACGCAGAATGCTTCAAATACTAAGTTGTTGGGTGTTTTGGAGGGACAGTCTCCATTTTTCCCTGCTAAAGTTGCTGGACAAATCAGTCATTTGATCATAAATAACCTTTGCTTATCTTCTTGGGAAAAAAAGCATTGAACTTAACAATCATCTCTTAATTTTCCTTTCTGGGTGCACAGTGGACCAACTCTTTCCTTATTCTTCCTTATAAACGAATGTCCTCATAAAATATTGTCATGACACTGTTTATGATTTTTGTCCTTGTATCTTAGTCTGTGCTTTGAACTTCTGAAATTCTTGTTAACCTGAGATCAGAACCTCAGGTTATGTCCCTTGTTTCACTTCTATTGCAGTGTTCTCAAACTTTGGAAAACATGCCCAGTAGATTCCTGTAAAAAAGAAGGTTCTTTTCTGTAAGTGCCTAGGGTACAAGGTGTATATTTTACATACCTTTTGTTGGGATAATTACATGGTCAGCTTTTCTCTAACAACTGTTCTGTCAATTCATCACTTACATTACTGACTCATTTCACACAGATTCAGCAACTCATTTCAGCAGGCAGACCCACTCTGTTCTGATGTATGTCGCATCAGTAGCTGCATACTGACCAACTCCCACTGGTTCTGTATACAAGAAGTCTTATATATGACCTCCATGCTCATCACCCATTCCTGGCATTCCTGCTCCGGGTACTAATCAAACACAATAGGCCCCTCTGTGCTTGCTTGCCCTTTCTCCTTCTCCTCTGGAACTCCTGCTCCATGCCTATATCGAAAGCAGTCAGGCCCCTTTTACTTTCTGCATTCCATTACTGAATATCAAGTTACTGAATATCAAGTTAACATCTTCTTCTTTAACACCTACCCTATACTAATATTTTTCAAGAGTGATACGGTGTTTCCAGCTCCGCAGTAAAGTCAGAGATAGGCACTGCAGCATCCTAGACTTCATTCTAGACAGCACCCTACACAGCAGCCTAGAGAAATTTTGTTCATGAATGCGCTACGGTTATGGGGCAAGTATGTTTGGCTGGCATCAATCAAGTTATACCACTTTAAAATGTGAATTTTCTGGCTTGTGTTATTGTTGACCTGGTAAATTATTAAAAGTGACTCTTCCAAAACTCACATGCTTTCACATACATTCACACATTCACATGTATTTCTTGCTGTGTTTGTTTTCCTTTTAGATTTCTCTAAACTTTGGCAGTCAATACAGTCTTTTAAGTGTCATCTTGTCAGGTTAATATGTTTAAGGTACACAATTGTACAGTGCTGATAGGAAACCAGAGAGTGATTTCTGCATTCCCTAGCTGAATGATTTTGTACCGTACTTGAAAATGACATGACTGAGTTCTCTCATATTTGGCGTTAAGTATAGAACGTTTAAAAAACTCCTGGTTCACTTCCATAGTAACAGAAAAACGTACCAGTCATTCTCCTAGAGCATTACTTGCTACTTTCTATACGGTTTCTTTTTCACATTCTTTCATACAGTACTTGCATCTAAAATTGAAGTAAAAAGTAGATATTTTTAAAAATTACCAAATAAACAATGAAAGCTTTCCGTTAATAATGAAAATTGTTTTGAGTGAAAATGCTAAATCACCTCTGTCTCTGAGGGATTCCTCAGCAGGCTTTAAAATTCCTTTTTTTTCCCTTTGTATTTCAGAAGGAGAATCAGAAGGTGCAGTTTTACGATGTAAATATGTTCTTTAAAGCGTTTTCGTAGTCTGGAGGAAAAGATCCTGCCATGTGTTTCTTGGCCTTTTCTTTTGCATATATTAATGGACATGTATTTTATGCATAGCTAGATGAGGGATCTGACCTGGCTGAACGTAACCCTAAAAAAATTACTAGTTTTCAACCATATCAGCTCAGATCTATGCCACTGAGTGACACAGAAGGAATATAGATCAAGAGTGAGAGACATTCCTTTTCAGCTGTAACTTGAGTTTAGAGCAGCTTGAGCCAGTCATGAAACCGTACCCTGAGAGTGAAGGATGAAAACGAAGTTTCACAAGCTGTACCGAAAAATAATCTCTTTTCATTGTTCAGTGTATCCTGCATACAGAACCTAAATTCAACTGAAAGTCTAGATAAGTGCTTAATTTTGCTGATTTCAGTGATACTTAACTGAGTTTAAAATTAAGCACATATCTGAATGTTTTGTGACTTGGAGCCATAGGAAAAAGAAAATTCAATTTTCAGAATAATTGCTTTCGTCTTCTGAAGTGATGTACTGCCATTTGTGACCTAAGGACACATTTGATAAATATACCTTTACCAGAAATAGATGTTCTCTATACATGTATTCTAGATGTATCTTGAAAAGATGCAGTGTTTGTTTAAACGTGATACAATAGCTATTTCTTTGTATATCCAGCAGTATATTGAACATAATCTCTTAAATATTGTTTTGATTTCCTATCCTTTTATTCAGAAGATACAGGCATAGTACCAACACAAAGATAATATTGCTACATATCTAATTTCTGTTCTCCTGTTAATCTTTTCTTCTGTTGCCAAAATGAAGTACCCACAGTATACACTTTATGCTTTCTTTAGTGATTCTCTTATCTATATTATGCCAAAGGACACCCCCCATTTATTTAAAAAAACCTCACCTTCATTCCTTCCAAAAACAGGCAACAAAATTGTTGCCGTTATTAATGCTTCAGACTGATAGATTGATATGTGCCTGGCCAGGAGCACTGTGACCCAGCACAGCACTTCTGTATTAATAAGACATAAAGTCAGACCATTTATCATTTAGTATAGCCAGCACACAAGTTAGAGAACAGCTTGCCAGGGTATATTGTGGTCTCATTACTTTGTTTTTGCCATAGTTGCAGAATAGATAGCTTTGAAACCTTCCTGTGCTCTACTGTGACAGGAGAGTGTTCGTGTCATGGCGACCCGACTGAGTTGTTCAGCTGCATACAGTGCTGACTCAGGAGCCTTAAGTGTCCTATCCAATTCGCCAAGCAGCAGACTCTTCTAAATTAAAATAAGGAAAACATAAAGATATAATCACTGGCAGTTACCACAGGTGTAAGATGTTCAGCGGTGCAATCGGAGTATGAAACTTTGGGAGTAATTTACTGGATGTCACTCAGGAGCACATGCTTTCATTAAGGTACAGTATATATTTTATTACATAGCTAGTATTTCCAGGCTGAAAAATACTGTTATTGTTTAATGAAAACATTAACATATCATAAGATAAGATACTCACACTGCCTTATATTGGTTACTGTTCAAATATTGTAGCTGGGAGACATTTTACAGCTAATATTAATGTTTTAAGTACCTGCATTTGTCTGCGTTTTGTGTACCTCCTGCCTTGTCAGTCATCTGCCATCTTTGGGGTGAGTGATTTCCTATCAGGAAAACTTTGGGGTATTGAAAAAAAAATGCAGACAACTCGAATTTTTAAACCCTTAAAATAGACAGCTGAGATCTCAAACTGCTAAGTTCAGTTTCTTAAATTGATGAAATTTGAGCTTTGTAGTGGTTCTTTAACTAAAGATGCTTGTTAAATGCTTTTGGATTGCATATTTATGTTTATGAATGTTTCTTATTTAATGTTATTTTCAACATATAATACATGTGCAACTGATCTCCTGATTTGAGTATACCTTGATGCTCAGTTTTATTTTGCAATGTGATTTATTCATCTAGAGATGTATTTACCATCCACAGATGGTGAAGCATGTTTTAGGCTGCTGCCATTGTATTTCTGTCCACCCTTTGTTCCTTGGATGGAAAATATGATCCAGATACAGCATAGTGTGCTCTGTCAGCAGAAATCAGTGAAGATCTCTTTCAAGCACTGAGGCCCTTCTCTGTGAATGAGGTAAAGCCTCTAAACCTGTGCATTCTGTGTATATCCTTGGAGAACCGCCACAGACACTGTCTGGCTCTGCCTCTGCAGCTCTGAGAGAGACGGCTCCAAAGTGTCTTTAAGCTCTACGTCCTGGCGTCCGCATGTGCATGTGGCTGCCCCACAGACTGCTGCTGCACTGCTTCCAGGAATGAGCCTAGAAGAGTAGGCTTGGGGTAAGAAAAAAACGCAAAAGTCTGCTTTTGAGGATGGCTCAAAAGCTGAACTGTACAATCAGTGTAGGATCACTCTTTGTATATTCATTCTGGATTCTGACAAGATTCTCAGAAGCAGTCTGTAGCACCAGTAACCAGAAGAAAGAGTAATATACCCCAAGTGCTGACTTCTTAGAATTTTCTTTGGAAAAACATGCATTTTGAGATAATTGCCCTCCTTCTGTCTTGCCAGTCTGCTTCCTACTGCTTTACTCTAAGATCTCAAGTGCTGCTGTACTCAAAGGTACAGAGCAAATGGGTGAGACAATTCTTGGTAAGACAGTTGTATCTTTTTCCTGGGTAATAGTGAGAAAGCCTTTGTGCTTACAGAGCTGGGAAAGGGAATGACCTAGACCTGTACAACTTAGGGATCATTTTTTACTAATTTTCCACTCGCCACTTTGATCATTGCTTCCTAGTGTTGATTTGTGGCACCTCCTTCCCTCCCTTTCTCCTCCCTCTACTTGGCTTCTTCCTGCTGCTTAACAAGCTCAATTGGTTTTATGTATGTAATTCTTTTTTTAAGAGAGTTTGAAGGTGGTCTGTAAAAGAATTGCTTTCATCCAAAGCCAGGAACTGATCAAAGCAACACACAAAAGCCGAATGGGAGCCAAGGCAGAGCTGCCTGACCAGCCATAGGGTTCTGTGCTGGAGAAATAGTAAAGCATATCAGCTGAACTATGCTGGAAGCTGCTGATAAGGGATTTTCTCTCCAGTAACACCTGCAAAGTTTATGAGATCTTGCAGGAAAAGCAAAGCAATCTGCATCAGAATACGTTGTTTCCTGCAGAGAGGAATGTGAAAGCATTTGCAGGATGAAGTGCCATTGGCTAAATGTATTTATTGCCATATCATATATTAGGCTCAGTCTGCACTATTATTAAAACACTGGACTATCACCCAGCTCTACACTTACTTTTATGAAGTGCTTCCTTTGCCGTGTTGTCAGGTTATTAAGGAATGACATGTATGATTGTCTATGAAAAGAAGGTTCACGCTAAATCAAAAAAGCAAGTAAATGAAAATCAGTGTTATCATTATGTCTGAAAATAGATTTCCAGTGAAAATTATAATTAAGGAACAAGTTAATAATAGATGTTCAGTCATCTACAAAAAATCTAATTAGGACTTCTTCCAAATTCTTTTTGCAGGTACGGATTTTTATCAGGCATTGGTCCCAATAGTGATTATGATTATGATTTTTAAAAATTTGAGTAGTAATCCAGTATATGACTTTTCACAAAGGACTTTCTACTATGAGCAATTTGAACTCTGGCATTTTTTCTTCTATATTAAGATAAGCTAAAATAGAGTCCCACTTTTAAACAAATCATTACTCTAGATGTCTCAAAAATTCAACTCTGGTTTGAGAGTAGGCATAAAATTTTATAGGGTGAAGGAAGTTTAAGTTTTCTGTAGTCGTAAAGGAAGACTAAACTATGTCTTAAAACCAAAACAGCCTTTCATCCTTAAATAATTAAAGGAATCTGGTTGCAATTGGAGTTTTCTGTTTCCCCAGAAAACTACAATGTAGGCTGTCACAGCTTAGATTCCTTGTCACTAAATTGCCAACATGCCTTAGTCCAGATCTCCAAGCATAGCTGTATATTTTAATGGGTTTATGGCAAGTTAAATTGTCAAGTTAGATTAGCAAGTTAGATTTAGTCAAACTTTATTTTCTTGGTTCAAAGGAAAGTTGAATTTATGAGTTTAAAAATACAGGGGTTTTTTTGGTAGACCTATCTGGAAATTCTTTTTTCCTTTTTCTGTAGAAAATAATCATTTGTGATTTTTGCTACTGTTCCCTGGGTGAACTGTAGCGTTTTCATTGAAAAACAAACACTCTGTCCTCAAAAGTAATGCTTGTTGGTTTGCAGTTGAAAAATTTCAGCAAAAATAAGAAAGTACTTGTTTTTAGCTGAAGTTCTTCTCTTTCCAATAGCCAAAATAGATGTGAAATAATTTCATATTAAGAATGATTCATTAAATATTTTGATTTATTATCTGCCTGAAGAAAAAAAGAAAGCAACGGCTTTTTACTGGAGTTTTTATTGAGGTCATTTAACATTGATTTGTCCAAGTCTGTTTTCATCCCTTTTGATATGGATCTGTGTGATTTTTTTTTGAAGGGCACAGAGGGCAGTTAACAAATGGGCTTGTTTTTTCAGTAGGTGGGGAAAATTGCATATATTTGATTTCATTGCAAAGGTGTCCGTATTAATCTCTGCAGCAATCTCCTGAGAGTAGGCATCTCACTATTATTTACTTCTGAAGTGAGTGAGAGAACTGATTTCAGTGATTAATAGAAGCAATTTGGCTTGGGATCTAAAGTTGCCAAAAAGCTCAGTGATGTCTTCCCACTTCCCACTTTCAGTGCACTTGAAAGCTTGGCACCTTTCAGTCTGCACTCTCGTTCCACCATCCTGTTGCTTGGAAACATGAGTCAGTGGAAGAAATCATCTTACTGTTAATGCAGGAGAAATCCCGTGTCTGTAGTCAGCCTGATTTTCAAAATCAAAAGAAGGTATCAGATAAAAATTAAAAGCAAACGCAAAAGAAAAAAGAAGTGGTCGAGAGATCTGAGTAGTGTTCTTGCAGTATATTCTCTTTATGGAACTGGTAGCAGAATTCTTCTTGGCTGTAAAAAGATGGTAGCATTATGTTCTCTGTGACCTGTCATCAACCTTAATCAAAGTCTCTGTGTTTAATCATGAACTACTTTCCAAAGTGGCATTATTAGGAAACCATTAAGTTTAATCTGGTCTGATATGTAGATAACATTTCTAATATAATTCCACAGGAGATGTGTAAGTTCTAAGATCTTATAACAGAAAAGGAGCTGGAATTTCTGGCAAAGGTAACTGTGGTTTAAGTTAAAGCTTTAATGTTGCCTTTAAAATGTCATGGCCAAATGGCGTCTACTGAATTGCCATAACTTTATTCAGATATGAAACACAGAATGACTGCAGACTTTTAGATGATCTGGCAGCTTTATTGCTGTGGAATAAATTACTTCACTAAAAAAGTGGATTTCAATCAGCAGATCCCTAAGTGACTGCTGATATTAATCTTATTAGCGCTGTAGAGTTGAGCTCAGCAGAGGATCATCCTTTCATTTCTCAGCAACTTTTGAAACTTTTTTTTTCTCTTTCTGGGTAAGACTAACAGCAGAATATTGAACCCTTTTTGAAGATTTTGATGAAAATCATAGGAATAGTAAAACGTTGGTCTGGAAATGATCTCAAGTGAGGAAATGTATTTAAATGTTTCCCACACTTCAGTATTATATCATAACCATCAGTCTTCTGAGCCTTTTTTTCCTCTCTCTTACTGCCAAGTCATTCTGGCAGAATGTTATGAGCAAACAGATTTGACTTCCAGAAACTAATCTTTTTTGCAGAACTTGGCAATAGTCTACCTATTTACTATGCTTGTAGGTGGCTTTGTACCGACAAATAAAAAACTTTGTAAATTAATTCTACGAGTGATAATTTTGTGGTACATGAACAACCAGATCGCTTTCTGAAAGAATAAGTTTTTCTTTGTCTTTGCCCATATGAGCTACAGCTGTATTAGTAAATTAAACAGTTGCAGGAAAAATTCCTGTGTGCTAGAAATCAATTTTCTATTGTAATGTCTTGGCATGGCTCTGGTACTAGCACTCACTCTCGGCAGCAATTCCCAGGCACACTTCAGAAGTTATGAGGGGCCAATGACCATTCCCAAAAGGATCGAATAACCTTGTTTTGAGGCTAGTAGTAAGGACATAAGATATAATGCTGTGCTGAGTCTGGTGGGGAGTGAATATCAGTAAGACACTCTTTTAGTTCTCCTGAATCGAGAATTTTATATAACCTGCGGGAATAGAGTTACCACACAATAACAATTTTACACAAGACAAATGTTAATATAGAAGATTAAAAATAATTTATTCTTCCAATTCCAAAGCTAAAGAAAGCACTGTCTATAATTATAGATAGCTTCATGGAAATAAAAGGGTAAAACATGATTACACAGTCTTGTGGCTGAACTGAATCCACGAGGAGGATCTTACAGTATGTATCTCATTGAAGAGAATCAGTTTTGTGCTGCTCCAAATTTACTTTTCTTATTACAGTTACATTTATATACAAGTCCCTGCCCTAGGATGTCTTTCTTCTTAATCAGATTGTTGTTTTTAATATAGGTTTTCAAGTATTATTAGACACTTTACCGAACTTTAGAAATATTGATGGATTTTGGATGTTACTGGGTGGATCTAATTTATGTTCAAAGAGCAAAAGGATCGCATTAACAACTTTGCTGGTACTGATCTGTGAACAAATTGTTAACCTGCAGTAAAGAATGCTTTCTTCTCCTAGATAAATTTTAATAGATATACTTTTGGATACCTAAATCCATAGTTCATCCAAACAAATCCCCTCCTTTTATGTAAGTGATGAACTGCCTCTTGCCATAGTGATAACAAATTATTTTGGAATAACGATGAGGTTGGAAACATTTTACCATTCTCCTGTTAGAAATGATACAATAGAAATTACTCTGTTAGGCCATTTCAAAAGCATGAAAGCTGGCTGCTTAAACTGGGAAAATACATCCATTGCTATACTGTTTTGCTGGAAGGATTAAGATATTAAAGTAGTAATGTCAATTATATTTTAGAATGCAAAAAATTCGCAACTCAATATGAAACTTTTCCTCCTGTAATAATTTGTAAGTCGTATCTAAGATTGAATTTGTTAGTAACTCCTAATTTCCCACTTCAATCCCTTGATTATTTTGTCAAGCCTTCTTAACACAGGCCACATATATTCTTTACTTTACCCAGTTTCTGCTGAAGGCAGTCTGTCTTTATCAGTCCATTTCAGTGGGAGTTGTCAAAAGCCCTGGATTAATGTCCATGCTGTAAAGCCCATAGCTTTTCTTAGGATACCCAGTCTGTGCTAGGTATAGGATAAATTTTGTCCAGAACTGCTGTGCTAGATCTTCAGTCTTCACAGAATCTTAATACTCTTCACTGATCTTTATTACAGACAACCGCAACTGAAAAGTCACTAGTGTGTTACTGTCTTTGTTCCACTGTGCGAATGATCTCCCTCCAAGATCCAGGTGATGGGCCTGCATGTCCTCCTGCTGCTGGCAATTGCCCTGTGTTATCATGACCAGTCACCGTCATGGCTCTCGTGGCAGGTACTGCCCTTGTGGCCGAGAGGGAGCTCCTTTTCTACATCACAGCAGCTGGACTACAGCGTCATAGCAGAATAGTGCAGGCTTTCTTCAAAACCTGACTAGTTCAACTGCAGTTGAACTTGAAGTTGACTCTGTATGTGACACACATTAACCCTTAAGATCCCTGTTTCTCCTAGTCACATAATCCCTGTTTACTACAGGAATCCTGACAGTTCCTTGTTTGGAATTTGAGGCCTGTTCTCTTTAGTGAGTAACAAACTTCTACTCTCATTTTCAGGTGCCTGGACTTGGCATCTCTTTTTGGCAGCATTATCCATGGGTTTCCAAGACGCTGGCCTGACCTGCTTAATTTGTATCTGCAATTGTTTCTTAGGCTCCCAAGTTCCTCAGAGTAGATTTCTTCTTTTTATCACGGTTTTAAACAGTTCTTCTAGGTCCAGGCCTTTCCCTTTTTTCTCCCCTTTGTATTGCCAAGTATTTTTTTCTGCATGCTCTCCATGGAAACTGACAGTGTGATAGGGAGGTGCCCTTTGATTTTAGCTGGGGTCAAGGGCTATCCTTCTGTGTCAGTGTGGGGTTTGTTTTTTTTTTGATAGATCTGGTCACCATCTATGTTCATGTCTTGGAATTTCACAAGCATTTGAAAATTTAGCCTGTGCCACCCACTTGTATCCAAGAGAGACATAAATCTGGGCTGGGAATGCTGAATTCATTGAAGCAGGAAAATAGGACTCAAAGCCTTTGCTTCCTGGTGCCACGGAGTCAGCAATTTACAATTCAGGTGCCACAGTCTGAGCAGCTTTAACAAAAAGAGGGGATGACAACCATCATAGAATTAGTGAGAAACAGCTTCTCCCTTGCTTGCTTCATAGAAGAAGTTTCTCCTGCAACTGAGAGTGTCACTGGGACTCTGAATGACAAAGGCTGATGCTGGCAAAAAAGCTTCTGTGATGCCCATTTTCTGGTTCCAGTGGTGTGTGTTTGATAATGAAAAGGTCTGTAAAATACTTATCACATCTTCCAAACAATGTTCCTGGATTTATGATTGTGTTTGACATTGTGACTGTAAGACCCCACAGGTACACAAGAGCTTACCAGGTGTACAAATCCAGAAAGTATATTTTGTTTCATTTTACAAACCCATTCACAGAATTAAATTAGCACCCCAAATGATAAACGTGCTTATGTTGTAAAGGATTCCAGGACCTGCCCCTTGCACGAATAACTTAATCTTAAGTGATTCCTTATCTGTAACATGACATCAATAAGTTGCTGGTTTCTGCCATCCTCAGGGTTAAATACAGGATTTCTGTTTTGTCCACTAGTGGGCTACGTAAATCCTGAGCAAGTATGTTAAATCCCTGTAAATGATATTTCTTTTGCTAGTAAACTGTGGAGAATAAGAGCTGACTGTGTCTACAGAATAGAGATTATAAACAGAAATATCGCCATGTGTTCTCATCACAATTAGATCCAGATAGTGATCAGTAAAGCAAGTAAGCCTTTCATTGCATAAAGCAGTCTGCATACCTATTTGTCTGATAATGCTTTTGAGTTGTCTCAGAATTTTTTGTCTCACTCTGGATGAATTTGAAAACTTCATATTTTTCATGTGCTTTACTGAAGCTTTTCAAGAAGTAAGTTGGAAAATCAGGTAGACCAGTCTGCTTTGCATGGTCATGTTGAGAACAGGTAGAATCCAGCCCTTTGTAAGACAAGCCTCTGCCACTGCAGTCAAACTTGTGGATACTCTCTTTGTGCTCTAGCAGTGATTTTTTTAAATGCAAAACGTTACATGAATTTTTCATGTTTTGCCTCTGTTTTTAAGTAAAGCAGTCTATGTAAGAAAGTGTGTGAAATGGATGAAAGCTGAATGCTGTTTCCATTCTTGAAGGTATAACTTTGAATGTTCCCATGTTGAGAGCACATTCAGGCATTTTTATTTCACTTTGGTCTGGACTTTCAAGACTGTGATGAACAGTCATGTAGAACCAATATCGTACCTGCCCCTGAAAACGTAGAGATGAGTCTCTGAGACCGCAGATGCCTCCAGCCTAACAAGAGAAAGTATTAGTTCATAATATGGGAAGGAATTTAAAAGAGCAAAGAATTAAATAGGTATCTGTCAGATATCTTGATAATTATTTGTCCTTGTTACATTAGACATAGAGCACCAATGTAACAAAGACAAATAATTATCGAGATACCAGACAGTCATATAATGGTTGAAAGATGGATTAGAATTAGAACTAAACATCTTCTAGTGCTTTTGTGTAGAAACAGCATTTAGTATAATTCATTTCAGAGCTTGACCTTGGGTTTCCTGCATACACCTCTGATAAAGCTTTTTAAGGACAGTACTGATGTCAGGCTTTCCTTATTGTCTTCAGCTGTGTTTGGTGCAGGTGAAGCAGTATTTAAAACTAGAGGAGGCAGAGGGTTCCTATCAATGTGGAAAGGGAACTGTAACCTGCTTTCTGTGTTGGAAGAGAAGACGCATCCTCACTTCCATATTAGCACTGAACATCACAAACAGGATTTGCAGCTTCTCATTTACCCTTCCCCAAATGGATACATCAGTACTACTCACTGCAACTTTTCTGGTTTTTTTTGTAAATATTTGTGCTGACAAATATTTTGTGAATAGTTCCTGCTTCTTCTCTAGATCATGTTCTTAAATGCTACCTGCATTGTTTTATAATTCTTATTGTGCTTCTATTAATACTGTGTATAAAATATCAATTGGCTATAATATAGGGTATTAACTATACTATATATACGGTATTAACATGATACAAACATACGAAAATATGATGATATATGTAAAATATGCTTTACAATGTCATTAAAAGATATCCAAATCGTCAGGTTTGTATGCTGTTACTTTCAAACTCCCTTTTCCATCAAGAGCGGTATGTGGTTGCACAGTAGTTTTTCTTTTGCTTGACTGATTCCTACAGGATGCTTCCCAACAGGCTCATTTCCCAAGCAGTACCCAGTGCTGAGGAGAGGCTGTTCAGTGTTTAGGAATTACTGCCACAAACAGGAAGCGTTTCATGCTTTCTATTCACAGTTACTTGAGGAGGGAAAGGACATGGGGCCCAGGGCGAGAGCTACTTTGTAGTAGGAAGAGAAAGCTGACATGGCTTTTGGTTATACCGGTTCATTGTATTCTCTGTGGAAAGCAGGCGGCAGTTAAGTACGTGGGATATTCAGCTGGAATAGGCTGACTCCTCAATGACAGAATGAGTAAATTCTGTGGTTTCACTAAAAATAAAGTCCTAATAATTAAATGCAAAATCAAATAGATAATTGACAATGTCTCATTCTAAAAAAATAAAAATAAAATGTATGTTTACAGGGAAAAATACTGTTTAAGGTGAGAAGGAAAAGCCGTTGTATTTCACAATATCTGAGTTACAGCAATGCTACATCATTTATGAAACAGCTTCTCTAAAGACACGTTGAACTGCTTTAGCCATGAGTTTTCAGCCATGATGGTCAATGCAAAGATAAATACACAGATCTTTTAACATTTATTCTGTTCAAATAACAGAAAGGCTGTTTTACGGATGAGATTGCTGACTATTGAAAATGCGTCTCAATTGCTATATAAACCAAGGGATTACTCGAATCAGATTTCTAGCCACATCTTCAAGAAGGTGTCAAAGCTTGCTGCCTTTTTGCTGAATTACAGAAAGCTGTTACTTTTAGATAACTTCCTGTAATTTACCAGCAGGATCTGCTCAGCGACCGCTGCAGTCAATGTTCTTTTCCTTTGCCTTTCTTTGTGGACAATGAGGCTTCTCTCTTTCATGAGAAATGTTGTAGTCTGACATCAACACGCAGTGATCGAGTTCTGAGTGCTAAAATTGAAATATCTTTTTTTTTTTTTTTCTTCTTGTCTCTTTTTTTTGAGAAGATGGGAAATTCTTACGCTGGTCAGCTCAAGACAACACGGTTTGAAGAAGTGTTGCATAATTCTATTGAGGCCTCTCTCCGCTCAAACAACTTAGTTCCCAGACCAATCTTTTCTCAGTTGTATTTGGAAGCTGAACAGCAACTATCATCACTGGAAGGTAGGATATAGTGGAATTTATATTTCTGCTCAAAGACAATTTTGCTCTTTGTTCTCCCAAGGCTCAGCACACACATTTCAAATCAGAATACAGAAAAAAAAAGTATATAAAGTTTTTCTTTGGATTTTTTTATGATCTACAAATATGTATATGTATTGGAATCGGATCCAAAATACAAACTATGTTGTCTTTTATTTTGACAAAATTAAGCCACTTCCTTGCTCAGATTTATCAATATACATAAATTGAAGTACTAGGCATTGTTCCATTAAATACGTGGAAGAATCTTTGGACATTTGGAACATAAATCTGTTATCCTATAATTTATCATATACTGCTGAAAGTTATACAGTAAAAGATGGTAAACACATGATAAATTTGTAAAAGTTATATGCTGAGACTGATTTTCATTATGAATAAATACAACAAATATTTTTAGCTTTTAAGAAGGTTTATAATTACTTTGGGCATAATATTTTTAGTTATTCTGTGGCTGCAAAGGTAAAAATTTAGGATGTGTTCTCTCGTAAACCCTGCACAAGTCGGTATTTAACATATGAGATTTCTCACTGTGTGTGTTTAGAGAAGCCTGCTTTCTGAGTTTCATTTGCTCAGTCTTTTTTTTTTTTTCTTGGAAGTAATATAGTCTAAATGAAGTGTATAGATTTGATAAGCAAACTCATGATACAATTTGGTGATTTGTTGTGCTGTTATTTGTAGTAGTCTTGTGGTTTACAGTGAGTTTACTGGTGTGTGCAGGCCACTGTCATGTTGGCACAAGGTTATGTTTAATAATTTCATAATTTAGCCATTTCTGTCACCAGGGCGGCGTTTCATTTCTTTTGAACAGGTCTACTTCCCCTGTTATACTTCGCTAAAGATGGCTTAGATATATATGTAATGAAAAATGCATAATAGTTAACAATCCACAGTAACAGAAAAAAAAATAATCCCAAGAAGTAGTATTAGACAAAAGTATTTTGCACAGATTAAACTCTGTAATATTACCTCGTGGTAACAGCTGAGAAAACTTTTCTGAAAAAAGTAAATCTGCTCACAGCTCACACATTGTTAGTCATTTCTTTTTTTTTTTTTTTTTGCTAATATAGGACATAATAATGACTATATATTCATTGTTTAAGTACATATGCTGGTTATTTCCTACACAAAGTGATCCTTCTATCAAATTCTTTTATGAGGATTTCATAAACTTTTCCATGGCAACCAACTGTGATGTCACAAGATGGATTATGACATCAGTTGGGAAAGATGCTACAGGAGCAGATGCATTGTTCAGGAACAAAAGTACAATTTTGCTCTTCTATAACTTCTTTCTTTCAAGGTTTTCAAAGAACTTTCCAAACCTTGAGGGACTGATTGTGTTTTCTTTGCAGTTAATGGAAACAGAATTGAACTGTAATTAATTAAAAGTCTCAGAACAGCCTGGCAGAGAGCATTCCTTTCGTGAAAGTGTCAGACAAGGGAAACTCTGAAGGGACCTGTAATGAAGTTTTTCCTAGGTTGTTCCTCAGATGGGAGAGGTCTGCAAGCTGGTGTCATGTACTCCAGCCTCATCATAAATCGAAATTTCCACTTCTAGCTGCATGAATCCCTGTGCTCTGAGGGCCAGGAGGCATCTGAAGCAGAGCCATCCTTGGGGTCTTGTATAAGCCCCTGTTCTCCCCTCTCATTGTTATCTTTCCTTGGCCCTGGCATTCTCACATGGTGATATACTCAGACTATCCTTGGTCATAGCTCCTGTTAATCCACAATACAGCATGTGTTCTCCTATGGTGAAGCAGACGTGATATAAATAATTTTGACAAGGTAGTACACTGGGTCAGTGCAGCCCAAGTGTTTTGGTTTTCTATTTTGTGGACTCATAACATGTTATAAATGTTCGAAGCAGCATTTGGCAACAAAACTAGCTACCAGTAAATAAGGCTGATAGTATGGATTTTTGTCTGTGATGATGGTCCAGTATCAAAATCACTAGAGAGCCTGACAAGTGTATAGTCAGTTTAAGAAAGAAACCATTGGAAATGTTTTTTTAAGCTTTATCAATCACCTGTTGTAACTTGTAATTATTTTTAATTGTTTTTTTTTTAAAAAAAACATTTTTCTGTCTCTTTTTGATACATAAATGACTATCTAAACCAGAAAAAAGTGCCTAGCCACTGAGACTAGACTAATATCTGTCATGATAATTTATGCCTAAAAATAATTTATTTGAGCAAAAGAGACTGTAGTGTGCCTGGAGACAAGTTAAATGAAATGTTGGTCATCTGCCCTAGATGTTACATTTTTTGCAATGAACTTGCAAACACGTATTTTCCTGTGAGTATGGTTTTCCAGTCTACACAGTCTAGATTTGAAAAAAAACTATGTATCGTAAACATATCCCTTTATAGGCATTTATGCAATTGCATTTGCCTATAAAATTATTTGTAGCTGTGTAAATTAGAAGTATCATGTTCAACTAAGTTGATTTAGACATAATGTCAGATCTCCTTGGCTCCAAAAATAGTATGTTTTTTCATTCTGGGTTTTTTTTTCTGCTTTTTTATTATTGATGTGTTTCTTCTCTTCTCTAGACTTTGCAAATTCTTGTAGTGCTTAGAATAGTCCAAAAACATTATCATTATCTAAAAAAACCTCTTACTTAATTTTTCATTTTATCAAAAAGCCTGCGGTTTGCTGTGGTCTCACTGGTCGTACATTTCTAAGGTCTTCTAAAGTCATGTTAATTTTCTAGAGCCTTTGTAATTGCAGAACATATCTGCAAATGCCAATAAATGGTCTGGATGTTCAGGAACTTTCTAGGAATGTGCATTAAAAACTCTTTACAGTAGAAGGCAGAGTTATTTGGCTCTAACAGGTTTAGATTTCTTGCATACCTCTGTTTGCCTAGTTATTACCATATAAACTGCAAATTAAACCTGTGGACTGGATTGCCAATTATTAGAAGTCAGTATGTGCAAATCAGTGAGGCTCTTTAATCTAATTTTTTTAAAAAGGAAGTCTTAAAAGTGCAGGAGCAGGCTGTCCCCATGTACCAAAAAATGAGCCGTCAGGGAAAAAGACCGGCCTGGCTGAACAGAGAGCTATGGTTGCAACTCAAGGAAAAAAGTAAAATTTATGGCCTTTGGAAGAAGGGGCAGGCCACTCAGGAGGACTACAAAGATGCTGTGAGGCTATGTAGGGAGAAAATCAGAAGGGCCAAAGCCCAACTAAAACTTAACCTGGCTTCTGATGTTAAAGACAATAAAAAACGTTTCTGTAAATACTTTAGCAATAAAAGGAGGACTAAGGAGAATCTCCATCCTTTAGTAGATGGGGGCGGAAACATAGTGACAAAGGATGAGGAAAAGGCTGAGGTACTTAACACCTTCTTTGCCTCAATCTTTAACAGCAAGACTAGTTGCACGCTGAGTACCCGGCCCCCTGAGCTAGAAGACAGAGGCAGGGAGCAGAATGAAGCCCCCATAATCCAAGGGGAAATGGTGAGTGACCTGCTACACCACTTAGACATACACAAGTCTGTGGGGGCAGATGGGATCCACCCGAGGGTGCTGAGGGAGTTGGCAGAAGTGCTCACCAAGCCACTTTCCATCATTTATCAGCAGCCCTGGCTAACCAGGGAGGTCCCAGTTGACTGGAGGTTAGCAAATGTGACACACATCTGCAAGAAGGGCCGGAAGGAGGATCCGGGGAACTACAGGCCTGTCAGTCTGACCTCAGTGGCGGGGAAGATTATGGAGCAGATCATCCTGAGTGCCATTATGGGGCACATGCAGGACAACCAGGTGATCAGGCCTAGTCAGCATGGGTTCATGAAAGGCAGGTCCTGCTTAACTAACCTGATCTCCTTCTATGACAAGGTGATCTGCTTGGTGGATGAGGGAAAGGCTGTGAATGTTGTCTACCTGGACTTTATTAAAGCCTTCGACATGGTTTCCCACAGCATTCTCCTGGAGAAACTGGCTACTCATAGCTTTTATGGGTATATTCTTTGCTGGATAAAAAACTGGCTGGAAGTCCGGACCCAAAGAATGTTGGTGAATGGAGTTAAATCCAGTTGGTGGCTAGTCACTAGTGGTGTTCCCCAGGGCTCAGTATTGGGGCCGGTTCTGTTTAATATCTTTATCAATGGTGGGGACGAGGGGATCGAGTGCACCCTCAGTAAGTTTGCAGACGACACCAAGTTAGGTGAGAGTGTCGACCTGCTTGAGGGTAGGATGGCCCTACAGAGGGATCTGGACAGGCTGGATCGATGGGCCAAGGCCAATGGTGTGAGGTTCAACAAGGCCAAGTGCTGGGTCCTGCACTTGGGTCACAACAACCCCATGCAGTGCTACAGGTTTGGGGAAGAGTGACTGGAAAGCTGCCTGGCAGAAAAGGACCTGGGGATGTTGGTAGACAGCCAGCTGAATACGAGCCAGCAGTGTGCCCAGGTGGCCAAGAAGGCCAACAGCATCCTGGGTTGTATCACGAATACCATAGCAAGCAGGACTAGGAAAGTGATTGTACTTCTGTACTCGGCACTGGTGAGGCCCCACCTTGAATACTGTGTTCAGTTTCGGGCCCCTCACCACAAGAAAGACATTGACGTGCTGGAGTATGTCCAGAGAAGGGCAACGAAGCTGATGAAGGGCCTAGAGCACAAGTCTTATGAGGAGTGGCTGAGGGAACTGGGGTTGTTTAGCCTGGAGAAGAGGAGGCTCAGGGGAGACCTTTTCGCTCTCTACAACTACCTGAGAGGAGGTTGTAGAGAGGTGAGGGTCAATCTTTTCTCCCAAGTAACAAGCGATAGGATGAGAGGAAACGGGTTCAAGTTGCGCCAGGGGAGGTTTAGATTGGATATTAGGAAACATTTCTTCACAGAAAGGGTCGTCAAACATTGGAACAGGCTGCCCAGGGAAGTGGTGGAATCACCATCCCTGGAGGTATTTAAAAGACGTGTAAATGTGGTGCTGAGGGACATGGTTTAGTGGTGGTTTTGGCAGTGTTAGATTGGTGGTTGGACTTGATGATCTAAAGGTCTCTTCTAACCTAGGTGATTCTATGATTCTAATTCTTCCCTTCTGAAATCAAAATCCCATTTGAATCACAATCACATTCACAGTTTTGATTCTCTAATCACATTTTATTTCTCAAATACAAAATATATTTCTTTCATTTTCTTCTTGTGCTTTTAGGTGCCATCTGTTAGGCCTGTATATTATGTTAGTGCCAAAGAGGTGTGACACTGATTTCAAAAGTTAATGACAAGCATTATTTTTCCATTAGCATCCAAGTCCTATTCCACCGATATCACTGGGAGTTCAGTGGGAAAAGGATGGGAAGCGGTGTGGCAAAGCAATGCAGAGCAGCAGTGCGGCAGCTGGCTCCACTGCAGTGAGGTTGTTCGTTGAGTGTTGCTGTATTCAGCTCTGATAGCAGCACCGTGTTCTGACATGGACTCTGCAGCAAACTCATGTCTGTGGTTAACTGGTCCTTCCTTGATCTGCATTTAAGGGAGGCTGGCTGTTCATGGATACAGTGTATTTTGGGGCTGTTGATTAAAGCCCTGATGCTGCCATCAGTTTGTGGATAGTATCAGCCCTATGAGTAGTCCCACTGAGAAAATAAAAAAAAGTTAAAATATTTGCAGAACTTAACTTATATTTAAATTATACCTTAGGTAGAGCAGAATTTTCCATGTGATATGTCTTAATCACAACTGTATAAGCATAAAGGTCTAATAAATTGTGAAAGCTGAGAAGAATTCCTTTAAAGCAAACAATGGTGTTTATGGTATCTATGAATAAATTCAAATTCAATAAAATATGGACAAAATCTTCACGGTATCTCTATTGGTTTAATGGTGCTATATCAAGTTATGTCAGCTGACTGCCTAGTTCTGTAAGACAGAACAGAAGAACTATGGTTGTGAGTCCACTTTTGCCATGATCTTGTCTCTGGTTTTGAGTGCTTGATCGTCTGTTCTTTTGGGATTGTTTAAGAGAAGAAGATGTGGAACAGACACACATAAACATAGAGTTCTTTGAAGGGGCTCTACTTTAAAAGTAAAATGGAAGCAGAAACTGTAGATCTTTTTTAAAAAAAGCAGCAGAAACCCTAATGATGCCCTTTACAGGTGACACCAGCTCATTCTTGTGTATTATAGGTATGTATTTGCTCTTGTACTCTTTCCATTTTTGACCTGAAAGCACCGTAGCTCTCCTATTTCTTACTCTCTACTTCCATTTCTTGTCTCTATCTTTGTTTTTGATGTGAAATTACCTGTTATGGCTGAACAAACCTAAAAGTATACCACTGCCCAAAGGGGAAAATCCCACATATTCCCAT
Source organism: Burhinus oedicnemus (assembly GCA_008921705.1). Classification (NCBI taxonomy): domain Eukaryota; kingdom Metazoa; phylum Chordata; class Aves; order Charadriiformes; family Burhinidae; genus Burhinus; species Burhinus oedicnemus. The sequence goes on from VFFE01007724.1 coordinate 622,887, forward strand.
TTTCTCCCTTTTCATAAATCTTGGCATTTTTTGGATCTTCCACCAAGCTAATTTAATACATAAACCCAGTCAAAAAAAGCTGGTCGCTTTTGTTTGCTTAGTTTTCTGCTGGTTTAGCAAGCTGGGGTGTCTCAGCACAGGCTCCGGCGTCAGAGCTAGCACAAAGAGGAAGGGGGAACTTCATGGCTGGGAGTGTGGGAAAAGAGGGGAGACCCAGACTCACACCTTTTTCATTGCATTTGGATGTTAGTCAAGGCTAAGTCATAACACATAACTTACCCCTGACTTAAGTAGCAAAGACGGAGAGCTTCACTTTTCCCTTTGTTCACTTTCAGCATTTTTGTCTTTAGACTACAACCTTAAAACAGTCATGTTTAACGTTCTGTCCTTACCTGTGTGCACCAGGCATGAAGCTTGATGTTTAGATACTTAAAGGTAAACGTACCCTTCAAATCCTCTTCTAGATTGGGGTGTACGTCTTAATAATCTTTAGAGACAAATCTTCAAATTCCAGATTTACTTTCTTCAGCTTCCTCCACAATTCTCATTTACCCTGTAGTTTTTGTCTAGCTGATTCTACAATAATTTCTCAATAAAATAAAAAGCTATTCTGCGGAGGGTTATAGGGAAAAAAAAATCTTTGATGAATATCCTATGGGATTCTGAGTGCCTTATCGAAAGTCAGTCGAAGCAAAGAGAGTATGTTCAGTTGACACTGAACTTTGGAGCATGACTGCAGTGTGCTTCATTGTTTCTCTGTTTCAAGACTGAAAGCTGGATCAACAGAATAACACAGGAGCCTAACTGCTATTTTACTTTCTCAAGTGAAGAAGCAATCTTTAGGCTGAAATGCTGAAACATACACCAGTAATATGCAGATGAAGTCTCTTAACAAGCAAGCTGTCAGGTAAAAATACTGATTTAGGTAGCTGGTGCACCAGAAAAGTGGTTTACAGCAGAGAATATGAAGAAGAAACACCTAAAGCCCCCTAAAAAATGAAGCCTACGTCATGTATTTTTCTCCCCAGCATTCAGTATTGCCTCCTAGACTAGCACAGTCCATACACAGGCTGCTGTGAGTCGTCTTCCTAGACATCTGCCTTTCCTTGACATTGTACAGGGAGCGGCAGTGCTTTACTCAGAGCTCTGGATTCTGGTAGGAGACAGAAGGCCTGAGAATTAGGTGTTCTTATCGTGGCATCATCTGTGGTGAACCTAGTTTCAAGCAGGAACTGTTTCTTCAGTTTCCTGTACAACATCAAGGACATGGTCACTACCTAATTAATAAAATCTGTACTTGGACTATAGCCAGGACATTCTAAAGTGCTAAGAAGTAATGACTTTGGGTTTATATTGGCTGTTAATATTATAAACAAAGGATACAGTTACATTGCTGTGATCAGCCAGAGTTCAAACACCAGGAATTAAGCCTTTAGAAATCGTGAGGTTACCTTAAAAATTATGAGATTTGAAAAAATAATAAATCGAGGCTTCTTTTTCTTTGTCGTTTAGTTTTTTTTAAATTTCTCAGGTGCAGTTGGGTCATGCTTTTGAAATTTTTTTGCACAGGATTTAAAAGCTTTATTTATTTGATGAAAGGCATTCTATTGTAAGCATGAGTGGAAGTTGGAGCTTTAAGGAAACAACAAATATCTTAAGAGTTGGCAACAGTAAAGTCATTGTCAAGAGGAGAGAATCCAGTTTGCTATAATACTTTCTGTGACTGGGTCACCCTGTTCATTCATTGGTTTGTTGCCAGCGTTTTCTGTTGTCTAAGTCATTTATGCTATAATTTGTAGCAGGCAGCAAAGCAGATAATGAGGAAGAAGAAGAAGAGGAGGAAGAAGAAGGCTCAGAATCAAGTAGTCCTCCTGTTTCTTACCAGATGAAGCCTCCCCCAGAAGGATGTTGCACTACTGATGGTAAGAAATGCACTAAACATGCTGCCAGAAAGCATTTGCCCTACTAAAAAGGGTAGGATTGGGGCCATTTCCCCCATAATTCATCAAAACGGGATAATCTATACAATATAGAAAGCCTAAAAATGTCATTGTTTATGCCAGATAAAGCTGGATTGCTCTTTGTTGCTCTTCCATTTGAGAGAGTCTTTGCCCAGTGTGTCTGATAAGCATTTGTGTTGGAATGCCTGGGATGAGAACTTCTGTTCTCTTAGGCAACATGTCCTTTAAAAGGTTGAGTTTGCAGGCATGGCATTTGCTAAAATGAATGTAGTGATTCTTACAGCTTTATCATCGCTCTTTTCTGTTTAAAGTGTACCTCATTCAGTGTTGCTGTAAAAAAGTTTGAAAACCCAGGAAAAGCCAGTGAAATTCACCAGATACTGAGAACTATTATCTCCATTTTTGAATGCCTGATCTAAGTTATGATGCTCTTAGTAAATAGTCTCATAAATATGTAGGTTGCAAAATGTTATCAAGAGAAACTTCACTGTACATTTTCAGATTTTTGTTTGTTTATTGTACTCCTAGCATCTGTTTATGGCTGACCGAAAGGCAGGGAAGAAAATTACCTCTTAGTTTGCCCTTGACCTCAGAGGATACAACTTTGTTTTTCATTAAAAATGTAGAAAGTCCTTTAATAAAGATAAATGTGAATATTAAACAAAAAAATCTTATCAACTTAAAAATATGTTGAATTGATTTTTTTCTAGGTTTCTGCCAGGCTGGTAAAGATTTGAGACTGGTGTCAATTTCCAATGAGCATATTGAGGTACCATCGGGGTTTTTACTTGTTGGTGCAAAGTCACCAAATTTACCTGATCACCTTTTAGTGTGTGCTGTGGATAAAAGATTCCTGCCAGACGACAATGGGCACAATGCCCTGTTGGGTAAGTGTCTGTGATTGCAGTAAGTGGATGCTTCTGTGAACTACAATTAATAGCTAATCTTTTTTTGCAGAGTGAGTTCAGCAGATCTTATTTCCGTTCCACGTCTACAGTAATGCTCACTGGTGATGCACATCAGAGCTGGCGATGTTTGCTTTGGAAAGATACAGAGTGAGCCAGTTCATTAGAAATGCTTCATCACATTCTATCCATTAGTCCAAAGCTAAAGTCATTGTCTGATCAGTTTATGTCCTAGTTGCTGGAAGTGCACATCTGGTAACTGGACTAGTTGAACTTCTGCCTGTCTCTATTTTAGCTTTCCAAATACTAATGTGAACAGCCTGTAGGTCTGTCAAGTGGAACTTTCAGGCTACTATATACATGTAAACAGTTTGATAATAGTTTGGACTACAAAAATGTATGACCTTTTTGATTTATCTCATTGAGATGGGGATAATATTCTCCACTGTGTTTGGACAATAGCATGGGTTCTGGATCCTAACCTATGACTTTTTGGTATTATTACAGTATAAATAAATATGACTGATTATAAGTTGAAACTTTCCTGTATGTGGAATCAGGTAATACTGTGTGTTTGAGTAATACTGTTTGTAGGGTACTCTAATTTCTTGCTTTTCATCCATTTAAAAGTCTAACTTCTGACATAAATCTAGGTCCTTCTATCTATTTTCATTATAGCCTTTCTGATGACCATTAACTCATCCAAATGAACTCAAAGAGGGGTGGTCTGCAGTCATGTGAATGAAATGAATATTAATTTTATTAAAATGGAATATTTTTTATATTGGGACAAATCACAGAATCACAGGGCTTGGAAGGGACCTCTGGAGATCATCTCGTCCAACCCCCCTGCCAGACCAGGGACACCTACAGCAGGTTGCACAGGACGGTGTCCAGGCGGGTTTGGAATGTCTCCAGAGTCAGAGACTCCACCACCTCTCTGGGCAGCCTCTTCCAGTGCTCTGCCACCCTCAAAGGAAAGAAGTTCCTCCTCATGTTTAGATGGAACTTCCTATGGTCAAGTTTGTGCCCGTTACCTCTTGTCCTATCACTGGGCACCACTGCAAAAAGTCTGGTGCCATCCTCCCGGCACCCTCCCTTTAACTATTTGTAAGCATTGATGAGGTCCCCTCTGAGCCTTTTCTTCTCTAGACTAAAAAGAGCCAAGTCCCTCAGCCTTTCCTCATAAGAAAGATGGTCCAGTCCCCTAATCATCTTTGTAGCCCTCTGCTGTACCCTCTCCAGCAGTTCCCTGTCCTTCTGGAACCGGGGAGCACAGAACTGGACACAGGACTCCAGGTGCGGCCTCACCAGGGCAGAATAGAGGGGGAGGATAACCTCCTGCGACTTGCTTGCCACACTCTTCTTGATGCACCCCAGGATGCCATTGGCCTTCTTGGCCACAAGGGCACATTGCTGGCTTATGGTCATGCTGTTGTCCACCAGGACTCCCAGGTCCCTTTCCACCGAGCTGCTTTCCAGCAGGTCAGCCCCTAACCTGTACTGGTGCATGGGGTTATTCCTCCCCAAGTGCGGTACCCTAAACTTGCCCTTGTTGAACTTCATGAGGTTTCTCTCTGCCCAACTCTCCAGCCTGTCCAGGTCATGCTGAATGGCAGCACAGCCTTCTGGTGTGTCAGCCACCCCTCCCAGTTTGGTGTCATCAGCAAACTTGCTGAGGGTATACTCTATCTCTTCATCCAGGTCATTGATGAGTATGTTGAACAGGACTGGACTCAGTACTGACCCCTGGGGACCACCACTTGTCACAGACCTCCAACTAGACTCTGTGCCACTAATCACAACCCTCTGAGCTCTCTCTGCCAGCCAGTTTTCAATGGTTTATAATCAGATGGAGAACTCTTTTCTCAAGCAGGCACTCTCAGGTTCTTATGTATTAATTTCTTAGTTAGTTAACCAAAAAATGCTGCGTCTTATTTCTGTGTACCAGTTCAAGCTTTAAATAACAAAAAGGAATCATTTGTTGTGTCTCTTAACTGTTTTCTTTCACAAATACTGAGGGATATGACGTGAACTCAGTTGTTATCTCAGTTTGAGCAACTCTTGAAGGCATTTGGGTTGACAGTGTAGTGTGAAGGTGCATAATGTAATACTATGTACAGTAATTTCTTTCTTTATGTGATCTTGCAGAGCTGGATTGGTCACAGTACATTTGACCAGTGATTGTAAAAGAATTAAGAGGGTTATAAATCACCCACATGTTGTCATTTTAAAGATAAAGACAGGAATGTTGTACCACTCAAGTCATTCAGTGCTAGCACTATTAACAGCTTAAGCACCTTAGGCTGTTAGCAGAGAGGAAGTAGTGTATTTGTTAATTGCATGCTAAACAAGAACAGAAAAAGGCAACAGGAACATAACTGGGAGGTTTTTATGCTACTTGCATCCTCAGCTTGCTAATTTAATACATTTTAGTTTCTTGAAACCATTTAAAGGCTTATTTTTGGCTATTGTTACACGCTTAAACACCAGTGAATCACGTTCTTTTGCAAATAATTTTAGTAATATTGTCGGATGACTTTTAGGTATTCTATAATAAGCTTAAATATGAAAGAACTTACATACTTTAAGATCCAAAGTCTTCATCTGAAAGCTGGAAACAAAATCATGTTCCTGGTCCCTAATCTAATGAAAAACCATGATATATCTTATTGACATGATATATCTTATTGACATTCTGTGACATGAAGGCAGCATACTATTTGTACAATAGATCACACTGTAGATAGAAATGATTGTTTGATTCTGGTTTTCATACACTGATGCAAGTCAAATCAGGGTAAGTAAAGCTAGGAGCAGACATGAGTAGTCTCATAGTTTCAAATTCATAGTGAGATAAAAGACAGAACCATTCTTGCTTTAAATTGTCTATTAGTATAACACAGTGACCTCTGTCTTGTGACAGATTTAAGTTGAAAACATTTCATATGAAGAAAGGAAGCTCTTTTTACTGTCTTGCTTTTAAAGACAGCATAGAAGACTTATTTTTGATATTCTGAGTTTAGGCTGTTGTCCTTTAAACGTGTTGGCCTTTTGAAACAACATGGAAAGCGGTCCCTTCAAGCCTTTCTAAGTATAGATGGAAATTGAATTGGATTCATTTTGAATTGAAACGAGCTGTCATCATGAGTCAGAGTGTATCCCACACTTTTGGTAAGGCTTATTGGTGATACAGGCATGTCACTTGTAACCCTTCAACCCCATTGTTTTTTCTTAATTTCATGCTTTTTCTCTTACTATACTGTGTTTTTATAAGGCAATCATTACTCAGTACTGTAAATTTTTCCCCAAAAAATTTATCTGAAGGGAAAAGACACTAATGAATTACCAAATAGTTTCCGATTTCTTATGGTCCACCTGCATATGTTTGTGAAGATGCCTGTGGAGCATACAAAAATTCCAGAAGAAAACAGGAAATATCTCGGTATTTTCTGGTCCAGCTTTTGACTTATGGTCTAGTTCCCATTAGGGGCTGTTGATATGCCTCTGGGGCATGTGCCAATTCATTAATTATGCTAATAAGTTGTCCCACCATCAAGGCATATGTGCTTGTGATTTGAAAGCAATTTCTGTTGGAGGTTGTTTTGTTTCTTTGTTTTTACAATTGATGTATTACTCCATAGAAAAATTAGCATTTTCTGGAAAACACAGTATTTTTGGCAAGCAAAAAGTTCTCTGTGTCTGAGCATGTACCCTGTATGCTTCTGTTAATCCAGTTAGATCACAGGTTTAAATACTCTGCAAAACAGATTCAGCTTTTTACCTTTAAGAAGCTGTTTCTTGGGGTTTTTTGCAACATAAAGGAATACTTAGATGGAGGAAGCACTTCCGTGATACTGCAATATTTATTGTTTCCTAATAAAACTGTACCACTTCCAAAGGTTTTTTTCTCTTTTGGGTTTTTTTTCCCCAGTTCTCACTCTTAAGGGGAGTCTCTCATGATACATGAAGCAGCTATTCACCCATCATTTTCCTTTCCAAAAGACCAAACAGCTGCCCACTTTCCTAGCAGGGAATAAGAAATCTTTTTTTTTTTTTTTTTTTTTTTCCCCAGTGAGTCCCTGAGGTCAGAATGTCAGAGGAAAAGATTAGTTTCCTTACATTGTAAGCTGCGTGTAAGATGAAAACATTGTAGTATAAAATATTGTGGCTGCGTCTGTTAAAACGTACAATGTTCTATTGGGCTGTTGTAATGGTGGTGAATTTCTGTACAATGGAGCTCTCCACCTTGACCATATTGATTTCATTTATTTTTTAAATTTAGGACTTCAGTCTTCAAATGGAGTGGTACTAAGTAGGAGGGAAAAATGTGGAACATTGTCAGTGTCTGTGTGCTTTTTCTTGTGAGTAGGACTGAAAAGAAGAAATACTTTTGCTGAAGAGTTGAAAATACAATCATTCTTTGTCCTAAGTAAGCTGCCAACTTTCCACAAAAATATTAACATTAATTAAAAGCCTGTTACTCATTTAAAAGAGAAACAGGAAGAAGATTTTCTGCCAATTTATGAAAAATTAGGTTATGAAATATTAGCTGGATATCCTTCCATCCTGAAGTCCTCTCTTTATCCCTAGCACAAGCTCACTGTTGATCCAAAGGAACCATTTCCACAGTGGGAAGGTAGGTCAGGTTTCATACCCTATTAGTCCAAGGTCCTTCTTCTGACCACAAGGTCCCTACTGTGGAAGAGCTTTTTAAATTATGGGCAATTGATCATGGTGATGTGAGCAAATTCAAGCAAATGCATATGATAGAATTCCAGATACAATCAAATACGTTCTGATTAAACAGTCTTCAGACGGTAACAGCCTAAAGTCACTACTGAACTGAGTTGAATATGAACTAGTGACCTAAAGGTGAAAGGCTTTTAGCCCCTAAACTCCGGGCATTGATTTCTAATTCTCTTGTGAAATCAATCACATGACATAGATATATTGAGTCACCTTATGGCTGCCCCAACTCCCCTGACCTTTGTCCTCTCTATAATGTATGGAAGAATTTTTAATGCAGCTTGTTTATGAAGCAAGCTATCCCCTCCATCAGCTGCTGCCTCAGGCCACGGCACATGAACAGGGCATGCAGAGAGAGAAGGGTGATGAAATGTTTGGGTTCTCCACGTTCCTCAACCTGCTACATAATGTGCTATAAGCAAGGTTGGCAGAGCCCTGCAATGAGTAATGATTGAAATGCATTTTATTGCATTGGAATTGTAAGATCATGCTGTGTTCTCCCTGTGATGTCAGTGCTGAGCTGTATTAATGAAGCAATGGCTGTCATCAAAGAGAGTGTCAGTCAGAATGAACGGGATGAAAATCGGTGTTGGCGGGAGCTCACAAGAAAGGACTCAGTCTGTGTCAGAGGAGCTGGGGAAGCTTGAGGTGAAAGATGATAGTTTGACTTAAAAGGAAAATTAAAAAATAAACTCCTAAGATGTTCTCCAAGGACTTTTCACAACAAGTGGACAATTTAGATGTTTAATCCTTACTAGGCCTCACCTGTACGTTATGCGTGGTGTAAACTAATTTTCTGGTAGGCCCCACAGAGTTAAAAATAGGTGATTAGGGCAAAAGGTTATTTCAAGTCGAAGTTATTGCTAAATCTGGTTTAGGCAGATGATGATTTACAAAAGTTACCAATAATGACTGATTTCAAGTCCACATGAAAAGATTTTACATCCACTCTCCAATTTCTGTTGAACAAATATTTCTATCTGTGGCATCGGCAAGTTGCTGGTCACTCTCAGGAAAATGATAAAACCTAAAAAGTGTCCAGGTACATTTTACTTTTGGAAATCATCCCCTCATGCTTGTATTTGAAAACACGTAAGGGCTTGTAAGTGGCAACCAGGCAAAAATTGCAATGCAGCTGGTCGTGCTCAGTGTGCTGCCAAATGTATGGGAAGTTTTCATTTATTAACAGAAGCGTTTTTCATGATTTCTTAATCTGCGTAAAATGCATGCAAACTCTACAGCTTTTGCCACATCCGTTCTAATTTTGTTTCCTTTTGTTGTTGCTTTTATTGCAGCTACAGAAGGCTCTGTGATGTTAGACAGATGCTTTTGTGCTGACTGATATAACACAGAGGATTCTGCAGAGTCATGACTTGTCCTGATTTTATGAGTCATAATGACCTTTATCATCCTACTGACCAGCATCAGAGAGATAATAGGCAGCTTTCAATAGTTGTTAGCCACTTGTTCCCATGGATACCAGACCAATTTCCACATGAACTTAGGTTTTTAATGAATTCTTGTGAGCCATTTGAAAACTAATGGAAGTGCTGAGGTTGTAAACCAAGCAACAAGTGTTTACAAAGCATTATGTTTCAGTGCTTGTATGTTACAGAAAGAAAAAGGTATTGACCATTAATTTGAAAACTTAATTTGTTTGAAATATGTCATTGAAATAATAATTTTCATAAATGGCTCTTGATTTTATCTACTATATTATTGATCCTTTACTCCAGTTATTTATTTACAATGTTACTGCCATCTTCCAATTCCCTGAACACACCCTTTCCTTTTCGATTCCTGTGATGACACATAAAAATGTTCATTAGATATGATTAAAATAGAAGAAAACTTTGTGCTTCAGATCATGTGTAGGGAACAGAGAGAAAATTTCTGTGGGGAAGATTATCTTCAAATTGCACACCATAGGATTTCTTTGTAGATAGTAAGTATTTTTAGACAGTTGCATTGGTCTGATGCAAGATGAAAATTTATTAGGAAATACTTTGGAAAATGGACAAAAAAAGTTCTTTAAGCATGAAAGGTAAATAGTCAGCTGTGCAAGGAATGCCCTTTATTTACGGTGATAATGACATCACCATCCTAAGCCCCTCTTTGAGGCTCAAACTGTGTATCTCAGAATGAGAGGAAATGGCAGTGTCCCTGGAAATGCCCCATCAAGCCTGAGTACAATAAGCTTCTTTTACGTGCAAGGACTATGCCTCTGTCGTGGCTATAAAGTTGCAGACACTTTGTTTCTGTAATCATAAATGGTTTAAACTGCTGTTAAGTGCTAACGCAGTCCAGCCATAATTTGAGAAAGCTACTTTAAATTAATAGCCCAGGAAGGCTTTAGTATTTTTTCCTCTCTAAAAAAGCATCTGTAGTAGGAACTTGGTACTTAAATATACTTAGATCTAATTAAATATAATAGATTAAATATACTTAATTTCTTGAGACTTAATTGAGTGTTTAATTTCAATGAAAGCTGAAACAGAAGTGAAGCATGTACCTTCTGTGGTGTTGAATAGGGCTGGGGTTAAGCATGTGATTCAGTACACTTCAGTCAGAAACTTCTTGGTTTGATGTTTCACAGGTAGGTAATAAATAGGAACTGTGATCTTTTTCTGGTGAGACAAAATGAAAAGTATGGCCTATTTTAATTGTTCTGTAAATGTGGGGCTCTGTTTTTGCAATCTGGTAGCCAAAGTCCAATACAGTGGACTTGATGTAATATTTTTTTGGAGGAAAATGTTAATGAAAAGTTCATTCTGTGAAAATAAAGAGAAAAAAAATGCAGCTTTTCTCCAGTAAGGAGTTGTGTTTAGATGTTATTAATAGTCACCCACCTATCTCATTGGATCATGTGTATTGTTTATTTTATCAGGCTTCTCTGGCAATTGTGTTGGCTGTGGCAAGAAGGGTTTCTGCTACTTTACAGAATTCTCAAATCACATTAATCTTAAACTGACCACTCAGCCCAAGAAACAGAAACACTTAAAGTATTATCTGGTCAGGAATGCGCAGGGAGCTCTGACCAAAGGATCTGTAATCTGCTGGAAAGGGGCAGGTAAGATAATGAAGCTGTCTTCCTCAAGCTCTGTTTTTCATCATCCGAGCTTAGCTATCGCAGGGACTGGCGTCTGTGTAAAACCTAAGACAGATCAGTTGAAAGAAAGACTCTTTAAAGCTAGGTGATTACTAGAGCAGCTGTAAAGAGCAATTAACTGACCGAATATGAGGATGGCATGTCTGAAGACATCGGTTCCTCCCTTCCGAGTGGTGTAGCCTCTAAGTAATTCCTGTGTTAAATTACCAAATCAAATATGCAGAGAAAAAGCAAATGCCGCTGTTGTCAAGGGATAAGAAGTTTCTTTTCTGTTAAGAGTTCAGAGGCCGGCAGTCTTCATCCAGCACCTGCTCAAGCGCATTGTTCCAACTGCCAGAAAGTTCGGGCCTCTCGGGAAGCACCTCCAGCGAGCCGCTCCCAGCAGCAAACCCAAGTGCTCCAGCTGGGACTCAGCAAACAGGTACCACTTAGAAGGAAAACACGCTGGATTTCCACCTACTCTTACTCTTCTGTGCATGCATATTTGTGTGTACTTGTGTGAATGGGAAGACAAACAAATAAGCACACTACCACATAAAATAAAAAAAGTTGAATAGATTTAGAGATATATTACAGGTAAAGCAGGCAATCATACTTTGAAAGCTTCTCACTGTCCATTTTTTCCCCTCAGGTTTATTTATAAAAGGTTAGCAAATAATAAAACAGGTGTTCTGCAGCTCGCTCATAGCTAAGATAAAGCAAAATTTTTTAAAAGCCATTATTTTTAAAGTTGCTGAGAATAGGTTTTACATTCCTCCAGCTGTTGCTTGTCTGGTCACAAATGACAAATGGTACAGGAATCAGGGTCATTTCAACTTTTTCTTCTGATCCAGTCTATTTTATGTTATAACCAGGATCTCCTTTACTGCAGGCATTATGTGGGCATCAGCCTAAAAAATTCTGAATTTTTTCTTCTGCTGAGAAAAGCGGCTTTAATATTAAAAAACAAACTAGTGATCAGTATCTGTAACTTTTTTGTACTAAAAATTCTGAAACATTTACTTTTCCAGTAGCTTGACATAAATGAAAGGTGATGGATGATAGAGGCTAGAGTGATCTCTCTGAGCTTCTTCATAATGAAACCAGCTCTTTAGTGTGTTGTGACTTTTACAGTGATTCACACAGGAGAACTGAGGCACATTTGTTGGTGGTTATATTCTCTCTGTGAGATAGAAGCCTGTTAAGTAGCTGTGATCTGGAATACTGGTACCCCTCCAGAACAATTCATTAATCTCTTTAGAATAGCAGATTGGCATTTTTTTTTTTTTGGTCAGATGTTACATATATAAAAAAGCTACATTAATTACAAGCATATTATGCTTGAGAAAACCTCTCTTTTTAATGCAGCATAGTTAAAAATAATCTTGGAAAGAGGACGTCAAATTGGAATGGAGGTTTAGGAGATTTTTAGTGAATTTTAAACAACCTCTCTCATTCTTTTAGCTGGTCTTGAGTAAACTTCATGTAAGAGCTAAGGTCCACCTGCAAAGAAGCTAAAGGGCCCAACACATGTATTTAATTGCAGAACTGGATTTTAGCCAGGCACTTAATTGGGAGTCAGACAGCAATAATCTGGTATGAGATCAGAAGTGGGTTTGTTTTATTCACCATTGCATTCGCTCTGAGCAGATCCCAATGGCTCTGTTAAAGTAAATAAGCAAGTGATCAGTTTATTATATCAGCCGGGGATCTTGTTCTAGAAATGTTTAATGTGAATACTTTGGGTTTTTTCTTGCCAGCTGCAACCATAGATCACATCGCTTCAACAGCAGCATTCAGCTCAGCAGTTTATAATGGCAAGGAATCGCCTAAACAACAGTTGACGAAAAATAACCTGTCTGCTCTGACAAGACCTTCGGTGTTGGGTATTTGTATGGTTTTGTTGTTTAATAACCCTAAACTCTATATTCCAAGGGTATAATAGAGGTGTTGAACAAACGATATCATGATCATAATTTCCTGTATGAATAGGATTTACTATTTCCTTCAAAGTCCTTTCTGACCATAACACTTTTTTCTGTGTTAATTTTCAGAAAGAAAATTGTTTATATGTTTTCAGCCATAGCTTTGTTACAGTTCAGATTATTAATTGCAAGTTTTTCATTATATTTACAGTTCATTCATTTAATAGAATTACAGACTAGATTCTGAATCCAGGTTCTTAAAGCGTGTGTCAGTTTGCATCAATCTCACCAACAGGTCTTGTGAAGGGAATTAAGAAAGATTTATAAGTAATCAGTCATAGGATAATTCCTATGTTGCACTTCACCTTGGGATGGAGCGTTAGATTTTGACAGCTGGCTCCAAATTAAAGAAACTGTCCTCACTGCAGCATTATTATCATGATTTGTGTTAATTGTTTTCTGTCACAAACTATATTCTGTGTCACTGGCTTGCTTAAGCAAGGAAGTTAGTCTTCACTACCGCTAGAAACATCCTATAGCTCTATCTTAGAATAAGTCTTCCCAAGTTTCCCTGCTGGCATCACAGCCAAGTTCTTTTTCTCTGCCCATTCAGGTTCTTGATCTCTTTCTTCCATGCAGCAACATATTCTTGCCAATTCATTTCAGATGGATTACTCTCACATATCAACATATCTGCAGGACAGAGTACGGCATTTTCAAATAAAAATTCTTTGTATTGCTCTAACTATGTTGTGACTTTTGTCACAACATTGTACCAGGAAACTAAATGAAAGAGTGAGTAGAACACATGGCTTAATACTGCCCTCATGTGGTAAATGTTTAAAGGACAAAGTAATCTTTGAAAACTTGCACATAAGGTTCTTCTGCAAGTGAACAATCGTATTCTAGATCTGAAGACTTCAGGTTTATTTTTAATTTTAATATCCTTTGCTAAATTAAAACCCGCTTTTTTATTAAGGGTTCTTACTCTGTCTTGAATTTTATGTGGGACTAAACATTCTGTCAGGAGATATAGCCCTGCCAATGTGAAGTAGTGTTACAACCTCTGCATAGTCATGTCCAGAAATAGAAATAGCTCAATCCTGCAACATGCTGAGCCATTCCTGGAGGACCACTGTCTCTCAATAATTAGAAATACTTGATGTTAGAGGAAGCTCATCATTCTAGGAGTTTGCAGGACTGCACAAGAAGATTCAAGAAATTAATGAAAGAAAATTCAAGAAACTAATGATTCGGAGCTCCTAGAAAAGCTGTGAGAAAGTTATGTTTTTACAGGCAAAGGTGTTGGAGCTGCATGTGGATAGGAGGAAAATGCAGAAGTAATTTGCTAGGAGTTAATATGCAATAACATAAACCCAAAGATGGTAACCAGCAAGAAGTGGCAAAAATCCTGTAAATGGGGAAATTGTTGAAAAGAACTCACATCTTTATTAATATTACCCCAAAACCTTTGAAAATTTTATTTTGCAATAAGTTATATGAAACACTGTGTCATGTGTTCAGAAATAAAAGGAGCAAAGTGCCCACAGTGTTGACTTGAAAATATTAACACTTTATAAGCATTCTTAGTACGTCTCATTCTTACTATGCTATTCTTAGTACAGAGTAAACATTGGTATAAAATAATTGAAGCCTGCCTAGATAATTAAGAGTTCTCTGCACCAGAAAGTTCCCAGAAATTGAGGCAGGACATAGCAAAGTAAAATAAAAACCATAAAGAATTATTATATTCGTGGACTTGACCCTGTCTACCACAGTACTTAGTGCACACATTCAATCTATCAAAACATATTGAATTACCATGCACAAAACTGAATAAATTTTATTCTAATACTTTTCTGAAATATTACTGTTATTCAGGTACTTTAACAAATTCAGGGCCTCCAAAAAAGCGCCATAAAGGTTGGTCACCAGAATCTCCATCATCTACTGAAACTTGGAACTTGCAGCTCAACCCACAGGCTCCAAACAGAATTAAAAATGGTAAGCTATACCCAAGGTAATGATAATGTTTGTTTTATTGCTCAGAAGATAATGAGGGAAAAGAGGCAATATTTTAAAGACCCATTCAATAGAGTTTTGAAAGGTGTTTGACAACTACATGCTCACCTACATTTAGGTGCTTCACTTCCATTGATTTCTTTTTGAGGCTGAGCTTAACTCTCGTTAGGATCCAGTCATCAAGTCATTATTAATAAATGCCAACAGGTGCCTTTATCCATCTTTAGACACTGAAACACCTTTAGGATATTAAAATTAGTGTCACAAATCAGGTCAAGGTACCATCCATTGTTTCAGTTATTTATCACAGTGTTCTTGGCACTTGGATTTTATAGTCTAAATACAGACTAGAGTGACATGCAGTGAAATAAACCCGCTTTCCCCAAAATGTTTTCTTTTGATGTGCTGTTGTTTAAATTAAAATTACTGGAAAGAAGTTATGATTTTTTCTTTCTTGCTATAGCAAGAAAACCTGTTTAGAAGCAGTGAAACTAAATATATCGTACAGAACACACAAATCATAACTATTGCAGTCCTGAGTAATGTGCTCTAGGCAATCCTGCGTCAGCAGGGGAGTTGGACTAGATGATCTCTAGAGGTCCTTTCCAACTCTAAAAATTCCCTGATTCTGTGATTCGTGCACTGATATTGCATAAACCTCTGTATTCGTGAATTCATACCTGGAACTGTTTGCTTATAAACATTTCAAAATCTTTAGATGCATGTGTGATGTTCAAGGTTGCAACAATATAATTAGTCCTCCAAGAAAGTTAGCATAATAGTATGGGTTGTAGTAATAGCTCATGAAATGTCTGATGTAACCATAAAAAGCATTTAATACTGATACCAAATATGGGTATGAGATGATGTTGAATAACTTTTTTTTGAGGAGATCATTATTAGACCTGACTCCAGTAATAATATGTCTAAAATCTTAGATGGAGGAAGCCTATCATCTTTACCACATTCTGCTTTGCTGGGGACAGCCTCATCTCCGATGGTGGGCTCAGGAGAACCGGTCTCAGTTCCTGACAACTTGCTGAAAATCTGTAAAGCAAAGCCAGTTATTTTGAAAGGTAAAAGCCCCAAACCCCTCAAAAGACCTTAAATCTTTTTTGTAAGAGATGTAAAGATACATCCTACTGCTAAACACTGCTAAAGCTGTAAATTTTAAAAGGTTTATTGTTAAAACTGTTTAATGCAAACACGGGAAATTATGAAATTAATGTAATGTGTACAAACATTGTTTATTTTGTAGGTCATGGAAACTTCCCATATCTTTGTGGGAACATTAATGATGTGATAGTGAGTCCTTTGTTGTACACCTGTTACAGAAATTCACAGTCTTTATCTAGAGCATACGAACAATACGGTGCCTCCACAATACAGCCTATTTCAGAGGAAATGCAGCTCTTGTTGACTGTCTACTACCTTGTTCAACTAGGTAAGGTTATTTTGCATCCAGATAGGCTGCAATGAATGTATTACAAGTCAGCAAAGGAGAAAGGGAATATTAGGGAAGGGCAATATTAAATATCAGTTTAGGACATGTGATATTAAACAATTTCATTTGTGGTAATTAAACAAAACTAGATAATTAGTTATTGAAGACCAGACAGATTGAAATATAATCATACATACAAAGTTAATCTTCTCCTGTAATCTGGGACCTCAGCAACTAAAAATGTCTGTGGTTTAGAAGTAGTATTATCCTGAGACAGGCAGCACTCAACCTCTTAAATATTTGTAATTACTGATACTCAGGTTCCAATTAGGGCAGCTTTACATGAGTATCACAAAGGCACTTCAAAATGAAAAATTTGGTTCACATCTGCTAAAGGCAGTAGTCATGCGTGCATAGATCTGAAACATGATCATCTTTAAAAAAGTACGTGGTTTGAAAAAATTGTTTTTAACTCAACAGTTTTGTTTAATTGTTTCATAATACTTTCCTCTTAATTTTTTTAGCCTCGGACCAGGTCCCTTTGATTGAGGATTTGGAACAAATATTCATGCGTTCATGGCGGGAATCACACCTGTCTGAAATCCGTCAGTACCAACAGGCTATTCCACAGACCTTTCCCCAAGTGCCCAGCCAGATCACACCAGTGACTTCAGCCCAGCTTCCCTGGCTGGCAGGCCTTGCAGCTAGCTCCTGTAATGATAGCGTCCATATCATTGAGTGCAGCTACTCTCTAGCTGAAGGGCTTTCAGAAATGTTTAAGCTACTTATTGAAGGAAAATTAATAAAGACAAACTACGTGGTGATCATATGTGCCAGTAGAAATCGAGCCATTGATTCCTGCATTGTGATAACAGGTAAGATCCCAAGGATGTATCTCTGGGCAAAACAAAGTAATTCAATGCTATGAGGATTTTGGTTGGATTTTCCATAAGCTGCCTCAGAAAGCTGAACTTTGATCAACAAGTAATAGGTTTTGAAGAACCCAAGTTGATGCTGCATAGTTGGGTCTCTCCCCAGCAAATTACGTACTGCCTGTGTTACCCATTTTATCATCACGGCATCCTGGCCAATGCTACTGCAAACAAATAATGGCAAGTTCTAGCACACATAGTGCATAAAGCTCTCCCGCTCTGTGTGACTGCGATACTACTGCGAGCAGAGGACCGAACATTTTCTTGGCTTCTAAAAGATGATGCCATTCCCTTCCACAACCTGTTGAGGGCTATGCTGATAAATAAATTATTTGAATAACCATTCAAAGATCCGTTATGAGTGTAAGATGATTGACAATTCCTTTTACTATTTATATGCTCTTTTTATATACTGCATCAACAAATATTTTCTAAAAAGGGAAAGAAACACAAAGCATTAAAAAACATGAATATTTTACAGGTGTCTGGCGCATACACATATAGGAGATAGAAAAGACTTATCTCTGCTGTTTTTGTGTGTGTGGTATTTATTTAGCTGGGTAGTATTTTTATTATGACTTAGAATGTTTTTACTTCAGTTTGAAGTGATTTAAAAATTACTTTTTTGTATTTTAGGAAAGTATCAGGCAAGAGTTCTGTCTGAGAGCATGCTCACTCCTTCAGACTACCAAAAAGAAGTTAACTATCAGCTGGTCACAGGGAAAGTCGAAACTCTGGGGTCCTTCTTTAGCACACTCTGTCCAGGTACCTAATAGGTTATAAAGAGGCATGTTTCCAAGTCCCTGAAACTTTTAAGTCAGAGGAAATAGGTATGCTCATTACATTTCCAGAAGCAAGGCATTATTAGAAATACATAAAAAATGCAGGACAAAGTTGTGAAAGTACACTTGAATTGAAATTCCTCCTAAAAGTGCCAGTTTGTAAAATCCCTCAGTTTCATAAAAATATACCAGCAGATAGCTAAGCATATTATTGTTAGCTATGCAAATCCATCCGTATACTATGCAAGTCTATATCCATATGAATGTATAAATTCTTTTGCACTAAGCACAGAATTTATTTAGACCACGATAGAACAGAATTATTTTATCAAAGGAAGGATTTGCCCTTTCAACTTAACATACTGTGAACTTGATTGTGATGCATGAGAAAGAGGAAAATTGCAGAGAGCCAGGGTTACTGGATCATTTTTTAACTGAGTATACTGAGGATTACTACAAGCTGGATCATCTGGGGATACATCCAGCTACACGGAAAGTTAAACCGTATCACATGACTAGAGCAAAGGCAGCATATTTGTCAGTGTTAATGAGATGTCACAGTCCCTTTGCCATTCATGTCACGTCGGTAAATCTGTACTTAGATCACAAGAAGCCTTCTGGATGTGTCATGATATTTTGAGTGATCACTTAAGAGAAACTTGTTTTCCTTGAACCATCATGTAGATATGTTAGTGTTTCTGCTCTTAATATCTTCAAAGTATGGTTCTCAAAATCACTTTTGCTATTGCTATTGTTTGAGCAGAACAAGCAAATGAGCATCCTAAAAAAAGTTGCCATCTATATCCACTGGATTGCACTTCACAGGGCAGACCCTGCCTTTCTGAGCTTGGTGGAGACATGTTCAAACATCTTTTCAATGGCTGAGAAAATACTAAATGCTCAGGACAGGCATACTGTTTTCTCTGCATAGCTTTCATCTGTAAACAGGGCCCCAGCTGAACAGAATAGGATATACTGGCAGATATGCGTAGTTCAATGAAACAGAACTTACCTCTTTCAGCAATGCGTATAGCTACAAAACTAATTTATCTTTCAGCTTTATAGGGAATATTTTTTCTTTCTGTCTCTCAGAAATGTTAAAGATTTAAAAATATTTATCAGATTTGCCAAAGTTTCTTGTAATCCTTATTAGTGAACAGTATAGCTCCATGGTCTGAACATAAACTAAACCAGTTTCATGTCGTTGTTGTTGTTGATTTGTATCAGGGCCTTAAGGCTGCTTTTCTACCATCCCCTATAAGTGTCCTAGCCAGTGGCCTGCAGAGTTGGTCTGTCATTCCCTGGCCTGATTTGCATTTTATTTGTGTTATGCTGTAAAAACAGATGCAACAGAAAATAACGAGAGGGTTCCTGTATAAAACAGCCAATAAGCCAAGGGCAGGATAACTAGCTAACATATATAAAGCTTTTTAAGATTTACAAAACAAAATCAGTATGAAACGCAGCTCTTATTAACATGGATGTTTATTCCACTATCCTTTCAATTTGATAGAGGGTGACATTGATCTTTTGCTGGAGAAATTTTATCAGGAAAACCAAGGCCACATCTCTTCATCACTTTCTACTTCAGTGAATAAACCAACAGCACTGAATGGAACTGGAGCAGCTGCATGTACAAGTAAGTAAGGAGGATTTCCTAAAGAGGTAATAGAGTAGGGTACTTGAGACCAGGTCTCTGACTGTGCGGTTAGATCCCTCTGGGCAGAGTCCTGGACTCTTGAAGGCAAAGGTCCTGAGGTAAACAGCTACTCATGTCTTGAGATATTCAGATTTACACTGATGGATGCCCTGCTTCATTCCACTGAGTATTGTACTCTCTGAAGCTCTAAGTCTTACTTCTATGGTAGCAGAACACTATTGCACAAGTTCAGTTTTGGCTCTCAGACAGTTAAGAGACTTGTAGGACCAAAATGCCTAAATGCAAAAAGATTTCTTTGCATATTCCATATAGATTTTAATAAACTGGAACTTCTGTTCATAAGCAAAATACCTTAAAGAGTAGATCAATCATTCTTTGCCAGACTCTAACATTCTGCATTAGATTAGACTTGGCATATATCTAAACAGAATTTTTCTTTTTCCAGGTTATGAGATTGAACGACATCAGATTCGTCCATTCCAGCTAGCAGTGGCTCAGAAATTGCTGTCTCATATTTGCTCAATTGCTGACTCCAGCACTCAAAATCTTGATTTGGGTTCCTTTGAGAAAATTGATTTCTTGATTTGTGTTCCACCGTCTGAAGTGACTTATCAGCAGACTTTGTTTCATCTCTGGCACTCAGGTGCTCATTAGTTAGCTGTATTTTAGATTTACAGGAAATTGTTAAATGCATTTGTATCTGGAAATACTGACATTTGTTCCATTTCTTTAGGTATTTTATTAGAACTTGGATTAGAAAAGGAAAATCTTACAAAGCAGAGGGTGGAACAGTATGTTATGAAACTAGATGCAGAAGCCCAGATTAAATTCAAAGTTTTTTTACAAAACTCTATGCAGAATCCACATACACTGTTTGTCCTAATCCATGATCACGCACACTGGGACCTAATGAGGTAAGATAACTGTAACTTTTTTTCAGATAAATTATTATTGTTTGCATTAGCTCTCAAGATCAGCTTTCTGATTTATCCCTTCCTTCATCTTTGTTTGCATCTTTCTGCTAACTCCCTTTTCCCATGCATTGAATAAACATGTTTTCTTTTAAGGTCCTTCATGACTTATTCTTATCCTTCACATGATATTATGCCTCAGTGGAACAATTCAGCTTTCCAGGTCTTCTTTCAGCCACAGCTATTGTTTTTTTGGCTGGTTGTCATTTGTTCAAAGAAAAGCTTCCTGTGAAAGTACACAGAGCTCATTATCCTCTGTCAGCGTCCTCTGGGCTGTAAAACCCCTCCGCAGTGAGTAGACAGCTAGTGACCCAACACTGCTGCTTATTTTTTTAACTGATTGGAAATTTTCCAGTACAATATTTCTTTCCATCCAGAATCACTGATTTGTAATAATTGAAAGCTTCTGTGGATACATAGTAATGCCAGGTAGACTTCTCAAGAAGCATGGAGGTTTCTATCTGATGTTCACAGAGTTCCCCATCAGCTCACTTCCATAACTCATTGCTTCCCTCACAGAGCCCTGTTTCCTTGGCTTCTCAACAATCTGCCTGCTGAGAAGTTGGTCTGCTTTTTGTTTCTGGCTCCAGAGGCACTGGGGATCTTGGAGAACATACTGATTTCCAGAAACACCAACGTATTCCAACTTTGGGAGCACGGTAGTGTTTCTGAAACCAAAAACTCTGGAATCTTACTTGTGAATGAAATGACAAGGCCTTGTCTTTCATACTGGTTAAGAATGATGATTTTCACCAAAACTTTATTTTTGCATGTGAGGGCTTCCTGTTCAAGTCCTCTGTATCTTAGGAACTGACATGACCTATTCCAGTTGTCGCAGCCTTCAGGGCATTTATTCATATAACATCCTTGAGTGGTAGGGAAGCACCTGTATTGCTGCTTAACTCTGATATTTTTTTCTCTTATCTAATAAAGATATGTAAGTGGCAAACATTTAAGTGACTGCTCTGCACAGCAGGATTCACACCACCTAAGTGAAGTCAGTTAAACGAGGTGCCTAAAACACGTTCGTAATTGCCTGGGATTGCCCACACAGTCACAACAGAGACATGGGCATCTCTGAGGGCTGGCTTAGATCATGGGTGGACACAACCAATTTTTGGAGTTACTTACATCTCTCTGATGGTAACAGAAGGAGGTTGCAGTGACTAGGCTTGTAACTTAGTCACTGCAGGTAAATGCCAAAAATTAAATAGCATGAAGTTGTATTGAAGTTTTACACTGGAGCAAGGAATTGACTGTAGGTGTTCCATGATACTGGCATTTGCCCCTAACAATAACTATTCTTCCCTTTCATAATAGCTCTGTCACAGGTAGTTTCACTCTGGTTTTCTGTCATACTGACTTACTGTCTGTCATTTTTTATCTTGATTTTTGTAGGTAAGAATTATAGTTTCTTAAGGGCAGTACTAACAATCTGACCAAAGTTACTACAGGACTTTGTGTCTATTTGTAACTGCCAAAACATCAGCTTCCTTTCGTCCTTCATCTCTCATATTCTGGTAGCTGTAAGGGACTGGTAATTTGGTAGCTATACAGCTTATCAGACTTACAGAAATTTTCAGCTGCATTAAAATAATTTGCATTTCTTTTCTCATCCTTCTATGCAGCAAAAGCAGGGCAAAGTATAGAGTCCTAAGTTCCTTGTACATGTTTAACTTCGATTTCACATTCAGGTTAAAGCTATTCCACTGACACAAATGTTCCCTTGTGCTGATCACTTTGGAGAGTTTTGGGTTTCTTTTTTGCAGTGCTATGCATAGCCTTTATCCTCAAACAGAACTGTCTACAGGACTTGTTGATAGACTGTTGAACTGCAGGGAGGTGAAAGAGGCACCAAATATTGTGACCCTCCATGTGACTTCCTTCCCCTATGCGCTGCAGACACAGCATACTCACATCAGCCCTTACAATGAGATCCACTGGCCTTCTTCATACAGCAATGTAAGATGGATGCTTTTCATAAGTCATTTTACATTTACATACTTGGTGAAACTGTGGACACCCTATGATTTTTGTAAACAAGAATGAAGTTTGCATGGCATCTTTTTCTTGTTCAGTCTGTTGCAAATTCTTTTTCCTTTTGCTTATTCCGTCATTTCTTCCTTTTTTTCTATATTCCTTTTATATCTTCTATAAACTGTAGTAACTCTGCTAAAAATTTTTGAGCTACATAAATGGAAAGAATCTGAAAATCTGTCTCTAGTGCATTACTGCATAAATATATGTACATACATGGATTTTCTTCATATGTGTGCATATTTATTCAATACATAGCTGTTCTGTCCCTGTATCTGTATATGTGGGGAGAGAGAAAGAGAGAGAAAGAAGCAAGGAAAAATTGGGTCAAACTTCTCTCAAAAAAATTAATTCTGCTTCTTTCTCTCCTTGTTTTAATATGTCTGAGTAGATGTATGCTTATTAAAGAATGTGATTGCAAATACATCAGATACCAATGGTTAGTTGATTGTAAATTAATAATTGATAAACTTTATATTTTTGTTGCTTCATTTGTTTTAGGGTGTAGATTTATACCACGAAAACAAGAAGTACTTTGGACTGTCAGAATTCATTGAGTCCACCCTCTCTGGGCATAGTATTCCACTGCTTCGGTACGATAGCTCTTTTGAAGCAATGGTCATGGCTTTGGGAAAAAGGTATGGTATCCTTTGTTTAACACAGGAAATTTAGGAGGTGCATTCTGGTGACATGAATTACTAGCTACAAGCCTGATTTTTTTTTTTTTTCTCGCCAGCCCACAAATCAGCTGTGTATGCAAGGGAATTTCACTCTTTCTTATTTTCTCCTTCCATTTTTTTTTTGTATATATTTGGCTTGTAATCTAATCAGTCTAGGTTGCCTCTTACTATGAACATGCCCACAGTTTAGCCCAATTTAGAGTGTGCTCTTGTTGTGACCAGTAGCTACTTATATATTACATAATAATCTAACATTGAATCATCATGTAATTTCAAATATGTTACTACTTTTGTCCAATGTTATCACTTGTTGACCCTTGCTGATTTTGATGTATAGAATTTGTGTATACTGCACTTGGACCACAAAGAGAAGTAGACATGTCACTGTGGTTTGTACACTTAAATCAGTGATAAAAACTTCAGAGCATCATCAGAGCTTGAAACTACCTAATCAGTTTTCCTTGGTCCTTGTGGAGCAAGTCTAGAATCACTGCAAAAGAGTAGTGATAGATTATGTGCATATGTGCAGCTGTGAATGAACTCTTTGGATTCTGTAAGAGGAATGAGACAGGACAAGTAAAATCTTGTGAATTTGTATTGCTAACTGGGAGACTGAGCACATCCATACTTAACTGCTGGGGCTTGCTATAGGGTGCTTTGGAGCTCTGATCACACATTCCAGGCACTTCTCTGGGCAAGCCATAGTTCCTCTTTTTACTGTGCACCTGGATTTCATTTCTGTGAAAACCAGAGCACAGGAAGCTATTGCATATCCACGTCTCTCCCTTCCATAGATTGGGGATTGAGACAGGGTGTACCTGGGCTTGGAAACTTGGAGTGCTCATTGGATGCTGCCTGTATATTCAGTCCTCTTGGAAACACAAGTAGGTTGGTTCAGGGCTTCAGCAAGAAAACAAGAGAAACACCCCATCCCCCATCCCATCCTTTAAGAATAACACATAATGAAGGATACTATTCTCATTGCTAAGAGAAAATAATTTTGATTGATGATATTACTGAGTGCCTTAGCAAATATTCTGTAATAAATTTTGTAACAGCAGTAAAGTCTTGGTAACTTAAAGTGGTGTAACCTTGCTGGACTACATGCTTAGTAAATCTTTACTAAGAAATGGAAAGACAAAATCAGTTCTGATTGTGAAATGATGCCTTGCAAAGCCTGTCCAACTGCAACTGGTGAGATTCTGTTGTATAGTAGATATGAAGGATTCCTTACAGGAGAAAATCCTGAGTTTACTATATTTTGTAAAAATCAGCTTTTTCACTTTAGCCTTTAATACTTCGCTATTTAATTCACCATTTATTGCAGGTTCCCCAGATTACACAGTGCAGTGATAAGGACTTTTGTCCTCATACAACACTACTCTGCAGCTATGATGGCAGTGTGTGGTCTTTCTCAGATGAAGAATTACACCTCAGTTGAAACTCTGGAAATCACTCAAAACCTAATAAACTCTTCAAGACAATGTCCTAGTGGTCATGGCCTCATGGTAGTGTTGAGAATTCCATGTACTCCGCTGGCTGCAGTGGCATATGAACGTCTGTATAATGTAAGGGAAAGACTAGCCCTTGAAGATAACTTTGAAATAATCTTGGGAAATCCTAATTCTGGAATCACAATAGGGAAGCACTTTGTGGAGCAACTAAAGGTAACTTGCAGAATGACATACGCTGGGAAGCTTCATTAGATGGGTAGGTGGGGAGACTACTGGTGAGAGTTTTGGTCCTGAGCTGAAGTGTGGGTCTTACTAGTAAAAATAAAACCTACCATAAGGAGCATGACTTTTATGTTTTAGACATACTGTCTGTGACACCTCTACTGTCCTACCTCTGGTTAATACTCAGTGGAGTATTAACTAATACGGCTAGAACATGACTTCCAGCAGCAACCCTCCCAAACAGTTGAACTGCTTTTATCTACAGCATCTGTGAGCCATAAGGAAAAAAGCCAAATAAAATTGTCACAGTTTTAGCAGAATTTTCTCACAAAATCATCATACTGCAAAAAGAGTTTAATCAGTGACCAGTTGAGAGTTATATTATTCTTGTCACCACCAGGTGGCATGAAGGCACCAAATCAGTGATGCTAATTATGGGTCCTAGAGCACCCTGGTATTCACAGCTCAGGACTTTATGCTTTCTGGACCATGTGTTGGGTTTTTTTATATCCTTTAGGTCCAGAGCCGTGGGTCGTCTGTTTACCAAAAGCCTCTGATACTGCCTTGCTTTTCATAAAATTACCATCATCTGATCACCAAAGCAAAAATGTATTTACATTCTAGGATGGTGTAATATATATATGTTACACTCTGTACTGTGTCTGATTCAATACATGTTAGATGAAGTCATTTGAGATCCAGGGCCTAATGCTGATCTCATTCTGATATAAATTAGGCATAACTTATTGTGAAAAATCCGTATTAGTTCTCAATCACATCCTGGTTATCTTCTCTGACATGCATAATGGTGGTACATGTACGAATGTCAGAGGCTGAGTTGTCATACTGTTGGTCCTACTGTGTACTCCTTTTCTGTAGATCATTCTTACAGCAAAAAGGACTAACTGGTGTAAGTAAAGCAGTATGGCCTAATGCTAAATGGTCAAACAGTAGATCTAGTTATCAAACTTCTCATGAAGTTATTGGGAAAACTGATACCTTTGGGGGAGAGCAGGAGACTTCAGAGGAGAGCAAGTGAGGACAGCGGTACGCGTGTGTTGAACACTTCCAGCTTTCCCCTATTCCTCTAAGCTGGAAAAGTCTAATTCCTAGCTCATTTTCTTCCTTGGAATCAGACATCCGTACATTATCTGCCACAAGAAGCAACCCTCTGTACTCTTCTCTCCCAAAAAGCTCTTCCTCAGCTTTACTGACTATTGTACCATATCCACTCTACCCTTCTATGCCCTGGCCTCAGTGCTACACAGCTGGGAGGCTGGGAGGCTTTTCAGACCAGAACATACTGTCCCAGTCTCTGCAGAATTACAGCAGGCAGATTGCTACCTGTAATGCTCTAGGAATTGTGCAACCTACCTATGTTGAAACTGGCTCTGCTCTGCAGCTTCTCTTGGTGGAACATCCATCCACTGTACAAATTGATTCATATAATGGATGATAAAAGTATATATTTCTGTGTTTTTATTTGTGCCATATAGATATATCCAATAGTGTTTCTTACCTTATGCAGGTCTGGCAGAAAATTGAAGATGTAGATTGGAGGCCACAGACCTATTTGGAATTGGAAGGTTTGCCTTGTATATTAATATTTAGTGGTATGGATCCACAAGGGGAGTCTTTGCCACGGTAAGACGATCCAGTATTTTCTCAATGGCAGTTTTTTATCCATTGCTTATGAAATGGCTACAGGTTAACTGTGTAATTACTTGTGGGAGAAGAAAACAGATTTCAGTGTCAAGATGTTTCTTTTCCATTTTTTGGCAGTTTTTATGTCATAAATAGAAAATACATTATTAATAATAACCTCCTGTTAATAGCAAGATATAAGTAGCTCAGAAAATATTATGAGAGTTGTTCCAGTTTAGAGGAGAGAATAAGAGTTTTTAAAAAAAAAAGTATAGCTGCTTTAGATACCTTAGGGTAGCTGAGACATCTGCATGATGCTGGCTACAGGATGTGTGGAGAGATCAGTGCCTTCTGGAATGGCAGCTGGAAGCCAGGCAGGATGCCCTGAGGCACTAAATGCTTTTGTATGTTCAACTGAATCCCATTCTGTGTGTTAGGCTTAGAACCCAAATGATTATTCTTTTTATAATGCCGATGCTAATGTTCGGTGCACTTGATTAAGCTGCATAACCGGATTAAGAAAAAAAAGTGTATGTATCACAGTGGTAAACTTATTAAGCACAAAAGACATACTGTGTTCTATCTCATCCATGGTTTAAGCAGATCATGAAAAAATTTCCCTTTGGCTGTGTTTGCAAAAGAAATAAGGGAGTAGATAACAGTGAGTTTTCATACTAGCCCCTCTTGTTTCTCTCCAGATCACTGAGATACTGTGACCTACGTTTAATAAATTCATCTTCTTTGGTAAGGACAACCTTGGAGCAAGAACTTGGTTTGGCAGCATACTTTGTGAGCTCAGAAATTCACACAGAGAAAGCAGTTGTGAATGATGTGTTAGAAAGTGACCCAGAGAAATTAAGCAGCACTGATAATGAAGATGAAGAAATAGCGACGGAAGGTATTTTTAGTAGTGATAATAAAAGAAGCTGTAAAATAATTGAGTTGTATTAGAAAAAGCAGGATTGTATGGATACCTACTCAGTGAGGGTTTCTGGAGTTAGCCTTACTGAGTAAGCTCTGCTCCTCAGTTTTGCTTCATCTCATTGAACCTGTTTTCTTACCCTCACTGCCCAGGGACTGCTGCTGCTGCTGCAACATTTTAATCCCTTGCAGTCCTGCTGGATCTGTTCTCTCTCTCTGTTTTTTGGCTCCCTTCTCTCCCCTCCCTCTCCCCCTACCTCCTTTGCCCCGTATGTTCTGGCAGCTGCGAAGTGGAGCTCCAGTGATGCTCACTGTTTGGAGTGCTGTGCTGTGCTGTGTCGCCCTCCCTGCAGCAGGGAAGTGTGTGCTTTGCCGTCTGGGAAGCAGTGACCAGATCCACTCCCTCACAGCAAGGGCAACTCCACCTAAACTGTCCCCGACTGATGCTGCTGAACCTATGCTTACATGCTGACAATGATGAAGATTCCTCCCAAGGAAACTGTATATAGTACAGCTGAGTAGTCTCTAGTTTGTAAGGTATTAAATGGTATGGCTAGAAAATATATCTGAACATAGTAACTTCTGAGTACTCCTTGAAAATATCCATGAATTCAAATTAACAGTGTAGACTTGATGAGTTTATAATCTTTTAAGAGAGCAATTAGGAACATATAAATGTGGAAACAAACAAAAACAATTTACCCAGGAACTGTTGGGGGTTTTTTTGAGTGATAGTTGATGGATGTTATCAGTTATCGTTAAGTCCTTTACGTTTTTCTTTACTGTCTATTGTGCCTTGCAACTGTGGAAAACAAGGGATTTTTATCTGCATAGGTTATTTAAATCTCCAACTGCTTCCCTTCTTTTCCTTTTCTACACTATGAGGCGGAAGAGAGCTGGTTACTGTCCACCTATTAAGTTCTTACTCATTGATAATAAGGATAACAGAACAAGCAGAACAAAAATATTTGCTTTAATCAAATACATACTTGACATAGAGGAACAAAATACCTGAGGTCATACTCAGACTGTCTATAATAGAGGCCCACTGTAGATGCGATGAGTACTTCTGTCCCTTTAGTTGAAGTACACCGAGATTGTATGTGATCTGAGTCAAATGGGCATCTAAGTTGTCAGGCATCTAAGTTGTAAGGCTGCTTTCCTAGTCCATGAAGTATGATACGCTCTTCCAAAGTCCAATTCAGAATACCTGAGATAGAATTATAGTCTAAATTTTCTGCTGGCAATGCTTGTGTCTCTGTTTATTATGGTAAAACTACAGAAACAAGCATTTTAATTTAGAAGCTTAAGCTAGGCACCTCAAGTGAATATCCTTGGTGGCCATCCAAATATGGATTTTCATCACCAAAAGCTGAGATATAATCTGGCCATAAAGCTGTAATGTATGGCATAGGAGGTAATTTCATAACATACTCACAAAATAGAGCTTGTTGCCTGTTGGTTTCCCTGACTCTGGATTAATGAGGAAAGTAAGACATGGGTAGGAAGAGAAAACATGGTTGAGACATGCTTAGAAATTACCAGCTCCTGGCTGCAGCACTGATTTTGTGAAGCTATTGCAGCTCAGCGTAGTTAGATTAGACCATAGGCTGATCCAATATTGCGTGGTAGGAACAGATACTCTCCACACTGAAAACAGTGTCAGAATGAGGACAAAACCCACACAAACCCTTGTGTCCTTTTTCCTACTTTGACAGTATAGCTGTGCCTTCTCACAGGCTTACTTAAATTATATTTTGTTTTTGTTCTCCCCTGTTACCATTCATGAAACAGGTTCTACTTCAGAAAAGAGAAGTCCTATGAAAAGAGAAAGATCTCGTTCCCATGACTCTGCATCTTCATCTCTTTCTTCAAAAGCTTCCAGTAAGACCTTAAGATCATCTCTATTAAGTTACATTTAGGACATAAAAGAGAGCTTTTATTCATCTTATTAGAGAAATAATAAAAGGCATAAATCACTAAGGTTTTGGTAAGGCCTATTTCAACGGGATCACTAAAGGTAACTTTATAAAAAATAAGCATCAGACTTCTGAAATATAAGAAATAAGATCTTTTCTTGCTGGAAAAATAATCATAGGTGGGGTCCCTAAACTGGGCACTTCTTTAATATGTGCCACTGAGGTGTGAATCCTCAGTTAGTACTGTGATGGCTGACTGTGATCACTGAAGCTATGAAAATTTATGAAAAAGAAAACAAGCTTCACATTTTTTAAAAATCTTTTGAAAATCTGTAGGAGAAAAAACATTCTTGGTCTCACTGTTATTTTTACCTTTTTGTTTTTGCTCTGCAATGTTCACTCATTAATTTTGCACTGTTTGAAAGCTCTTTTGAAGGTGGTCAATTTTTTAAATCTTACGTTCCTTTTTAATCCGCAAACTGATGTAGAAAGCATGAGGCAATGTTGAGAACTACTACAGCTCTTTTATGTGATAAATTTCTTCACTTGGTTTTTATGCAGGTAGTTATTAATTGGACAGTTGAATAAAAGTGGGGAATATAAATTGTACCATAACTTCCTAGGAGTCGCAATCTCATGCAGCTTTTTAAAACATGGGGTTTTTTGTCAGTAACAGTAAATTCCTTTTGATCTAATTATAGTTTTCAACATGGTGACATGCATATTTGGCCCATGATTTTTTTTCTACAGGCACAGTGGTGGTTACAAAAGCAAAAAAAAAGCTTGAAAACATTTGGATAAGCTTCATCAACACTTTACTTTCCAAAATGTTTTTTCCTTCTTTAAAGTTGGGCTGCTTGTCCATTCCATAGTGTCCATGTGGTCTGCCTGTGGCTTTACGGCCTCAATTTCCGTATGGTTAAAGAAATGGTTCTTCCTTTTTTTTTTTTTTTTCCTGTGCTCTTGGATACTGGTATTTTGAGGGATATCACAGTGGTTTTACTTGAAACCATTCATACTGCTGGCGATATTTTTTTATTTATTGCTAATGTCCTTTACTGGCTACTTTAGATTAATATGCAGCTAGAGTATATATACTATTTCTTGAGACCAAGAGAACCTACTGACTTCTATTAGTTCAAAATGTGGGGTTGTTTTGAGTACCAAAACTGTTGTTTTCACTATGAGAGGAAATCTATTTTTATCTATGTTCAGCTTCAGAAGACATTCCTATTACCATGTGGAGACCAATTCTTTAACCAGTTCTCAATCTGCTCTGAAGACTGTGAAGTATTTGCATCTCCTCTTTGGAATTCACAGAACCACTTAAAATGAGGCCTTAAATTTTCAAGAAATCTTAGTAGTTAGAATATATAAGGTAAAAATATACCACTTTCAGAAAATCAGCAATTAGCTGTGGGGTATATCTACACAACGTATTCAAGGCCAACATTCGTGAGTTCAGTATGTGCTCTGAGCTGCCCAAAAGCTGTATGAATGTATTAATGCATTATGTAGCACCAGAGACGTGAGAGACGGGTTTTATTACATCGGACTAAATGCTGCAGTGACGCAGACACATGAGCGTCAGATCAGATCTGACTCAGAGCTGAGGACTGTTTCTAGATGTCAGTCTGTGTAAACATTTCTGTAGTCCCACGGGGTAATAGCCTGTGAATACTTATTTTCTTACACTCTTTCAAACGATGGTTTCAGTAATTTTGTATTTGTCTTGAGTGATGAAAGTCTCTGATGAACACCTTAAGCAAGGAATGGATGAGGGAAATAGAGGGCAGGACAATCTCTGACATCTTTCATATGCACTTCAGTACTTTAAAAACCATTTTCTGGTTGAGAGGAATACTTCAAACTAGTCCCATTATGACTTCCTGTACGAGAAAGGTGAAAGCAAGAACAGGAGTGGGATTGCAACGTTTGATGGATACTCTAACTAAATGATTCTTCTTTTCATTTTGTTTAACTATGGCATTGACTAGCAGAGATAGTTGCACTGTGCTGAAATACAGATTTTCTTTTAGTTACAGCATTCTGCAGTGAGTCATCTCCTCCTTTAATAGCAGCAGGGGATACAGCAAAATCCCCCCACCAAGTCCTAAGCAACAGCACTGAAGAAACTACCAATAACTATGAAAGGCAGAAACAGAAAGTAGACAAGGGGGCACAAACAACAATCAGCAAACACTTGCCACCAGTAGCTGAACAGATGGATATGAAACAAAACATAAAAAGTGCCCAAATTTCCATCACCTCGTCATCCTCCTCACCTTTCTCCTCCTCTTCTTCCTCCTCTGCACCTACTCATAACTCCTTCATCCTACAGACCTCTCAATGCTCCATGACCAAAGCATCAAAACAGCCTCCCATAGTTTTCCTGCCCAAACTGGTTTATGACATTATTACTTCTACGGACAGCAGTGGACTTCCTAAATCATCTTCCCTCTTGCCTTATCATTCTGTTATGTGGGCAAGTTCTTTTCGTCCTCTTATGAGTAAGATGATGACTTGCACGGAGCAGTCTCTATACTACCGCCAATGGACGGTTCCCAAGCCAATCCATATGGACTACAACAATAGAAATGAGGGCAGAATGGACACCTTTCACCCAAGGAGGCTGCTGCTGAGTGGGCCGCCACAGGTGTGTAATAAGAACAAGGTATTATCATTGATTTATTTTGTTTAATTTTATCATAATCTTAGAAAAAATAGATTAGTTATTATTATTCATACTTGAAAGGGTTTTTTTGATGGAGAGTAAGTTGCTTATATTTTATTTCCTAATACCTTCTAATAAAATAATCTTCCTTTCTTTACTGTTAGTCTGAGTTCAAAGACAATGAAGCTGCAGCAATGTTCATTTTCTGTCAGTCTTTTTCCATTAAAATGTTTTAAAAGATAGTTTGCTCAAGAGATAGATTTCATGTATGATTTCAGTTTGTTAAAGTTGAATATGCATTTACATTTTAAATAAAGATCAAAGATCTTTACAAAACCACTTTCTTATGATCAATCTGAAGACAGTTGTGAGTATGTAATTAAGTTTTTTTCTCTGTTTCCTCCACACAGCAGACAGAAATAGAAGCTGTTGTAAATAACACATGCAAGAGGGCCAGTTCAACATTAGCACACCCATATTTACAAGATGAGTAGCTGACCCAAGAGCTTTTAAATTACTTTGAAAAGATATATGGAAATGGGTATAGTCTTAAGAAGTTCCTTCTCTTCTAAATTCTCTTAAGAATGTTTAGCACTTATCTCTGAGCAAGCTATCTCCTAGTTCAATGCACTCGTTACATGTTAAAGGTAATATTGTGCCTCTCATGTTCTGCTGAAGCATAAGCAACAAGATAGGAAGAGACACCATGCCTACTGAAAGCATATAGATGTCCTGTGAACCTCAGAAGTCAAAAAGGATAAATCCAAACCAAGACAAAGACCCATATTTCCAGTTATTGTAACATCAACCGAAAGAATTAATCTAAAGATAGTTACTGATTTAACTTGCCACAGGATCCACTCTTCTGTGCCCATCCATTGCAAAAGGAAACTACGTACTGCTATTTGTTAATGATTGCATTCCATTGTACACCCAAATTTATGGTGCAGTAGAGTAGAAAGAGTATAAATGGGTTTTTCATATTGGGACTTCCTTCAAATGTTAAAGTAATTCATAAAGGATTCCAGAAAGTACTCTGATAAGCAGTATTTCATTGTCCATTCCTTTGATCTAAATTGTCTATGTTTGCCAAAGATTGAGGTATTACGTGATCAGGAAACTGAATTTCATACTCAGCTGCAGCATAAAAATGAATACATTCTGGAAGAGAGATGTTGTTGATTTCCATCTCAAAGAAAAACACAGGCTGTGACAATTTTTGTTAGAATTTTATATGTATGCACATCAAACCCCACAAAGATACTATTCCCAAAGCCACCCTAAATATCCAGATTAGCTGATAAGAAAATATTTCTTTGGTATTCATTTGTTTATGGGTCACAAATGTAAATCTGTGATTCTCAGAAGAGTCATTCAGTGACTTCTGAGAGCATATTACACACTTGTAAGAAGGTTTTGATGCTTCACACACTTGGTACTTGCCATTTAACTAGTTATAATTAAACAGGCAGCTTATTTATTTGTTGGCTCTGTTCCAGGGTATGATATTCACCACTTTTTGCTATCAAACCTTATTCTTTTTAAATATTGAATAAGACTCCTATTGAAAAAGGCAACAAGGGCAAGTGTAAGGTATTGCACTTGAGGAGGAATAACCCCATGCACCAGTACAGGTTAGGGACTGACCTGCTGGAAAGCAGCTCAGTGGAAAGGGACCTGGGAGTCCTGGTGGACAACAGCATGACCATAAGCCAGCAATGTGCCCTTGTGGCCAAGAAGGCCAATGGCATCCTGGGGTGCATCAAGAAGAGTGTGGCAAGCAAGTTGCAGGAGGTTATCCTCCCCCTCTACTCTGCCCTGGTGAGGCCGCATCTGGAGTACTGTGTCCAGGTCTGGGCTCCCCGGTTCCAGAAGGACAGGGAACTGCTGGAGAGGGTACAGCAGAGGGCTACAAAGATGATTAGGGGGCTGGAACATCTTTCTTATGAGGAAAGGCTGAGGGACTTGGGTCTTTTCAGTCTGGAGAAGACTCAGAGGGGATCTCATCAATGCTTACAAATAGTTAAAGGGAGGGTGCCGGGAGGATGGGACCAGTCTTTTTGCAGTGGTGCCCAGTGATAGGACAAGAGGTAACCGGCACAAACTTGAACGTAGGAAGTTCCATCTGAACATGAGGAGGAACTTCTTTCCTTTGAGGGTGGCAGAGCACTGGAACAGGCTGCCCAGAGAGGTGGTGGAGTCTCCGACTGTGGAGACATTCAAAACCCGCCTGGATGCGTTCCTGTGCAACCTGCTGTAGGTGACCCTGCTCTGGCAGGGGGGTTGGACTAGATGGTCTCCAGAGGTCCCTTCCAACCCCTGCGATTCTGTGAAAACTAGGCACATTAGTGAACCAAAATTATAATTCTCACTGTCAGGGTAATTAATAATAAAGTACACTCACACTTCTCTCACAGAGATATTTTACACTCTGGACTGATCAAAATGTTTGCTAGAAGATTTGATGCATTTTTATAAGGACAATTATGAACATTAGAAGGCAATCATTGTTTTTACAAGAGGCTTTAGGAAATGCAGCAAAACCTGGATAGGTATAGAACAGTTTTCTATATTTTTCTGTAAGTTAGCTCACATCATCCAAGTTAAGCCATTGGTTAGCAAGTATGAATAAATATGCGCCACCATGAACAACATGTATCATATCTATGGCTAGAAATCTTGTCCCTAGTGACCCCAAGAAAATGCCTATAAGGAAGCCTAAACTCACTAAAATATTTTTCTTAGAAACATTAATCTTAAAGTTCCCCCAGCTGCAAATCAAGGTTTTGTACCTTTGTTTTAAACTGTATATTACAACTTAGAATCAGCATTTTCCTTAAGTGTGGAAGCTGCTCATGAGCATGGCTCAGTCCTGTGGCACCACATCCAGGGAATGAAGCAAGCATGTCTTAAGACACTTTCTAAGGAAGAAAACTGATGCCCATATTATTTGGTTTTCCTCTACTCCTATTAAAATCTTATTACAATGGGCTTATATACCATTCAGCTTATGTAAGAAAAATATTAGGCAAATATTTAATATCTCTTTTGTTAGCTGTGTTTTAGAAGAATGTAGCAAGTGGAAACAAGGAGAAGAGCCAGCACCATTTGACCAGCTGTCTGTGGACCATCAGCATGTTTTCTATGAATCACCATTGGTTCGCAGACCACAGTTTGAAAACCACTGCCGTGGTATGTGAAGAACTATCTCACCTGGAAATTAAAATAGAAAAGTCTTATGGAATTATTTCCCCTTTTGCCATATTTCTTCTAATGTGAAGACTGAAATCAGGTGATACTTTGTAGCAACATGTAAGAATAATAAAGTTCTTCTAGTGGTCCTGGTGTCCAGTATCTGGAACAAGTTAAAAAAAGGGAACTCATTACTGTTAGACCTGCTGCAGCAGCACTTTTGAACGTCACTTCCATGAATAAGTGTGGAGGCACACACATAATTTCTCTGACTGGAATATTTGTCTCTCAGATTCTTAGACACACAGTTTGTTTTCAGCTCATCCTTGATATCTACAGCAAGCACAGTTCAGTGGTCAAAATCTCTGGAGAGCTTTCCACTCCTCTTAGATAGTATATGTCTTTGACACTAAAACTAGACCTTCATAACTCTTGAATTTTCTGCAGGAAGAATTTTAATTCACATTCATTCCTCTTGCTCAGCTACAGCTACACTCTTCATGAGTGAAGAGCTGTAGGGTAAACATATTCTTAGTTTTTTATGGGCCAAATCATCATCCTTGCACTAAGGATGAAAATAGAAACCCAAATACTAAATCTTTGCAGGCCCCAAATTCTTTAGTTATCATAAGTTTTCACAAGATTTGAGATTTTTGTTTCTTAGTCTTCTGGGATTTTCTTCTTCCAAGTGTGATTCATCAGACTTCTGTCTTCCAAATTGAGGTAGATACAAACAAATTAGAGTAATACTTCCATTATTTGGGAAGATTAGCCCCCAGGTGCCTTCTCTGTTAAGGCACTGGGCGCTGCCACATATTTGAGGACCCTCTTTCTGGGAAGTAGAGCTGTCTGCAGTAGAAGCACCCCTCATACATTTTGTTTCAGGAATCATAAAAATGCAGCCCAGTTCCAGGTTCCTTCATACTTTTAATCTGTTTGCAGCTTTTGCATCCAGAGCAAAGACAGGATATGGAGAAAAACACCTTGCTCGGAGTACTTCCTTACCTGTCAGCGTCATTGTTAATATATTATATCATGCTTAAGCCTGGAGTCACTAATTAGGATCAATACAGCATTGTATTAGGCTTCCCTAACAATGTGTAAAGCTACAGCCCAATCATGTATCCGGTTTAAAATTTCTTTGCAGTTCTATTTTGTTGCAGTTGGGAGATGGAGGCTGGGCAAATATGGGGCTTTATGCTTGGAACTTGTACATATCCTGCTTTCAGGATCTCTTTGCAGCTACCTACAGTGCCCAAACTATCGAAAAGAGGAGCGGTGAGATGTGGGGCAGGGACTCTTTGGAGAGATGTGGAAGCTCTGTTTATTGACAGCTATTCAGTACTTTCAAACAAAGACAGACACTCTGTGCAGTTCCATTTTGCCTAGAGATGGTACACATAAAAAGCAATACAATTAATTTTAAAGGTGCATATATCTGTCTGGGCATGCTACAAATTTGGTTGTTCAAGGTTTTTTGCTTCTGGAAAAACATTGATTGTAAATGAGAAGTCATTCTTTTCTAATTTTTTTTTTTTGAAAATCTTCTTCTCAAAAGACCTGGAAAAGATGTTCTCTATTCCACCAGGTCATTTCTTCAGCAGCAAATGCAGGAAAATGTGCAAGTGAATGGAGTCCAAATATGAATGTTGCTATGTGCTTAGCACACTGGCAGAGAAATATTCTGAAAACATTGAGAGATTCCTGCAAGTTCCCACCAGCATTTTACATACAGTGTTGGTAATATCTAACAGTTCATAAAGCTCTCAGTACTGTATTGGACACTTCTTATGTGACAGATAATGAGATTGGGTAAGATACGATGCATGGAATATCATAAGTATGTATGGTTTAGTTTAGGGGTTCAGGACTGGCACTTGTAGTCCTGTAGTTTGCAATATTTTGGACTCATGACCCTGTAGCTTTGTATATACTTGAGTCAATTGACAACTGATACCTTTCATGTAAGTACCATGTAGTAGTAGCCTAGTCACTCCCAGATGCATTGTTGAAAACCATTGGTGAAGTCAGGTACCCCAAGGAAAGAAAAATACATGATTTTGATAGAGTAAGTTTTAAATGGTTATCAAAAAGAAAAAGTAAGGTTTTCAGACTGTTTTTCTGTTCACTATTCTAAGTGTGTACTTCAAACAGATTAGGAATTAGTTTTTCACATAAATACCTGATATGAAGGGAACAGGTTGTGTACTTTTGACAAATGATCTCTCATTTGTTTGAAATTAGGGAACTGTTATCTGTCAGGCCAGCCTGTGTTTAATGACATGATCAGAGGTGCTTTATAAAGTATGTTTGTAAAGGCATATAAAGGCAATATCTCAGACTTGGGAGAAAACATTGAAAGTATTTTCTTCTAGAACAAAGTATCATCAGGTTTGCCTCAGATGTGGGAAAATAAGATGCTTTTTTTTTTTAGCTTACCAATAAATAGCCATTGCAGCCAAGTTTAGAACCTTGTTCCAGGGTCAGCAGAAAGATTCTCATTAGTCTCAGTGGATTTTACATACAAACCCAGACTGGAAGTTAAAAACATCTGGCCAGTGGGCTGACTAAGGTCCATGCTATCATTTCCTCTATTCAAAGTAACTTTTTTTCGTGTTACTCCTGAATAACACAGAGTTGTGCGCTAACACATAGTCTACCTTGTGTATCTGAAGGGCTTCTTTGACCCTCAACAGGGATAACAGTACCCTTTCCACCTTTGGCAAGCTACTGTTTAAAATGCAGTCTGATTTATTAAGAACAACAGATACTGAACTTTGACCAAAACAAATGTTTACCTACTCTTGCTTCAGCTTCAAAGCCTCCCTTTCTCCAATGTTGAGAGAAAATGAAAACTTCACGTGACATATATGGAAAATAGTAAATTCAATACTATATGTAGTAATTCAACACCCTATGCTTCTGACATGTCCTAGCAGTAATGGCAGTGAAGCTGCGTTTTCAATTCAGTAGTAATATAGACTTAGTCCAAAATCTGACACCACTTTGTGAAATCGGACAGTTGCAGCGGGAGAACATGTCATAACTGGTCTACATGTTAACCTCACTCTGTACAGGTGTGACATTAGTCTTAAGTTGTCAACTGGACATCAGTGCCATTCTGAGACTGAACTACACGCACACCACAAGAAATCACGGTGTGTTCATTCTTCTGTGAGAGTGACATGGGCTTGCTGGTCTCTTTTTTTCTCATAGAAACCCATTGCGTACTGCTTCCTGTTCAAGTGTAATGGTTTATAAAGCTGTCTGCTTAGATATGGCATTGTTTACTTGATGTTATCATCAGCAAACTTTATGTGGAAGACACAGAACAATCCATTGAGTAAATCATTGGCTGTGGCTTATACTTTTCAGCTGAAAAAAACTCTAAAAGGGCAGCAATACTATTTGGTGTAACAAAGAGAAAATGTATATAGTATGTTGGTGGGGTAAAAAAGAAAGGAGAAAGTTATAATCTTAAAATAATTTTAGAACGGACTTTTAAAAGATAATTTTAAAACCATGGAAGGCAAATAGTGTATTTTCAGCACGAGAGGTGGAACAGCACATTCTTACATATACCATGTCCTCTGGGAGTGGAGGTGGTCTGCACAAGTTCTGCTATAGATGCATGCCACTTCGTTCTTCAGGATGGTCCGTGTACTTCAATAGCAGTGATTTTACTGGTAAATTATGCAAATATGAAAGGGTTGAGGTAATTCTTTAGTTATCTTGTAATTCGAGGAGTTTTTTTGGAACATTTTATGAGCTTGTATGGGTTTTTAAAAGTTCATTGCCTGTGTAGAAACTGTAACATCAGGAGAGAAAATTCTCATCTGTGGGCCTGTAATTAGACCTGTGATATAAAATGCACTTTCCAAACCAGGTTCCTGCATAGAGAGGACAAAACTGTTGAGCATTTAAGCATTTCATTTATGCCAAGGAATATACAAATACAGGGATATGCAAGTGCTGAATATTAATATGCAGTTTCACTGCAGCTGCAATTTCCAGATATGTGGAAAAGTAACATGTTGAAAAATGAAAGTTTACTTTTTTGTTTTCTAATTTATTTATTTACAGATAGGGAAAACAGGTGCCTATCTGCAGTTCCTCAGTATTTTGTCCCGAATGCTGATTAGACTGACAGAAGTGGATGTTTATGATGAGGAAGAAATCAATATTAGTAAGTTCTTGATATAAAAATATTTGCTTCTGGAGACTGTAGAAAATTGTTATGTTCAATTGAAAACTAGTTGTCTGCGTATTCAGTGCCATTCACTTTTGCAATTAATTTACATTTTTGAAATATTTTAAGACAATTTTTGTGTGATCTTCAACTGATACTTAAGAATATTTTATTATTTTACTCATCATTTAGAGTTTGGTCTTCTAGTCTTCCTCTCAGTAAGAAAACCACATACCTGTGTTTTTCTTGGGAAGTAATCAACAGCATTTATGTATAGTAAATGATATCCAGCCATTGTTTTTGAGTTTAGAATTGGAATGAACTTTTGTGGTAAAGTATATAAAAAGAGTCGGTGAAATTCTGGCAGATTTATACCATGAGAAGAAATGCCTTATTTTCTAAGCACATAAGACTACGTGAGGGAGGAAAACAGTTCCTGCTCTGTAATAACTAATTTTAGTTCGAACTTCCTTTATTTACAGTGTATTACTCCCCTGTGTTTCCAGATGTATTTCTGACACTCAGCCTCAGTAATTAAGGGCTGGATTACACAGAAAAATATGGGAGGTATTTTATGGGATATGTCTAATTCTGCACTAAAAGTATGTCCACAGTCAGCCGTGGAGAGTCTCAGGTGGGTGCTAGCTGCCTGCTAGCTGGCTCCATCAGACCCCGCCTGGGGTCATTTCACTGTGGGAGTGTGCCTCGGGTCTTGCCTCTGAGGGCTTTTTGGGGCAGTACCCAGGAGTCTTCCTCCACACTGAGCTGCGCTCAAGAAAGAGGCAGCTCTCCCCCAAGGTTTATGGCAAAACCTGTGGAAAAGGTGACCAGTCTACTAGGGGAGAGGTTTCTGTAAAGCAATCCTTTGTATTTTAGGCAGGATTTTAGAGGTAACTCACAGTCAGGGCATGAAGATCATTTCACCACATGACTAATTCCACCTGAGTTTCATATTTACTTTGGGTGCCAAAAGACAGGGTCTTGCCTGTTGCAAGTAAAGGTTTAGTCTATAATCATAGACATGGAGTTATGGCTCTTGACAGCAGCTTACAGCTGACCCCCAAACCGAGCTCATCTCTACTGTCCATTTTACTCTTGTCAGATCTTTCATCCTCTTGACACAGGCAGAAAAGTATTTTGTAAGGACCTGTGTACGTTTGGGTTTTTATGCCAGTTAACTTGTTTCAGAAAAAGGCATGATTTCACTGCATGTTATACCAATACCAGTTACTATTTTTCTCTTACTGTATGGTGAATTATCTTTGATTACTCTGGTCTTAGCACTACAAGGGGCATTTGACTTTAACTCTGCACTGTAATTAATACTGCAATTTCTGAAGCTTTAAGAGGGCTTCTTTTCCTCAGTAAGAACAACATATCTTTCTGCAACTGAGTTCACAAATGTGGTGGTCAGTGGAAAGACTCCAAATACCTGGATGCAGGTAGATCAGCATTAGCAGACCCTTGACATTGTTTTTATCATCATCCTACCAACTACTCCAGTAAGATTACAGAGGTCTTAAATAACAAAGGTTTAAAAGCCAGAATTGCATTGAGGTATGAAGTACATTTGTTCAAAGGTGCAGTTCTTGATGCATAATAATATTGCTTCCTTAGAATGATGAAAGAAAAAATGATGCAGAAATAATAGGCATGGCAAAACCATCTATAGCAATAAAAAGAGTTTTAAAAGTTGTAATTATATAAATTCTTATTTTTCAATAATACTGTAGACATAAAAGAAGAATCTGATCAATACTACCATCAGCCTGGAGATATGTGGCCAGATTTGGAGACATTTAAGAAGATGCCTTTTGACTACACTATCCATGACCCGAAATATGAAGATGCAAGTCTGATTTGTTCAAAGCTTCAGACTATAAACAGTGAAGGTTAGAATTTGAAAAATCTAAATTGGTACACATACATGTATTTATTTGTTTTTAATGTGAGAATCCCATTAAACTTTTAAACAGAGTGGAATTATCAGAATTGCACTGACTAAGTAATAATGAAAAAAGATTTGAAGTTTGCTAGATGAAGCACCAAAGTACGAGCCTTATAAATGTTTTATGGAATATTAGATAGGTAGTCTTTCATTAAAAAAGCTCTGATTCCATAATAAGTTTGTATATTTGAATGTTTTTATGTAGTAGTGTTGTCCTGCTTTGTAGCAATGAAGTGACTTATGTGGGTAAAGTTATTTATGTACTTAAAAGTGTTTATAGGTTTATTTTTTAGGTTTTGGTTTAGGTTTGGAAAGTGTGAGATGCATATGTCCAGATCTAGATTCCCGGAGGACTGAGGTGTGAATTAGTCCTCTGGATTAGTCAGCTGGACATACGCAAGCCTATGGGACTAGGTAGGATGCATCCAAGCGTGCTGAGGGAGCTGGCCAACATCATTGTGAGGCTACTATTTTTAAAAGGTAACAACAATTGGTGGAGGTTCCTGATGGTTGGAAAAAGGAAAATGCCATGCCCGTCCTCTACAGGACAGAAGGAGGATCAAAGCAATTACAGCCTAGTCAGCCTACCATCAGTCCTCAAAACAATTATGGAACAAACTCTCCTGTAAGCCATGTCCAGACCCATGAAGGACAGGAAAGTGATTGGGAGCAGCTAGGATGGATCTACCATAGGCAAATTGTGATTGGTAAATATGATTGCATTTTATGATGAGATGACTGGCACTATCGACAAAGGAAGACCAGTGGTTTTATCTTGATTTCAGCAAGGCTTTTGTCACTGTATTCTGTAATATCCATATAGCCAAAATTGGAGAGAAATCATTTGGACTGTAAAGTGGGTAGGAAATTGGCTGGACCACCGAACTCGAAACGTGATGAGTGGCACAAATCTGACTGACAGCTGGGTATGCATGGCAATACCCAGAGACTGATAGTGAGACAAATGCTGTTTAAGGTTGCCATTAATAACCTGGTCAAAGGGACAGAATGCAATGTCAGCAAGTTCATAGATGATACCAAATTGGGGGAGCGGTCAATATGCAGAAAGGTAGCACTGCCATTCAGAAAGACCTTGACAGGCTGGAGAAATGGGTTGACAGGCTTCAAAATGGTACATGCAAGATCTTGCACTTGGGATGGAGTAACCTTTGCAGCTGTACAAGCCTGG
Source organism: Burhinus oedicnemus (assembly GCA_008921705.1). NCBI lineage: Eukaryota > Metazoa > Chordata > Aves > Charadriiformes > Burhinidae > Burhinus > Burhinus oedicnemus. The sequence continues at coordinate 665,395 of VFFE01007724.1, forward strand.
GGCCAGCTGTATAGACAGCAGCTTTGAGGAAGGTGACCTGATGACCTGGTAGACAACAATTTGAACATAAGTCATCATGGCTTATTGGACTGACTGACTAAAAATCTAGTAAGCAGGTCAAGGGAAGTGATTATTCTTCGATGCGTGGCACCTATAAGACCACATCTGGAGTATTCTGTCAAGTTTTTGGCTTCCCAGCACAAGAAAGACATTGACATACAGAAGTGAGTCTAGTGGGTAGCCACCAAGGTGGATAGAGGCCTGAAGCACATGCCTTGCATAGAAAATTGAAGAGAATTGTGTTTGCTTGGTCTGGAGAAGTCTAGCAGGGGCATCCGATTGCTGTCTTCAACTTCCTAATGGGAACTTATAGACGCAAACTATTATAGATACACAGCATAAGGACAAGAGACAACAGACACAAGTTGCAACATAGGAAATTACAATTAGATAGTATGAAAAATATTTCCAGAATAGAAGTGGTCAAACCATGGAGCGGGTTGCCGAGGGAGACTGTGGAAACTCCACTCAGTGATTTTCAAATCCTGACAGGACAAGGAACAACCTCGAACAACCTCATCTGAGGCTGAAAATCTGAGCGAAAGGTTTCGCCAGATGACATAACAGAAGTCCTTTTCAGCAGAAAGTACATCTCATCTTCCTTCACTTTCCCTTTTTTGTAAATGTGGATATTCGCTAAAGGGCAACATCACTAAATTTGCCAAGTTCATTTCACATAATCTGCTGTGATGTCCATCACAGGATGGTAAATGTCTGTCATAAGACTCTTTTTTGCTATTTATTACTTTTGCAAGCATTCAACCAATAATAACAACAGCAACAATAATAATTTTAATAATCTCGCTTTGCTTACACCTCAGCCTTAAGTGAAATCTGTACAGAATTATCATAATTATGAATTTACAGATACTTCTTTGTAGTGCCTTTTGCTGTACATAACAATTTATAAAACATACTATGCTCAGAATGAATTCATAGTTTGTTTTGCATATGTTTAATCCTGCCATTTTTCCTAGAGCTAGTTACAGTGACAGAAACAGTTCGTCACAAGGGAATACATTCTGGCCTTGCATATATGTTACATTTCAGTTGTTTCTTTTTTTAATAGACAGATCAATGAGCAGGAGACAGGAGGATATGTATACACACCGTCAAACAACTAGGATGAGATTATCCAAGTATGCAGCATATAACACCTACCATCACTGTGAACAGTGCCATCAATATATGGGTTTCAATCCCAGGTACCAGGTAAAGATACCCAGATATTACTCTGTAGATCAGAAACTGAAGCAGATGCAACCCAAACATGGTTTTGTATACATTCACTGTATTTGAATTGGTTTACAAGTTGTATGTATGTGTTAAAAACAGCTGATTTACAGATTTTGCTGTTTCTTGAGGTTTGCCTGACTTGACCAGACTGCAGGTTTGGGGACATCAGACGGCTGACCCTTACCTTATTTACACTAGCTTATTCAGTGCTGTCATCTGCATTCTATATGTATACTACCAGTTAAAACTACTTTCCCAGTAAACTTTTCCCACTGGAACTTGCTTACATTTTCACCTGAGTAACTGCAAAAGGTGCTACTTTTGACACAGGAGTAGTCCAGCATAGAGTAGTCTATATGTGGCATACAGACTGGTATTACTCAGAGTAACCCTCCAGTTTCCTGCCTATTAGAATGTGAGGAAAAAGGTATTAGCAATGCAAATACTGGTTTTTATGTGTCAGTATTTCTGAAAGCTGGGAGTGGCTTGTACCAGTATCTTCTGTAAGATAAAACAATGGTTTCAAAAGAGGGAACAGTTTAATTTATACTTTTTTTAGTGTATGCTCTACTCTAGGGGCCATTGCTTAACCTAGTGAATCATGAGGTAAAATCTAATGCAATACAAGAAGTGATTGTAATCTGTATAGTAATGTTATAAATGTGTATTAACTACACTGAGACCTTGTAGTTTGACTCTAACCACTGGAATTATCCTATTTTTTCCCATCCTCAGCTTTATGAGTCCACTCTGCATGCATTTGCCTTTTCCTATTCTATGCTGGGAGAAGAGATCCAGCTGCATTTTATCATTCCAAAGTCAAAGGAGCATCATTTTGTCTTTAGCCAACCAGGAAGACAATTGGAAAGCATGAGGCTACCACTAGTCACAGATAAGGTAGATGGATAATTATATTTATGGCCATATGGAGAGAGACACTACCAATTTTAAAATTTGTGTATTAGGATTCTTTACACTTCTGCTCCTGCTGTCAAAAGATAATGGAGATGTCCTGATACTAAGCTTGTATTTTCTCCCAGAAAGGGAGACATGAAGAAAAACCATTAAGCCACCAATAAGCTGTTTCTTTTGGTCATTATCAAGCTTGATCCTTTGGTATAAACACTCTTATCTGGGGCAAAAGGTCTTTGGTTATGGGTTTAAGATGTTAAAGAGAGAATGGTTTCAGCAGTAAGCCTCAGAGATACGGTTTTGTTTATCATACAGTTACTAAGAGGAAGCAATTTTTTTACTGTAGAGGAAGGCAGTGGATTATCCTGTTTAATTCTGCATAAATGCTTACTTGCTTTCATACAAAAATAAGGCTTTCAAAGAATCTTTGTCATGGCTTCAACGCTGTCCATAGAATCACATGTCACACTTGCAGAAAACACTTTCTAAGGTCATCCGTCTGACAGGCTATGCAAACTCTCATGCTGGCCTTTACAGTGACTCCTAATATCCATGTGTAAGATGAAGCTGTGCCTTGCTCGGGCCACACTGCTTGGAGGATTGAAGCAATATGTGCAACAGTAGCAAGCAGCAGCACTTCTATTCTGGAGAAAATAAGCTGCTTCCAACAAACAATAATCAATCAATATCACCCTCCAGTTCAGGCTTTTATGTCCCGTTCATTTGAAATGGGAGAACTCAGGCAGCAACACAGCAGCAACTGTGCAATGTGAGGATGAAACCTCCTGCTTTTCCTCACCCAGTAAACTTTTGCTTGGCTGCACAGTCATAACTGTGCACTGGGTCCTTGTGGATTCTTTTCCTGCTTCTGCCACTGAGCTGCTTTGAGGCTTTGCCAAAACCATTTATTCTTCTTTGGCTTCTTTTTCTGTTCACTTGCTCCCAAATGGTGCCTGCAGTCTTGCTGCAAGCTTGAAAAGTGCTGTGGGATATAAACCTAGATTATTAAACCATTATAAAGTATTTTTATTGATCCACTTTAAATTCCCATTTGTGAACTCCACTGGCATCAAATCCACCATTTTGTGCTTTGGCAGTTTTAAATCTGGAGTGCTTAATTGGGCTTTGGAGAGTCTCTGTAAAAAGGCACACTTTGATTCAGGGTCCTTAATGACCTTAGTAGGAGCCAGGCTAAAATCAGTTGCCTGGACTCAACAGTCCTGGATGTCTGTAGAAACAGGGCTTTCAGAAGCTGTGCAATCAAACTTGGAAGCACCTAGTGAGTTTCAATGCATTCAAGATTGGGTGATAGCCAGTCAGAAAAGGTTGTACTGCAGTTTTGGAGTAAGGTGTTTCTTACCATCTTATGTCATATGGACCTAAATCCTTTTCCAGATCTAGCCTCAAGGTCCCTGTGCACTTGGCAGGTCAAGGTTAGCAGTCCTATCCAGTCCACTACTCTCTCACCAGTTGAATAAGCTAAGTGACAGAGTTTTGTTTTCCCAGCTTTTACAAAATTTGCTTATTTTCCTGTTAAGCTGATTTCAAATGTAGCAGTTTGTCCAGTGTCAGTGAATCTGATTTATTCTCCTGAAGCATCTGGTTCTTTTTGTTTAAACATCCTGCAGCTTAATACAGAAACTCACACTTCTTTTTATTTACAGAATGAAGATTACATAAAAAGCCCCACTTTTACTCCCACTACTGGTCGTCATGAACATGGACTTTTCAATTTATATCATGCAATGGATGGAGCCAGTCATTTGCATGTTTTAGTTGTCAAGGAATATGAAATGGCCATATATAAGAAGTATTGGCCCAACCACATCATGCTTGTTCTTCCAAGCATTTTCAACAGTGCAGGAGTAGGTAAGCATAACAAAAGGTTCTAACAAATACAGAGACATGACTTGGTCCCTTCGGGTGTTGTTACTCAACAGTGAAATGTAGATGTGCACCTTGTAGCTAGCATATCGGATCTGGTGATCTGGATTCTCTTTAAAGACAATGTGACACAGTCAAAGATGAAATTCACTTAATCCAGGTCACCTAAAATAAACATAGATTAATTGCACCCGAGAAATACTTACTCTCCTCTACTGATTTTAAAGGAAGCTGAGGGTGTTAACTCAGATGGAGTTACCTTCTCTGTTTCCTTGTGGAAATAAGTTTTGTACTATTTGCATAGGCAGTGATGCACTGATTAGGTGCATCTCTTAGGTACGTTCTGCTAATATAATATCTGTGAAATATTCAGCACCTTGCTTTTACTGCTGGAACAACTTACAGACAGCAGTAGTGACAAACATTCAAAGTAGATCATCAGGGGAAATTGTTCCCCTGTTATTCAGCTGGTCAGTCTACATCTCTAGATGTTTGCACTAAGAGATGCTAGTGGAGCCAAATATCTGTCAGGTTAAATGAATCAGTTGCTAAACCCTTAAGACACTAACAAATCTTTACCACAGAAGTCAGGCTTCATTTTGTGTGCTTCCCAGTGGGGTCCTGTAAGTCACTTGCTTGGCAAGTGACAAAGTCAGTTGGCTGTGGGGAGTGTTAGGGTGTTAAAATCTTCAGAGTGATTCATACCCTGGGCTGCAGAAAAACTCACTTCAAAAGGCTTCCAAGTTAAAAACAAGTAATTTCTGCCCCTACTTTTCATTTGATGGTTTATGTCCTTGGTTTCAGGTGCTGCACACTTCCTGATAAAAGAGTTGTCTTATCATAACTTGGAGCTTGAACGAAATCGGCAGGAGGAGCTGGGGATAAAACCCCAGGATATTTGGCCTTTCATTGTTATTTCAGATGACTCCTGTGTTATGTGGAATGCAGTAGAAGTTGATTGTTCAGGAGACAGGAAAAGGTAAACAGAGTAATACATGCTTTTCCAGCTGACCTCTTAACCTTTCACTGCATATCAGTTTTGAAATTATGTTTGATATACTACAACTTTTACCCTGTACAAGCAGAGAATAATATTTGGCTAATGAGAGAAGTATTTTCCCAAGATATCTGCCTTTGCATACCACATAGTTTAGTGGCTGTTTTTCATTCCTGTTCCCTGAGGATTTAATTGTCCTGAAGCCTTTGCTGTATAGCTTGACTTTGGTTCAAACTAGAGTTACTTGTACTGCAGATTTCAGACTCTGTAAACTATCCCTGATACACTGGGCAAACATGGGCATTCACCTGTACATTTTTAACAGGATTTTTCTAAGGAAGCTAAAAGACTTTTCTGTGCAAGTTGTGCAACTAATTTCCTCTGGCTTTTTTGTCACTCCCAGTCTATATGGCTCCTTTATTAGCTCCCCAAATCCCCAAACAAGTATTTTTGTTTTCGTTACTTTAGAACATTGTTTGTACTAGATATTTTTATCTGTTCCCAGAACAGTGCTATGCAGGATTTACAGCAAATCTTCAAAGAGAAATAAATGCAGTAAAAACTGAGATTTATGGACTCTAGGGGTGGGCTAGGAGGATCTTATACTTTGCACTTAAGTTATGGCACAAAGTCAGCAACCCTCCCAGAGTTATTTGGGACATTATCCAGGTAACTTTAAAAGTTTACATACCTGAGTAAATATTTTGAAAGATCCAGACTAAGTTTCAGATCTGTCATACCAGTCCCCACCACATAAGCACTAGTTAATTTTAAGTTTTAATTAGAGTGAGAGGCAAAAAGTTGCAGTAAAGTTAGACAACACTGAAGTTGTACACCTGATACTCATAACTACTTTTGACTGATGATACTCATGACTACTCATGATACTCATGACTACTTTTGACTATTTTGAAGAATAGCTCTTCAGCTGAACAAGATTCTGAATATTCTCTATACACTTCAAAATTAACACATTTTCATAATTATTGTAGTGACTATACGTGGACTGAAAGGAATGTTTCCTTGAAGCAAATTCTGCAACATATTGAAGCAACTCCCAATGTCACTCACTATGCCTTAATTGGGATGAGGAAATGGTCCAGCAAAACAAACAGTGCTGAGATCAAGGAACCATTCTCCTGCTGCCATGTGCATGATTTCGTTATGCTGAATGTCGATCTGACACAGAATGTACAGTACAATCAGAACAGGTAAGTGAATCGGTAGCATCTTTCAATAGAGATACTGAACCAAATAAAAGTATTTTTAGAGAAGCTTTTTTTGGCTTTTTGGGGAGGTTGTTGATGGGATGCAGAAAGATTTTGTTTTCTTATTGATGGTTCAAATCCTTCCCAAATAAAACAGTCACATTTGAATTACAGGGTAGACACACTCAGCAGTGTGCCCTGCAGTGCTGGTCCCCCAGTTGTCTAGTCCAAGTGGCCTTTTGGTAAACACTGTATTTCCCCTCCTGCCCACTTACCTGGACTGCCTTCCAAAGGAAACAGGGGTGTATGGGTGAATGGTGCATAACCACGTCTTGTTGTCACATGGAATTGAGATATAACTAAGCTATTTTTTTACCCTGAGGAGCACAACACTGGAGCACACTGCATGTGTGCTCATCAGGACAATCAGAAGAAAGGAATAAATGAACCTCATCAACATTGGTGTTGGCTTCTCACATTCAATTGTCTCAGAATTCCTAATATTTCATTTATTGTGCCACGTAGGATATATCAGATTATAGTATTGCTATGCACAGTATCACCACAGTTACCAGAACTGTATTCGCTAGGTACTTCCTCCCACAGAATTTCACTGATCTATGTGAAATAAACTGTGATTTTGGCCCCATTTCTGAAGGACAAGCATTTATTGAAACAGAGTGAAGCAGATATTGCTAGAGGTGGGATTCACTTGTCTAAAACCAGTCTTTAGGCACCTCAGGATGTGCAAGATATCTGTATGGGGCTGACAGGTATGATGTGAAATCTAAACATGTTTTCCTGTAAGCTAGGTGGGATACCCCAGGTAATCTAAAATGGCTCTACACACCTAGACTTGAATGTCTAAACTGAATGTCACTGTACTTCTCAGAACTCGCCTATCTCAGGAAGATATCTTCTGAAGTTCAAGTTTACTTAAAACTGCAGGGAAGCGCTTCTGCTTTCATTATTCTGTGGATAAACAGATGACCTAAATTTCTATTGCCACCAGCCTGACACTTTAAAAGAGCATTTTAAACTTGCTTCCATGCACATCTTAGTACACAACTATGCTCCCAGGCTGTCTAGCTGTTTCACCTTATGAAGTGTTATGAAGGGCTAATGAAGGTAGTGACAATAAAGCAAAATGATATGAGTACAGGCAGCAAAGTTAAAATGTCAGGAATGCCAGACCACACCACCCATTTCCTGCCCGTGTCTTTAAACCATGTGTGGCTCACCATAATCCTCTGTGTGGGTGCTGTTGAGCATGAAGTATTATATGATGTTCCAAGCCTGGACTGGCAAGGAAAAAGGTACATTTTAAAACACAGAGACACTGACATTCAGGGATACCAAATATCCACGTAAATATTACTAAGATCAAAGACAAGATTTTAAAAACATATAATTAAATGCCACATTTCTCACGGATGTTCACTGTTGCAGTAATCACTCTGCTCTCTTAAATCCAAGCCCTGGATATTAACCCAACAGTTCTGCACATCATCCTGTTTGCTGTATAGTATCTACATTCAAAATGGCGAACTGAGTCTGAAGTTTCCAATGGCCAGAGAATTTGAATTTAGTCAGCTTTAGAAGTTTACCTTTTATTCTGTTCCACCTTATTTTTTAAATGGCTCAAATTTAGCTCAGGAATGTTTGACCTCATTCTGCTTAATTTATTCCTATGTCTCTGCAGTTCTGGTGTGTTAAGAAAAGACTCCTTGTCTTCAAATAGTTTTTGTCTCTGTTGTAAAATGACATTTCTGTAGAGGAATACTGAAAAAATGTACTGGATATTTGTATTCTAAGGGGAAAAATGAGTAGTCAGAGACCTCTGTGCATTTGACAAATCAAATATAGGGCCCCATCCATTTCCTTGGAAGTCAAAGGAAGTAATTTCCTTGACCATATTTGGGGTAGTAACATATTTAGCTATTTTCTATGACTGCATTATTGTAGTAAAAGGCAAAGAAAATACTTTAACTCCTGGGTCTTTTCCCTGGCAATTTACTACCTTTTGCCTTCCACTTTCCCCTGTGTTTCTGGTCCTTTCGCTCCCTAAGTGGTTCCCTTCCTCATTCTGGTCTTGAACTCTTTCTAGCCTTGTTTATTATTACAAAGCCTCTTTCCCTGACTGATAGGTGCTGGCAGAGGGTCAGTATGTTTGACACCTGGCCTTTCTACAGTGCTGATCAAAGACCCTGAGTGTTTGTATTTGCTAGCGTGTGATGAGAAACATCCCTCTGAACTGCTATGAATTTATTCTCTCCAGATTTACATGTGATGATATTGACTTCAACTTGCGCGTCCACAGTGCTGGCCTTCTCATCTGTCGGTTCAATCGCTTCAGTGTCATGAAAAAGCAAATTGCAGTAGGAGGACAGCGATCGTTCCACATTAAGTCTAAGGTGGGAACTGAGACCTCTGTTTCATTGTTGTTAAAATTCTGATTTCCTTTTTGTACCCTTTAACCAGGAGAGCTGAGGTATTTTGTTGCAACAGTCGTTGCCAGTAGTGGGTACGTCTGCCATATTTTGGGTTTTTTTATTTCTTTCTGAAATCCACAATATTCTTGGCATAAATGCACCTTTCCTTAATAATTTTCCTTTAAAACTTTTAAAAACACCTAAAGGATCTCTTTACAATCCAGGTAACTGTTCACTATGAGTTTTTTATCTATAGCTATTGAATGGCTTATCTTCATATGACTTCATATGTAGGAGTACTTTGGGTTCAAACAGGAAACCGAAAAGGCTCTGTAAATACAAATGTAATTCCATGAAACTCCAAGACTTTTTTGGTAGCAGATATTTTTGGCTGAATGACTTTGCTTCTTATATAAATCTTAGATTTGTAGGATAGATATGTATCTTATACAAACCAAAAATTCAGATAAGTACAACTTGATCAGGATTGATCTGTACCAGAAATATCTTTCCTCATAGGTATCTGACACTCCAGTTTCAGTCTCACCTGCTCAGTACATTTGTGCTCCTGACAGCAAGCATACCTTCTTGGCAGCACCTGCTCAGTTGCTCCTTGAAAAATACCTCCAGTATCACAGCCACCGCTTCTTCCCTCTCTCACTGAAGAATTATAGCCATCCAGTGCTATCTGTGGACTGTTACCTTAACTTAGGACCACAGGTACAGAACAAAATAATCTTCAAGCAGCTCTAGAAATGTACAGGCTATGTTTTGGATGAATTCGTTGATGCATTCCTTAATAATTGTCACACAGCCTTTGAAGAATCAGGTATTAGATCCCTATAATGTTAAAATCAAATTCTTAGTCCCATAGAGATATTATTAGAGGCTTCAAATAAATTACAGGGAGAACAGTACCAGAGTTGTCCTAAATACTAAAACAGTCTGTGAATTATATTAAATTCTGAATTAACACAGAGCACTTTTCTCTTTAAGAAGTGTTTTCTCAGTCTGCTGTAATTTGGCCCTTCCTACAGCAAATTTCTTCCACAAGAGTATTTTACAGATACTAGCTAGCCTTTAGAAAGCACTTCAAAAGAAAAATGTTTTAGTTCACTTTTGACTGATAACCTGAGGCAGAGAATCAAATACCAAGAAAACAGTCAGAATGGCAGAAGCTGTCATTAGATCTCAGGAGCTGTTGGCTCTCTCTGATGATTTTGGATTTAAAGCCAAGGTCATACTTAAACTCAAAAGTAGGTTGAATAGAAGTGTGATACTAAGGTGGTGGTGTTCAGGAGACCGAAACTGGTTTTATCTTTTCACTTGACTTGAATACTAAATGAAATTCAGTCTTGCTGGATTTACTGAACGTCTTCACTAAAACAGCTGTGTAATGACAACGTATGCTGCTCCCAGAACATTTTGAACTATATCTTTTAATTTCCTTTCTGGCTGAGCTCTTACATGTCTATGTTCCCACCATGTTTGGAAGACCAGACTCTGTGGAAAGGCATTATACTGTTACTGACTTCATCCATTGCATCCTTTCAGCTCTAACCCATTCAGTACATTAAATGAGTTCAATTTGGTTCTGGAATTGTTACCTGAGCTGGAATATGATACAATAGGATTGAAGGAATATGGATAAATATAGGCATCCTGGGCCAGAGTCTCAGTTGCTGTGGGTCACCCTTCCTTCACTGAATCATGCTGAGTTATGCCAGATGAGGGTCTGCCTCAACTAAGTATTACAATGGCACTTTGGAAACAAAACCTTGTGTGGAAGATTGCTTCATTTAAATTTATAAGTCCTGAAAGAGTGTTATAAATATTCCCAGTTCATAGTGGATTTGGGGAGTAGCCATAAAAACAAACTAAACAAGAGGAAACTTCGTGCATTTATGTGTATGCACAACTCTACTGACTTGAGTAATCCTATCTAATGTCAATGAAATTAGGCATTTCTAAAGGGTTCTTTTCATGCCTGACTGCACAGTTACTATATATACTGATGTGTAGATAAAAGGTGCTGCTCAGGTCACAACATTATGGTTGCGGGGAGCTATTGTTACTGCAGCTTTCAAACCCTATCATATCTGAACCTCATGTTAATAATAGTAATTAATAGTAATGACTAATATATAGTTATGAATAGTGCTTTTACGTAGATTTTGAATAAGTAGAAGGATGTTTAGGAAACAACTATAAAGATCACAATATCTGGAGTTGGAAACCAACTCTGAATTTGAATCAGGTGCAAATACTGAAAGCTTGATATCAAGCCTTAGCTTTATATAGAAGCTTGAAAAATGTTAATTTTTTTTTCCCCTCTCCCAATCAGATTGCAGTTTGCTATGTGAGTTCTCGGCCTCACTCTCTGAATATCAGTTCCTCTGGTTTGACATTCAGTGGTCTCCTGCTATACCTCTGTGACTCCTTTGTTGTAGCTAGCTTTTTGAAGAAGTTTCATTTTCTTAAAGGTGAGCTGCAATAATTTTATTACAGAGAATTATGTGACCTGGTCTCTGGTAACCTGGGGAAAAATGTATTTTGTATGAAAATATACATGTATATATATGTATATGCATGTATTTTTATTTGTCTTTATACGTCCCACCCATCTTTAATGCTTGATCATGCTAGCTCTGTACTGTAGTAAACTGGTATATAACAGTGCTATAAGTTCTGCAGATTTCTAAGTGGGGAGGAATGTTGGATCTATATCATTATGCCTAGTCTATATGCATAACTCCTTACTTTATGTTTGAAAACTGAGTTCTTATGAACTGCTGTGTTTTTTGTTGCAGTTAATACAGGTTCATGTAGGTACGTGTAACAAAGTGCAAACTGGGGTATACAGTGCTTTTTCCTGCACATGCCACTGAAGCCACATGAGTGCCAATGTCTGTGCTCATTCTGGAGCAGTGTCCATATTTTAATCAGCCTGTAGTTTCTCTAACAAGGCTATCAGAGTAACTGCAAATGAAAGCAGTGCTTTTGTACTGCATTTTTTGAGTGACCAGAGGCTGTTAGTCAGTCTCATTTTGCATAAACCGGCCGATTTTTATAGCGTGTAGAACAAAGTGTATTTGATTTGGGATTTCTCCGTCTCCCTTGGCAGTCCACTTGACCTTCTAACCAGCCACATGAACATTAAACACCACATGACTGTCTTGTTTCTTTTTATTATATACTCAAGTTTTTTTTGTCTTGGTCATTTCTACTTACCTCACCGTCTCTCATTCAGATTATTGAATTCTGGTGAGGTAATTATTTCCTCTTAACTTTTTTCAGAAGCCAGGAAATCATGCATGCAAGTTAAAATGGTATCAGCATGGCAGTTAAGACAGTTGATATCGTTTACTAAAATATGATATTTCTTACTTTAGCATTCTGGATTTGCCTGTGTGCGTAGCAACACAGACCAAATTCTTCTTTGCCAGCACATTAGCTTACCAATCCAAAAAGCACTGAAGTTTGTGATTAGTTCTAAGGACATATTTCGACCATTTGTGGTCAGCAAAGCACAAAGAGCTTAGTCAGACATCATGGTGATTGACTTGTCGTGTAAGTGTTTTGCTGAGTGAGGGTTTCACTCAACCAGGTAATGATGGGTAGGGCTAGAACAGTAATGGATGTAGGGCTTTATCTTGTTTTCTGCCAGGACTCTTCACCACCTCCTTAGACCTGACAGTTTCACCCTTCCTTACCCTAAAGAGTAGGAAATGTTTTGAGGTCCTGTTTACTAGATGAGTACAAGCTACCTCAAGTTACACATGAAGATTCTCATAATTAGAGAGCTGAACATAGTTTTACTCAGTCCTACATGAGTGTCTTAATTTTTCTCCCAAGCCCAATTGTAAGTCCTGTTGTGAAAGTGGTGGAGTTCTACATGCTAAGGGGTGGTGGGAGCTGGGTGATCTGAGAACAAAGGGGACACTCACGTGGGTTTCTTTGCAACTGTTTGCTTAGGTGCCACCTTGTGCGTGATTTGTCAAGATCGGAATTCTCTTCGCCAGACTGTTGTCCGGCTAGAGCTGGAAGATGAATGGCAGTTCCGACTGCGGGATGAATTCCAGACTGCCAATGCAAAAGAGGACAGACCACTTTTCTTCCTGACTGGACGACATATTTAATTGAAAGGATACATATTTCCTAAATGAAACAAGAGACTAATTACCACCCTTTCATGAAATTACTTTGAGAGGCTCTGCCTTCTGAACAGAAACAGGACTGTTTTCCATTGTTGATTAGAATTCTATTTAATCAGCAAATTTACGCTCACATTTCCAAACACTGAAGTGACTTTTCGAATTTGTCTGATGGAAGTCATTCCTAACTCCTGGGAGAGATGCAGAAACTTACTACTCCGCGTGGCGGAAATCATTTTGGATCAGAAGGGAGGTCAATGAGTGCACTTCTGTGACAAAAAAGACCACATGCAAGTCCATAAGCAAGAGTTTTAGAAAACTTTTTGTACATTCCAGAAATAGGAAATGTAAATTTAGGAGCAGATTTTGTTTTACAAGTATTATTTATCTAACAATTGGCACAAGGCAAGAGGAATTGTTACAGTTTTGTAGTATACTGCTACTGATTGATTCAGGTAGGCTTTTTATATGAAGATTTGTAAAGTATATTTCTTTAAGAGTGGGAACTCAGTTGGAGCCTTAATTTTTGGAACAGGTGCCACACTGGATAGTTTTACTATACACGACTCTTGGGATAGAAGCATAATTGTACGCCTGGTTTTATTAGCATAAGGAAGAGAGTCGTGAAGTAGATGTTAAAATGAGATCTGAACATTTAAACCTGAAATTGAAATTACCTTGAGTAACTGAAGAGACCAAATGGTGAGACTGACCTGCAAGTGACTTATCACATCTACAACAGTGGTGTTTTCTCATTTCTGATTAAATTGTTGCACTGTCTGCAGATTTCAAGCTGGGCTCAGTGCACTCAAAACAGCAGATGAGATGGTTCTGAAACACTCCCAATACACTTTCTGGGGATATTTTCTTGCCAAGGTGCTTCAAAAGAGTGAGAAAATGGAGACTACATCTCTGAGAAATTCAGGTAGAAACCTAAAACCATATTCTAGAATGGCACCAGGCATCACGTTATTTTGTACACTCTAAATGTGAAATCAGTGATCATGGTCTTTGTCTAGGTTTTTGGAAATATTCTCTGAGTTGCAAACTTCATGTTTGTCTTTATAGAATGTGTTAATTTCACTAAGTCAAGGTGCAGGAAGGATGAGTATAGACATTGTCAGAAGATATCTAACCTTTGGGCAGTCCTTTCTTCCTGGACACAGCAATGGGAGGATCATTGATTTTGTACTGATGAAGTGCCATTGGGTGGCTGAGCCCACAACAGTAGTGACCTTGAAGTGGAGACATCAGTATGACTGTGCCAAAGAGCTAATAAGTTCAGCAAGTTTGAGAGACTTAGGTCTCTATTTAGAAGATAACTGCTAGAAATCAGTGTGTTTCTGTATTTCATTGTCCTTGTTTCAAAGTGAGAATTCACTTTGTTTTAGTTTTGGGAAGGAAGGTGGGCATTGTCCTATGTAAATAGTATTACCTGTTCAGTTTTCACCAGTTGATTAGTTAATTTAAACTTTTAAAAATAAGTGCGACGTTCATGTCTAATTCATCCTTTACAAATAAAGTTCATGATGCATGGACATCTGTCTTGGTGATGTATGGCACCATCAAGTACAGTTCTGTGGGGAAAAAAGAAAAGGGTTGGCTGAAAGGAGTTAATGTAATTAAGGAATGCCCTGAACTGATCAAGAGAAAATACAGTATTGCTTAATGGCCTAAAGCGTAATGCAACCTCAAAGGTATAAGAGTTTTTACAAGAACTTGGAACTAAAGACAGCAGGTTGAAATCTCCTTTTCTGTAACCAAATATTTGAACAACTTATACCAAGTGTCTGTAAACCTTCCCTGTGTTTTAGACCTGTGATTTGCTTCGTAAGTCTTCAGACATCCATTTTCTCCAAGAAACAGAAAAAAGGTCTAAAGTATATAATAACAAAAAATAATAAATCACATACTTAGTATTCTCTTTTGCTGGGAAGTCTTCAAAACTTTGACAAAATGCAGCCGCTGGTGGGCTGAAAACATCATACTCCTGAGTGTTGTTTCACCATTAACCTTATGCTCTGTGAGTTGCCTGCCTACTGTAGCCTGGCTGCAGGATAGGACTCTCAGGACCTGGCCTCACCAGCCATATGTCTATCATGTGACCAAGTGCAATCATTCTCCGTCATGGAGTATACATAAGCAATTTTATACGGTGAAACTTGCTTGCACAGCCCAGTGTCTGATGGAGCACATCCTGTTATAAGACCAGATATGCACTTACTGTGTGACCAAAATGCAGTTACTTCCCATCATACAACCAGCTATGTACCCAACATGGTAGAAAAATATGGCATTTTGTTCACAGGATGCCAAAGATGTAATGGTGGATGAGTTAGGGAGAAATGTTCTCCAGAGCTTCATCCAAAAGTTTCTTCATCCCCGACCAAGTTTACAAGCTAAGCTCCCTTAAAGTGTAAGCTTTCAGGGAGAGGGACAACATAGGGTTCATGTCCAACTGGGACTCTGAGGTGATACAGTAATACAAATAAATAATCATGATAAATAAAAGCAAATTTGTTTGGGTGGGACTGGCATCCTGTGCTGTAGTTGTTTACCATAGGTGCATCTGCAGGGTTGGGAACCCAGGTCCCAGCTTCACCCTTTTTTCGTCTTGCCTTATGTGGGAGGGAATTGCTGCCTTTCAATTCCAGTGACCTTTGCAAGAAAACTTGGCCCTTGCCCATTATGCAAACAGATCTTTTAGTCTTTTCTTTCTGACTTTGGACGTGGCAAGAAGATAGAGCTCTCCATCACACGGATTGACTTGATAATGTAGTAGCAAACAAAATACAAGGCATTGCCTGCCTACTTTTAGACTTTTTACAGCCTCTACCTTCTTTTCGAGTGCCTTCCATGCTTGCTGGTTTAGTCATCCACTATTATCACCTGCAGATAGTATTGTTAGCATGTTCTGTATTGTGTGTCAGAGGGTAAAGTATTTTATGATTCAGCTTCTGCAAAAGACAGTATCCAAATATAGAGAAGGTTACTGGGAAGGTGACACTATTTTCCTTTTGGTATCCTCCCTCCACTATCAAAGCACTCTTCACAAACACTTAAGCACTGATATCTGGTATTTGAGTAGCGTGGGCATTACAGCTCATTTGAACACTAGAGGATGTCGGGGATTTCACCCTTCTCACCTAGCAAGTGCCTCCCGTTGTGGTGATAGGGAATGCACAGATCTCTGCTCCCATCCTGCAGCTAAAAGCAGCTGCTAAATATTGCTTGAGAGGGGGCTGCTTTTCAAAGGCTGTATCGGTGACACTGTGGTGAAATGTGTCAGTCACACAAAAAGAAAGACGTACAAGTACTAGACAAAGAACCCAAAGGAAGGGTCAGAGGAGAGGTTTATAGGGTGGAAAATGGAGAGCAAGGGAAGTGGGGGCTAGGAATGGAGGCAACACCATGGAAGAAGCTGGGGGGCAAGCAGGGCTCCTGGCTGTGGTAGGAAGTGTTTGCTGGGGCACAAGGACCCTGGGCAGGGGCTGTGTGCAGTGTGAAAGAATCAGGATTTCCACAGCAGGGTGTGTGGAGCAAGCACCCAGCTCAACAGGTCCCGTCCGTCTGCCGCAGGCTGCTGGGCTGGGCTGGCTGCAGGGCTTGGCGGGGGATCACAAGACATCCCTCCCTCCTGGCGTCTGTTCCCCAGCCACTGCCACGGCACCTGTAGCAGAAACGACCGTGCCAGAGCTGTTTCTCAGAGCGGTAACGCATTGCAGTTATCTTAAAGACCAAGCTCTGCTTGCACCCATCTGCCACGTGCCGCTTACGCAGCGAGCACAGTCCCACACACTTGCAGGCACCCACGACAGAGTCCTCCGTTCACACATCATCCCCTGCCCCTCAGCAACCAGCCTTAATATTTCATCAGCTGTCACTGAAATATGGTGGCTATGCTGATGTGAAATAAAATCTCTATTCTTTCCTTTTTCCTACTTCCTTAAGGACGCGGCTCTTCGATGACATGTAAAACTCGTGCCATACGTCCTCTGCCTGTCAGCTGTCTTCTACCCCTTTTCCCTGCTCCAGTTTTCACCTGAAGAACTACGCGGTGGTTCTGGTCATTTGCAAATGCTTTTATAACATTTCCAGTCCTGTTGATGATTATGGAGGACAGAACTCTGGGAATATTTGAGCTTAAATTATTCTTGTAAATACTGTTGATTTATCAGCCATAAATCTCACAGATCTGTCCCAGCCAAGATGACACCCGTGTTGGGGCAGGTTGGCAGCACTGTGTACCAGTCTGAGATCCCCATTAGGCTCATGTTATGGCTGATCATGCAGCATCTTGAATCTTACCTCTGCAGGAGATGCAAAACAAGAGAGTTATAACTCAGCAGCTGCGTCAGGTAGATGTTATTCTTGCTTTCTTAATATAGCCCTGTTTCAGGTACCAAGGTGCTATAAATTGCTATGGGTGTTTATGAGAAAAGACTTTACAGAAAGAAAACAGAGAAGAGCAGTTCCATGCTGCTTCACATTACTGCTATGTCCATGGCAGCTGCAGTAATGTGAAAAGGCTGGAGAAAGTTAAAACTATTTTCAGTGAGTGGCACTGTCCCAGTACAGTAGAGTTGTGATCGTATTTAAAAATATCTTAAATTAATGTTTAAGTTGAACAATTACACTATTAAAAATAAGAAGACACAATCTTATCAGTTCAGCAAAATAAAGTTCACACAAAGGTTACCATGAGCTAATATTACTATATTTAAATATACTGGGATGATTACAAATGTTTTTTTCCTTCTCATGATACAGCATTTACAAATGCTGTTTATAAAAAGAAGTTGGCTCCTGTTTACCTTGTGTCATCATGCGGTGAAATCATTTGGCAATGTTTAAAACTGACATCAAGATTTCTGTTTACACTGCATAATTATCCAATGGAACTCGTTGATACAGGATCTCACAGAGGCTACGAGCTGAGCGGGAGTCCAAAAACCATTGTGAATCTTATGTGAACTGTGAGTCTGAGAATATCTTCTTTGAATTTTGCGTCAGTCCCTGTGTTCCACGTGTGTCTTTGGTTGAAAACACCAACTGGGGAAGCAGCAGCAAAGTCATGAAGTCCTGAGACTGGGGAAATGGGGAATGAAGGAAAAGCAGCTGCTGGGGTTTTGGGAGAGCACGGAGGGAGGGAAAGGGACAGTGGCCTGGCTGTGTGGGCACGGCAGCAGAGGAGGTGAGAAGGGGAGCAGGTGGTGGGAATGGCAACCTTGGGAAAAGGCTGGGAACCACCGTGCTAATTTATGAAAATTATGGAGAAAGTTCTTTTTACATCTGGTTATTATTCCATTTCTGGAATTCTTGATCAGAAGTGTTTGGTGACAGTCACCCTTGGACATAGGATACCAGACTATCAGGAGCATTGATCTCGGAACAGCAGTTTTTGGGTTCGTATATGTTACACAGAAGAAATGCTCGTACTCGTTAGGGCTTCCTGCTGAAAGCAGAAAGGTTCTGAAGTTGGATGGTGCAGAATCTGGCAAAGGCTTCAGAAATACAGTTTGCTGGGAAAGATGCGCAGCCGCTTCTTGAAGAATTTTATAAATAAACATTACACAATGTATTACAATGATTTAAACAGTATTTCTGACAGATCATTATACTTAGCCATCACAGCTTGAAAGCAAATTTAACAGAAGAAATGGGTGGGACAGTGGAAAATGACTCCAACAAACAGTGGTTTCTATCTTTTAAGTTTAGTGAATAGACCTTTCAGCAGAAGCAGGAATGCCATTGAAATTCATTAGGTGTGGCATTTCCCTGTTTAGCTGAATTGAGAAGAATTGTATTCAATTTCCTTCCCCAAAGCTGTTCCAGAAAGAAAATGTGATCTGTCAGATAGCTAATAAATGGCTTTCTGTGCTCATAGTCTTAACATTTGGTGTACAACAGAAAAAAGTAACTTAAGCATCTTGGTAACTTAAGTGCTGTGTTTTTTTCTCTTGGAAGTGTTAGCCTACAACTTGAGAGTGACTTGGCTACCGGGCCACTTCAGATTCTGAGTTTCTAATGTGAAACGTGAAAGAATGGAAGTAAGCATCAATTTTTCTGGAAATTACATCTCTTCCAGATGTCTCTGTGATCCTAAGTCACCCATCAGGTGGGAAGTCCATCAGGGACTGGCACCAGTGGGCCAGAGTGGCAGAGTTTCAGGGGCAGGAGCAGGTCAGAGCTGGCACCACGAAGCTGCGTGACAGTGCAGGAGGGATGCTGAGGGCAGCCCAGTGGACTTCCGTAGGTCCAGTGAGTAACTGGAGTGAGCCGAGAGTGTCTTGCTTGCACCTGATGCCTGTCCTGCGATGCAAACTGACATTTCCTTTGCCATGTCAGACATTTGCAGCAGTTTGTCAGCTCTGTTAGTTTTGGTTGATGCACAGGAATAACACCTCATTCCCAATGCTCCCAAAGCTTAAAGGCAACTCCATGCAGCAGCGAGTTTCCCTCTCGGCTGGGATGTCACAGCTCTTCTTGTGACCCCAGAATAAATTAGGAAACTGTTTCAGACTTTCAAAAGCCCTGAATATTGTGGTTTAGGATAAAGAGGCTGACGGAGGCAAGTACAGCTGACGCTGATGTTGCTGTTGGAAGTAACAGGCTGTCAGAGCACAGCCTGTGCGACTGTGCTGCCCTAATCCTCAAGCTGACAGTGCCAGTGGGCTGCCAGCTGTCAGAGAGGGCTGTCACTTTTTACTCCTCTCTGTCTTCACATGCTGCTTAGTGACACTCACAGTGATGAGAGGCCACGGGCTGGCAACAGGCTGTTTCTCCACCCAATGCTGTATTTCCAAAGTTTTCTTTTTCCATCACTAGGTTATTTTCCTGCTTACTGAATTTGCATACAGCTTAAGGTTAAATATCAAGCACAGCTGGGCATATTTGTCCATTCGACAATCATTATCAGCTCATAGCTAACGCTAGGATGCTCCTGCTATAAATAGCCCATTTCGTTATATAACTCGGCGGAAGGATTTAGAAGCTTTTGCCCAAAGTCAGAGAGGTATCAGGAGGATTCAGGGGTTTTGACAGCAATTTTATTTCACCAGCTACGGCAGCTGATTGCCTTATAAACAGAGGAATAATAAAGAATGAAATTCAAGCTGAAGGTTGTGAATTGGAAAGCATCATGGCTGTGAATTAGTGGTCGGTGCAGGCAGAAAGCCTCCTCTTGGCCTGGTCTTGGTGACAAAGTGTCATTCCTGTCGGCTGCCAGAAGTGACTTCAAGATGCTGGACTCGACAGTCCCCTCTCACAGAACCACAAGTCTCACAGGTATCAGGGCAAGTTTGTCTGACGTTACACAGGGTGAGAGCTATAATAATTGGATTCTACACTCTGGCACCAAACCAAACAGAAACAGAGGATCACAGGGGACAAACGGAAAAGAAAATGGCCTTCTTTCAAACTTGACTGCACAGAAGAACAGAAAAGCTGTGCTGCCTTCACATGCATACAGTTATGGTTGTGGAATTGTGCAGCTGTGCGGAAAGGCAGAATTAGATTTTGACATTAAGAACCTGTCTTGGAAACAAAATTTAACCATTAAAATCCATACAAAATATGATTAATGATGGTAATGAAATGTTGGCAGTGAAAATTCCTTATATTGTGTTCACAGAATTTATAACCCAACAAACTGTCTGATGATAACATCTCCTAGCAAAGTAAGGATACCGACTGTTTGGAAGTGAATTTGTGTCTGTCAGGCTCTAATTTTTCACTGAACTGTATGACTTAATTAGGATACTTGAGGAGTCAGTTGCAAGGAAAGCGTGCTCTCCTTTACTGAGCTCAGGTTTCTTGCTCTGACTGGCCTTCCAAGAACTTCAGCAGGTAAAATTAGCAAGCAAACATGATCACTGGGAAATTATATTCTCTGGAGCTTTGTTGTCAACAGCTAAAACTTGAAGGCAGCATTTTTGTATATGGCTGAAACCAAGAGTGGTTTTAGAAGCACATGCAAAGAATGGGGGAAAATGATCAGCTCAGGATGTCGTCTGAGGAGGAAGACCGGCCGGAGACCCCCACTGGCTCCCCTTGGTCTTGGGTAAGAGCTTATGCCCTCAGGTTGCATAAATATAATTTTAAAGCTCTAGAAAAAAGTAAGCGTGCTGCGTGAACCTAAATAGAATTGAGTATCATCAGCTTTTTTTACTCTCCTGTTGAAGTTTGTGTTTCCTTAATAATTAGATTTTTCTGTTCTAGTTCTACCTGTGGACATTTAAAAAAATGGCATCGGGAAAACCTTCTTTTGCTTCTGTTGTGTATGGCAGATGCTACAAGAAAACCTGGCTGATTCTGTGCTCTTTGCTTTGCTGTCTCACTGCCTGTGTAAAGCAGCACTGTTGAAAGACACCTTTTAAGTACAATGGAGGGAAAATGATGTAAACAATAGTGTAAATGTTTGCTCTGAAGGTCTGCATTAAGAAAAGAGGCAGTGAGACCACTATTACAAATACAGAAATGTCTTGCCATAATTTTTTTTGTAAGATAGACACTGCCTTAATGCAAGACGGTCTGCAGTGGTGGTCCACTAACAGTGGCTGCGTGGTCCTGCTTTTTAAGATCTGGGCTTGATGCCCAGTGCTGCTAGAGAGGATGTGGGTCAGTACGGTTTTCTGATGGAAAGAGAGGGGATGCACTCACTCCGAAAGGGCTTTGAGCGGAAATAGGACCAGCTCTACTGAACTGTCTGGGAATTCTCTAAGTTTCAGCAAAAGACACAAGGGTACAACCAAGGCTTTCAACTACTTTAAAAAAAGCATTAAAGTGATTAAAAAACAATTACATGTCTTGAAATTAGTATTTCTGTTTTCATTTCAAAACCTTAAATTTCCAGAATCTTTCTTTATATTTTTTCTTTCTTTATATAGACATAGACATCTATGACTTTTTTTGAAATGTCAGTGTTTGAAATGGTTTCTAAGTGTTTGTGGTCAGGCACAAATGTGTGTGTAAGCATAGAACTGGTATTTCCTACAGGTACCCAGGCAGTTATCAGAGACAATTGCTTTTTGAAGGTAAAAGGCATAGAATAAATTGGTTTAGCTGATGATTGGAACATGGATTT
Source organism: Burhinus oedicnemus (assembly GCA_008921705.1). Taxonomy (NCBI): domain Eukaryota; kingdom Metazoa; phylum Chordata; class Aves; order Charadriiformes; family Burhinidae; genus Burhinus; species Burhinus oedicnemus. The sequence goes on from VFFE01007724.1 coordinate 687,363, forward strand.
AAAATAGCCTCATCTTTGGAGGAACATGCAAGGAGGATGAAAAGGCGTACCAGTTGTTCTCACTATCAGGACACAGGTTTCCTGGTGAGCAACAGTATTCGTCTGTTTATGAACGTCTGTTTTTGATGGGTAAGAAGATAATTTAGAAATGTTGATTTCTTAATTAAATGTAAGTGGAGACTTTCTATTTCCACTGAAAATCCCCTACAGACTGAGCAGAATGGGGGCTGGGTGTGGAGAGGTAGGTACTGAATAGTTAGCAGATGGCTGGAGTGCTAAGGAACACCTAAACTACATTCAATGCAAACCAAACTGAGTATAAAGAAAGAAGGCAGGGATTTTTTTATTTGTTTTTAAACTTCAAACATCAGTGGATTTCTGGCTATCAGTTTTATTAAAAATTAAGATGTCCTACACAACATTTTGACTATTGCATTGGTATGATGTGTACTTTAGCTTAAGTTTCCTTCTGGGAATTTACTTCACATGTAAGTCTCTTAAATTGCCAAGGGAAATCACGGATCCCACTGCTGCGTGGAACAATCTGTTCTGCAACAAATGTGTAAGTTTCATTACAAGTTAAATAATGTTATTCAGCAGATTGGATTTCTGATAGAAATAGATGTGCTAAAGATCATTTGAAACTGTTGCTGTTGGCCTTTGGGAGTTGCTGACTGGGCTTCTGCTAAGGACTCCAGAAAAGAAGGACCATTTGCCTCCATAGATTTACTGAAATGCTTCTGCATGTTGGTGTATCATAGAGTACAGAGGAAACTGTGGTCTTTGGAGAGGATGACAGAATACATATATTTGAGAATGTTAAAAGCTCATAATAGAGAGCTCTTCAAGAAGAAGATTCCCTGGGTATGCAAAGATAAACATATGAGCCCTAGGCTTTGAAATGTAGCATGTGATTAAAAAATTACATGCTTCCAGAAGCAAAAATTTGTTTCTGTAAGAATCTAGACCTCAAAACACGTCCTCTGATTTACCGTGATGTGGCAAGAGGACCACACAAATATAATTTCATACAGACATTTTATTTCCCTAAAGATAAGAATGAGATTGTAGACTTCTGTCCTTTTTGGAGGAGGAATAAAGAAAAAATAACAAATAAATTATGCACCACGGAGAGAAGCTGATATAACATGGTGGGGATGGTGGTACTAGAATTTAAACAGAAGCGCCCTTAGACCTGATACACAACGATACTGAGGAAGACAGCTTTATGGTAACTACACAAACTAAGCAGCAAGAAAAAACTACCTTAAAAACCTGCATAATCAGTCCAGTTTCTTTTCCACTTTTGACCAGTCATTGGCAATGTGACGGCATGTGAAGTTTCAAGAGAAAATTGTGACTAACCTGTGTTGTTGGAAATGAGAGTGTTCAGAAGGGAGGACTCTGCCAGAGCAGTGTGACCTGAAGCCCAAGGTGCTGCTGGACTATGCAGGTTGTGCATTGCCACAAGTTTGCATGGGTAATGCAAAGGGCGATACCTCTAGCCCATTCTTGCACCAGTTTAGCCCAGATCTGACTTGAGGAGAGGCTGCTATATGCTGCAGTGCGCTCTCATGTTGGGGAGAGCTTATTTCACCGTTCTGGCTGGCTTTGGGAAGGGCAGGCTGAAACCTCCCCAGTCCCTCCCTGCCCCTGCAAGCACTGCACTGGCAGTATCCCCAGACTGCCCCCTGCAAAGGTGGGAGCAGGTGATGCCTGGGGACGTGAGAAGTTCATGATGTACACAAAGAGGGATAGAAGAAGACAACGTGTCTGCCTCGGGGGAATGGTCTGGCTGTGATGGAGGAGTGACATGCGGCAGTGCTGTGCCGCTGGCGTTTCGACAAGGCTGGCTCTTCCCTACTCCCCTCTTGCTGCTGGTGACAAACCCTTGGTGACAGACCAACCTGCAGACAGTGACAGTGTCTGCAAGTGCCTGACGTGTTACTGAAGAGGAACTTATCCCAACCTCACCATTAGCGTAGGACTGCACTGGCAACCCCATTTGAACATATTCGCCAAATGAGATGGGCTGGTGGGGCTGGAGACAGCAGGGACCATTCCTGCACTCGCCTGTGCCTCCCTGAAACCATGCTCGCCTCTGGTCGCAGTGGTGGGACACTGCTGTGTTGCGGGGTGGCCCTGTGATGCCCTGTTTGCTCTGCTCTGCTGCAAGTGGTGGTGGAGCCACTGCCACTTGTGCCCGCACAACACCAAAAAGCCAAACTAGGCCACAAATAACAACTGCAGCAAAGGGGTGCCGTGGTCGCATGGCTGCGTGTTGGGCATGCAAACCCGGTTTCCCATTTTGTGACCCAGATAAGGACACGTGGGGCATGCGGTGGCAGCTGGACTGGTGTCACATACTGCTGTTGGCAGCCAGGCCCGAGCGTGATATGAGGGGATGAGACTGGTGGTGGGGACGTGGAGGAAGGTCCTTTATTCCAGTGATTAGTTTGGTTGGATTCCAGCTTTTTCATTGTTTCACCAGTTCAGTCAGGGGTTATTTATTTTGGTTTTAAGAATGTGCTTGAAATCCCTGTGCTCCGGGGCAGGCAGCTGTCTTGCCAGTGAAGGATGGTGCGAGGCTGCTCTGGGGGACACACGTTGGGCTGTATGGCTGCCGGCTTTCCAGGGAGAGCCACCAGCCGGGGTGGAGGAGTCCCATGGTGGCTGTGGAGCTGCTCTTCTAACCAAATATTGCCCAAAATGGCCACTGCTGGGCCATGCGTGGCGAACATTTCTGTTCCTCCAGCCTGGGGCAAAGAGCAATCATATTCAGCAGGGTGGTGGGACTATCTTGGATGGAGACATGGTGCCTGGCCTGATTTGTCCCCTGCCATCCCTGGGCATTGCTGTCCTCCTGCTGTGTCCCCCAGCAGCCCCAGCGGCTGGGCCATGGGGGGATTTTCTGAGTTACACTTTGCAGTGGGCATTGAAAGCCAGTAACGTATTTAGCAAAAAAACACATTGGAGAAAAGAGAATATTATTAAAACATCTCCAAGCTCTCCATATGGTGGTGTTTCTTTCAATTTAATCCCATAAAGATGTTTTTTTACCTGATAACTAATAAAATAGTGTGGGCTATGTAGCTTAGCTAACAGATGCTGTCACTGCTGTTCACATTTAATTACAGAAATATCTAGATGGGACATTGAAAGTACTCACCTAACTTCATTATCACCAAATTTTAGAGCAGGACTGGACCTGTCAAAGTATAGCAGACACAAGGAGATCTGTGCAAATTCCTGAATCAAATACAAACTTCCCATATGGCCCTAGACGAAATTCAGGTTTTATTTTCCAGTGTTTCCACTTATTGTAGGTAGCTCTGCTCTGAGATCCCGGCTCAAGACCTTCACGTTCGGAAGAATTTCTACAAATTTTACCTGAACCACAAGGGCTGAGCATCTGTGAAAATCCCCCCTGGGCTGCACCTACTGGGTACCCAAACTAAATGGGCACACTTGAAAACTGTAACTGTCATTTCCCTCCTCCCTCCAGCTTTTTTAGGTTAATTTAACTTGAAGTTTATATTGTATTTTGAGGTCCTCTGGGATCTAGAAGAGAGATCTAGAAATGTAAAGGCTTGCTGCAATTGAGTTGCCATCTGCTGCCAGTGCTGCAGCTGCAGTTGATGCTGCCACGGGAGAGGGGCTGGTTGGCTTCTCAAGGGCAAGTTTCTGTCAATCTCTGCCCAGTCCCGGGCCAAACCACTGGGTCATCGACAGAAAACTGTCTTTTCTCCAGGGCTGCAGGCACTCCTGGATTTACCAAGTTCCAGTGGGGGTAACAATTTAATTAGCATCAGTTTCTTTGGAAAGCTAAAGACATCTGTGTGTCTCTCACTGTGAGACCTCTACTGCAAGAAAACTGTTACTGCCTAAATCAGGAAGAGCGGGCTAGGGCCAGAGGCTGCTCTCACCCCACCGATGCTGTGCTGGCTCAGACCCGCTGGAGATCAGAGCCCACTTACCCCATGGCTCCATCTCCTTGAGTCCCCTGCACTTTGCCGTAAGGATGCCCCCAGCTACTCTGACAGCAGGACTGTTCCCAGCTGTCCCCGCGGATAGGAATGGTCCGGGCTCTGGGACTTCTGCAGCCTGTGGACCTTCCCCAGCGAAGGATCTGATTCCCCCCTGGCTTTCTGACCTGTGGCTCATCTGTACCGCTCCAGGCGCAAGGATTCAACTACTGCCCTGTGCACAGGGTCCACGCTGTGGGCTCTCGTTCTTTTTTATTTTGGTGGGCCTTTTTGCAGCCATCTGCTGAGCAGACCCCGGGCTTTGCAGAGGCAGGAGCTTCTTTCCCCCGGGGTGGCCTTCCCCGCCGTGCCCGGCAGGTCAGCAGCCGCGGCCCGGGGAGCAGGTGCCGCCCGGTTGCAGCCCCGTGCTCCCATTTCAGAGGGCTGACGCTTCAGCGACCTGAGGATGTATTTTTGCAAGGGTAAATAAGTCCCAAAGGTATTCGCCGCAGATCCGCTTTCCTTCAGCATCAAGCACGTGTGCTGCCTTCCCACCTACTGAAAAACAAGCAGTAAATTGAACCCCGACCCTTCCCTGTGGTTCACCCCGGAGCTCCCACAGCACCTCTCCGGGGAGCTGGCTGGGGACCGAGTCCTTTGGCACTTTACTTAGAGCAGATTGCCGGGGGTCAGCGATCCTTCTGTATCTGGAGATCATGTCTCAGAGAGCCTGCCGTGTCTTAATATAGATTTGAAAGTTCAGCTTAGTCCACGGGGACCAGAGGCTGTGAGGGCAGTAAGTGGCAGGCAAACAGTGTCAAGGCTGTCAGCTGCTTCGCCCCCCAGTTCCTGCCGCCTACGCTGCCTTTGCGTGACAAACTTTCTTTGCATGATGAGTAATGCTTTAGTAACACATTTATCTTATGCTGCTGTAAATACAAAAGGAGTATTAACCTCCCTGTTTCCATTTCTCCTACTCCTTGTGGTGGTCTGTGACAGCTAAATCTCACCTGGAGCAGGAGTTCGCACCACGTCAAGGCCATGGCCTAAGGACTGGTCAGCCCAGGGGCAAGCTTCAGCAGCCCTGACCAAGCAGCTTAGCAAAACCTACCCTGAGACCTGGGCTGCAAGTGTAAAACACTCCTAAAAGTGGAGCACATAAGAAACTCCAGTCCAAACAGGCAGAAAGCACAAACACGTCTCCGAGAACCAGGGCTGCCTTAAAATCTGAGATTTTTGAAAGCAGTGATACGTTTGTTTCCTGCTACCCACTTCCAGATGTTTTCATTTAAAAATTTATCAAGCTCTTACCAGTCATGGCGAAGGTTAAACATTTTTTTCCATTTAAAGTCCCCTGTCTCTGAGAGATAAGAAAAAGCTTCCTGAAAAGCAGCAGAAGTCCAGCGCTTACACTGCAGGCTCCCAAAGAGCTTCTACTCCAAACCAACGAGCAGATAAGGGCTGGGCTGTCATCAGCTGAGCGTTTCCCACCACCGTCACCCAGGGAGCCGTGCGGCTGCAGGTGCCATAACGGGGTGCACATGAAAAGGGACCATCGTGTTGGCACCCCAGAATGTGTGTCCTCTGGTTTGAATGGGCACAAGCTGGGGAGCTCATCCGAGAAGGGCATTCACGGCAAAAAGCAGAACTGTCTTCTACTTTGCTTAAAATGATATATGTGGGAGGGGTGTTAAGGAAATGGGAGCAAGTGGTCTTGTGGATCTCATGGCTTTTACAGAGCTAGAAATACTTAAGAAATTGCAAACAGAGCTGCATACATCAAGGGCTAGAGACAGGCATGGAAGCGAACGTGGGAGCAGAAAGCAAAGCTGTGCTTGCCTGTGGAGTAAAGGAGCAGTGAGAAGAGAAAGGCACATTTTACCGCAAAGCCTCGCGTACGCCCATCCTGACAGGGCACGCTGCCTTACAGCTCAAGCCCCCAGCCCCCTCGCTCCCAGTTTAAATTCACTGTCTATTAGAAATGAGGCATATCCCACCTGGGATTGCAGTTCATGAAGTGAGGAGGGAAGTGAGCCTGAGACCATCCTCAGAATTATTTTTCTCTCTTTTGGGACCAGTAGCCACCCTCACAGGAAAATTGCCACCATTTTTCTGAGAGATTTCCAGTATAATGTTATATGTATGAGTGCAGAAGGAAAAAGAAGTTCCTGAAACCATTTCTCGTTTAACCTATGGTCTGTATTGGTCCAGCTGAAGCTGGTACCTTCTGTTGCACTTCATCGCCAACCCTGAGCTCTCTGTACGCTTGTGCCCCTGCCCGTTGTTGCTGTATCGGGATGGTTTCCCTGCAAAGCTGACAGCAAAGGAGGGTCTCTGGTCAGTTTGCAGAGCCTCTTTGCATTGCAGCCTGTAGGGACCAGAGACTCTCCTCATCAGCAGGAATTTTGTGCGCTTGCATGTGAGTTTTGTTTAGGTTTCAGCGGCTGAAATTCCGGGGCACAGCCATGGCGCTCAGGGACAGGAGTCAAGAGCCTGTTTATCCCTCCGTAGTACCACTTAGAAGTTATAGCTCTTTAAATCTTCAACAAGTGGCAAGCTGTGATTTTTAGCTTTGTGGGTCTCTCAGGAAGTTCATCATCAAAACCACAGACCACAGCACAAAAGAGGAATCATTTACTCAATCACAGCAGCCACTATATTACAGGCACTGTTACCAGGTAATGGAGACATGCCCGTTCGCAATAAATTCTCCATCCTTCCTTCAGAAAGGCCAAGAAGAAAACACTTGATGGAGCGATTTATGCTGTTCCTATGTTCTCTTGCCCTCTCTTCCTTTTTTCCCTTCCGTCTTCTGAATTTCACAAAAGCCTTGATTTCATCTTGGAGTAATGCTGGCTTTGTGGCATTGCTGCTGAAATGCACTGCCATAGTGGATGAGCAAATTGTCCTTTGCCCAGTGGAGATGGAGAATACAAGGGATGAAGGGATTGCATGGCTGCTCCCAAGCAAGAGAGGCCAGCCCCCTTCACAAGAGCCTGAGCAAACAAGAAAAACTGCAAAAAAAAAAAAAGAGGCTGAACATGGAGGCTGGTCTAAAAAATCGTTTTTATTCAGGCACACTCTGCCTCTGAAGTCAATTGCATCAATCATCTAAGGACGACACCCTCAGAGGAGTAAGACTTTGCAGGATTAATCTAGAAATTAATCCAGTACCCAGAATATTGTTACTTTTCTTTGCTCCTTCTTTACTTCTTCAGTGGCAAAAGCTGGAAACTTGGAGCCTTTGAGCTAAGTGGTAGATATCTGATCCATGGATCAGGTGAACAGTTTTAACATTTTCTTCTTTTAAATGCAGAGCCACCAATATGCCTGCGTAGCCACAAAGACAGAAAATATGTTCTTTTTCTAACCTAATCCTATAGTTTTCTGTTTCAATTCATTGATTTAGTCTTTCAGGTCAAAACAGCCACATTGCAAAAAAGTAATATGGAAAAAAATTAGTGAGAATAGCCGGTTCATGAAGACAATTTGCTAGAAGTCCCAGAAGCCCTTCTGGTCTATAAAGTATCCTAAAATAAAATAAGTATTTGCCAATGACTTTTCGTGAATAAGTTGCAAACCCCTGTTGTGCCCCGTTCTGCTTTTGCAGAAGTTGCATTGCTGCCAAAAGGCCTCTAAAGTGGAAGATTTCTAAACCAAAAGTGACCTCCAGTGGTCACACACGTTATTTATGGCTGATGCCTGGCATTTATCTTCCCCTTGTTAGAAATGAGGCAATGTGATAATTAAGAGCCCGAAGCAACCATGGTCAATTAAATTGGATGTATCCTGTAAAAAAAAAAAAAAGGTCAGTTAATCTGGATTTATCCTTACACCCAGATATTTTGTATATCTGCCAACCACTATGAAAGTTCTTTATTTATTTATTTTTACATCTCAGGGGTGGGTTTTCTGCATTATGCTGGGCTATAATGCGCTGTTCTCTTTGCTCACTCTCTGCACGTAGCACAGCTCTGACGCTAACACACTCCATACAGCAAGCTGCTACAGGGCGGGAGTGACCTTTTAAAAAGCAAATAATATATCATCAAGCATCTCAAGGTTAATTTTTACTTACACAAGCAATTAGGAGTTCTGCATAGTTTTGTTAATAAAATCATTAATTTTCCTTTAAAATCTGGAGATCATGATGGATTACCCTTTCTTCTCCTAAGTATTTTAGGATCCCATGGACTCATTATTTCTTGGATGCTGGAAGGCAGGGAAACAGGAAGCAGAGGTGTAAGTTGGGGCTTTGTGGGATCTCCATCCCAGTAAATATCTCTGAGAAATCTCTAGAGTTCAGGGATCTCCTTTCATCATAAATTCCTGAGCACCTCCAGTCTGCCGGCTTTTGCTTAGAGGATTTTATGAGTCAAAGACATCTGCAGGGGAGCTTCATGCAGATGGACACAGGAAATTCAATGGAAATATACTCTTTAATAAATAAATAAATTGCAAGAAATATTTGTATGAAAAGTCTCTTGAAAAACAAGTTTCCTTAATTTATATTAGCCTAATTTAAAACAAAACAGATTAAACTTGAAGGAGAGTTTTCCCATAGGTATTTAAATGTCCTTCGTCTTTATATCCTTAGTTAAATTGGATTCACTGACTGAATCCTGGCATTTTTGGAAGGTCAGTAGAAAAGCAACAGTCATTGTAATTGAGCTAAATTAAAGTAATACAGACATGACCTTTGGTAAAAATGTTTGCGTACTCATAAATCCCTTCCCCTGGAAATTTTATGTTGTGTGTGCAATAGAGGCCAAATCTTGAATGTAAGTCAAGTAAGACTTGACTCTCAGTTAAGATTGAGAAATGAACTGGAGCTCTTGGCCTAATTAGTGCAGGGCTGGCCTGAGACAGGATGACGAAGCTATTTCCCCTTGTGCTACTGGATGAGTTTCAACAACTCACTGCAACTTTCTCAGTTGCTCCATCTGCTAAAAGGGGATTATGCTAATAACACCTTTTGTAATATACTTTATACTTTGACACGATGATCTTAAAGGTCTCTTCCAGCCTAGGTGATTCTATGATTCTAAAATTCATGGAGGCTGTGCTCTATGTGAGAGGGGTAATGAATTTAATAAACAGATTATAAACACAATAATACTTTTTCTCCCCTCCTATGTAAAAAGTAACATTAAGTGAAGGGAGTTAAAATGATGGAAGAAGGAATTTTGCTTTATTTTTCATTTCATCTGTCACTCCTGCTCCCCTCCAGCAGCTGTATTAGACTTGTAAAGTAGGAGCCCATGAAGATGGCCACAGAACATTTCTGCAGCAATACATTTAGATATAAACTGTGCCATAAAGCTTACGTTTTGCTCAAAATTAATATATTTTCTCTCTCTCTTTTTTCCCCCTGGGGTAGTAGGTTATGGATAATCAGGCCCTAATGGTATAGCTGAGAATGAGCAGTCTCCTGTAACTCTTATTTATGTGACTAGTTCACTGATTTGTATATTCTTCCTCCTCTTGTAAGTGCTACACAAATCTCAGTAGGTGAGGAAATGGTGCAGGAAAGAAAACTGTGTTAGGAGCTGTGAAACAGAAAGAAGATGGATGGTAGAAGTGGAATGGCATTTTATCTCAGCATAACTGTGACAGACAAAAAGGTGGTTTATTAATAGGGGTTTGGCAGACATACTATACCAACACTTAATGACCGCAAGAAGAAGACCAAAGCAGGTGTCTAGTTTCCTGCTGGCAGTACGTGCCTAATGGGTGACAGGTTAGTGCAGCAGGAGAGGCAACGGTCAAGTTTCCCGACTCTTTTCTCAGTGGTTCTGGGCAGCTGGGTAGGAGAGGGAGGTTTCTCCGATGGTTGAGGCACTATGAAAATGTTCTGGACTAAGTATTAACTCAGTGCTTACTGCAGGACCCAGATATTTAGCTTTTTCATGGGCTGGAAACTTCTCCTGTAGCCTATAAGTAGTAAAGGACCATTAGTGGGACAGCCTGAGGGGACAGAGCTGGGTTTGGAAGAAGGGCTGGGCAGAGATGGGGCATTAAAGGCAAGAGTGAATTGGAGTCAGGGGGTAAGGGATGACAGATCCAAAGGGATGGGGACACTGGCTGGTGGGGAAAAGGCTTCCCTTCCACAGAACACCCATATAAGATGTATGCAAGAGCTGGCCTGCATCCAGCCCAGCAATGCTCTCCCTTAGCTTCTGGCAGGAGCTGGACGGAGCCTTCAGCCTCCACTGAGGAGTGCTGCCAAAGGCCATCAACCTTTAGCCCTTCCTCACATGGCATCTGGGGAAGAAGCCTCAATCCCAGCCTCTCCTGGAATTCCCACAGGTTCCCTGGGGCCCCCCTCCTTCTTGCCCATAGACTCATTTCATCTCCACCCACATCAGACACAGTGAAGTAGGATGCTGCAGGCGTTTTTACCACATTTGTGTTCCGTGCAAGGAGAGGGATGTCCCTACAGAAGAGCTCGTTTCCCCAGCTAAAGACAACAATTGTGTTGGAGTAAAGCAATTCTTGAAATCGTCTCTGCCTCTCCACTGCCTACAGAGGGAACTGTAAGCTCACTTTGGCTTAGGCTCTGGCTAAGGTTAGGGAAGATGCTACTCACTGGGGATCTGTGTGACATTTACACATGGCAGAGGCAGTTCCTCCCTTTAACTGGCTTCTGCCAGTTCACAGCTATCGAAAAACAGTGGCCTTATTTGCTTGGTAATGTCGGTCATTTATTTTCTTCTTTGTAAAAGACCCTAATAAATCCCCAGACAAGCATCCCTGAAACCGAGACATCAGGAGTGCTGGAGCAGACATACCTCCTGACCACTCAGCAGCCTCACGGCAGCCAGGCAGCATATTCATCACCCTGCCACACACATCAAGCAAACTTTTCAGCTCATCCTGTGCTGCCTACATTAATGATTTCTTGCTCCTTATTATATTAATAAAACTGGCGACAAGCAGCATCCAGTGAATGACTGACCAGACTTTTTACAGCGTGTGGCAAAGTGAGCCACAATTAAAGCTTCTAAGCACTGCCGAAGGCCAGCAAACAGCAGTATAAAATCATAGAATCATAGAATGGTTTGGGTTGGAAAGGATGTTTAAAGGTCATCTAGTCCAACCTGCCCTGCAATAAGCAGGGACTTCTTCAACTAGATCAGGTTGCTCAGAGCCCCCTCCAACCTGACCTTGAATGTTTCCAGGGATGGGGCAGCTACCACCTCTCTGGGAAACGTGTTCCACTGTTTCACCACCCTCATTGTAAAACATTTCTTTCTTTACCTAGTCTAAATCTACCCTCTTCTAGTTTAAAACCATTACCCCTTGTCTTATCGCAACAGGCCCTGCTAAAAAGTTTGTCTTCATCTTTCTTATAAGCCCCCTTTAAGTACTGGAAGGCTGCTATAAGGTCTCCCCAGAGCCTTCTCTTCTCCAGGCTGAACAACCCCAACTCTCTCAGCCTATCCTCATAGCAGAGGTGCTCCGGCCCTCTCATCCCTTTTGTGGCCCTCCTCTGGACCCACTCCAACAGGTCCATGTCCCTCTTATGTTGGGGGCCCCAGAGCTGGACGCAGGACTCCAGGTGGGGTCTCACCAGAGCAGAGGAGCAGAATCACCTCCCTCGACCTGCTGGCCACGTTTCTTTTGATGCAGCCCAAGATACAGTTGGCCTTCTTGGCTGCAAACGCACATTGCCGGATTGCATCCAGTTTTTCACCGACCAGTACCCCCAAGTCCTTCTTGGCGGGGCTATTCTCAATCCCTTCATCCTCCAGCCTGTATTGGTATCAGGAGTTGCCCCAACCCATGTGCAAGACTTTGCACTTGGCCTTGTTGAACCTCATGAGGTTCACACAGGCCCACTTCTCAAGCCTGTCCAGGTCCCTCTGGATGACATCCTGTCCCTCAGGTGTGTCAACCGCACCACTCAGCTTGTGTCATTGGCAAACTTGCTGGGGGTGCACTTGACCCCACTGTCTATGTCACTGATGAAGACATTCCCAGGATGGACCCCGAGGGACACCACTTGTCACTGATCTCCATCTAGACATTGAGCCCTCTGGATGTGACCATCCAACCAATTCCTAATCCAATGAACAGTCCACCCATCAAATCCATATCTCTCATATTTAGAGAGAAGGATATTGTGGGGGACCATGTCAAAGGCCTTAGAGAATTACGGATAGACAACATCCGTAGCTCTTCCCTTGTCCACCAGTGTAGTCACTCCATCATAGAAGGCCACTATGTCAGTCAGGCAGGACTTGCCCTTGCTGAAGCCATGCTGGCTGTCTTGAATCACTTCCCTGTCCTCCATGTGCCTTAGCATAGCTTCTAGGATGATCTGTTCCATGATCTTCCCAGGCACAGAGGTGAGGCTGACAGGTTGGTAGTTCCCAGGGTCCTCCTTTCTACCCTTTTGAAAAATGGGTGCAATGTTTCCCTTTTTCCAGTCTGTGAGTTTTAGTGCATATTCTTTTCCTTTGTAAAGCCTGGGATCATTTAATACTGACAAAAATGAAGCTCTTTTGACTGCTGTACTGATTTTCAGGATGTATTCGCATTTTTTTTCACTTTTCCAATGCCCACTACAGCTTTGCTGAAGAAAAGTTGACTTTGTTTCATGGAGCTGCAACGCCTGATGGAAGCAGTATGCTTTAGGCAAAGCACAAAAGCAGATCTATCCTGTGGCAGAAAAAGGTGAAAAATGTAAAGGAAAAAGAACAGCGGGTGGTTACGGAAATGGTCTTCCCAAGACAGGCCAGAGATCCATTTACAGAAAACAGGTTGTATTCGAGTGGTCTATGTTGTGCCATCTTAAGGCAGCTCAGATGGATCGTGATCTAGCAATGCTACCCTTCCTGTTGATTAGAAAGGGAATCCAGCCATAACCATCTTTGTTATGGATGTTGAATGTAAGAGGGGCAGCACCAGGATCTGATCCCACTTCAGAAATGTGGCCTTGAATTCAGGGGGACTATTCTCTGTGCTTAAAGTCAGATGGCACATCTGAGCTGAATATAGGAGGGTTCTTATATTAAACGCCTTTGCATCGTATACCATGGGGACTCCAAATCTAATGCTATCTTACTAAAACTAACACTAACAAACCAACCCAGAGGCAGGACATCTTTCTACTGAACTGATGTCACATAATGAAAACTGTGACCTGGGTAAGAAAGGCTCTGAAAAGGTAGAGTCTTGTGTTGCCACCTCAAGCAAAACAAGAAGAGCTAGACCTGTGTGCTTGCTCTCTGCAGGAATTCCTTCACATAGGAATAATTACATTATGGGCATTGCATAACAAAAAGAAAACAAGGAAATATGCTGAAGGCATTTAAAAATGGAGTCTGCTAGCCTGGAGTATCAGGAGATGCTCATTTTTCACAGAGCAGTTAATAATCCTTCATCCAACTGAATGCAGGAGTACCTTTAAAATCCAACATACTCAGTAAAAATGATTCACAAAATGGAGCTTTGAATTCCTTTATTTCAATTCTGGGGAAAATCAGCCCAGCATAGGTAACAGAAATACCAGTCAGGATCCTCTACTGACAGGGGTGGATCTCTCATGTCCTCGGCCATGTTCCTGGACTCTGGGAGAGGTTTGTGGTGCAGGTCTTGAGACCTGTGTCTCCATATCGTTCTTAAGCTACAAATCCAGAAAACAGAGAGTCCCAAAGTGTTCCTGAGGGCAGCTGGTTGTTGCTGTATCAACCCAGCACTGCTTCACCACCAGCCTAGCAGCAGTGGCATCTTCAGGAGTGTAAAATAAACACCTGTAGTCAGTGTTAGAACCTGTTGCTCTATTCTGGGGTCAGCCAGCCCTGTGTGGAGCATCCACTGGTGATGTAAACTGCATTCTCTGCAGCCGGGGATCTGTAAAGCTTCACCCATAGCATTGTGCTCCCTGGAGAAAAACTATATGTCATTTAACAAAAGAGAGCAATAGATGCCAGGCCAGTGAGCCTAGTTTAGGTGAAATACTGAGGGAAGTAGGAGGAGAGGCAGGGATCCTCTAAAAGTGTGATATTGTTACACGGTCGGCGAATTTCAAAGCCAATCCATTTTAGTATTAATTAAAGCCCAGTCAAGCCCAAGGGATTATTAACATGTTTTAAAATATTTCTGAAGACTTTTAAAGCTTTCTATATGAACAAATACAAAACTTTTGCTGCAGAAATAATATGCTTCTTCCCCATTGCATTCTGTGATGCTTCTGCCCAAGAATTTGAGTCAAAAACTTCCTCTTGCTCTGCACGTGCTGTTTATCTATTAGTCAGCAAAGTTGTAGCGCATTTTCATTGGGTTTTATGACTGCCTCCTTCTTCCTAGAAATTGTCCTGAACAGTGTGTAGTGTTGTTAGTGAGAAAAACAAATCATGTGCAAGGAAAGGCACACTTAGCTTTCCCCTCCTCCTTATTTTCTGACCTCCTGGACAAAATCCAGTTGGGAACTGCTTCCAAAGTCTATTTATGAACTTGCGTTTACTTTTAAGTATACGTAGTCTTTGCTACACGTAAGCCCTATGTACTGACCCAAGGAACTTGGAACCTTTGTGAACACTGAGAAATTCAGTTTTATAATGGTAGTCTGAGGTTGACCCTGTTTTCTCTATTTTATATTAAAAAAAACAGACGCAGAGTGAGGTTGGCTGGGTTGTGCAGCAGAGCACAGAAAGCCTGCAATAGTGCCAGTCACTATGGAAGTTTCCAAACTTCTGACCCACCCCTCAGATGTAGGATTGTTTTTCCTCTCCTGTTGTTTCCACTCCAGAAATACGATCTTGGGACTCAAGTTCTGTCCTCTCCATATTACAGACATACTCATGTTCTACAAAATGACCTAAACTTACTCCTTAAAGGGCTGTGGCTAGCAAATCCTTTTTAAAAATCTATGAAGACTACACATAAGACAATGATAATTTTTTTCTGTGGTTAATAATGTACATGTGAGGCTTTAAGATTTGACTGCATGAAAGGTTTGAAAGAATCATAGCAAACCTATCTGTATTTTTTTTTCCTAGGTGGACAGAGAAAAGTGGAAAAAACCCCATGTATATTTTAATTCACTTGCACTTTAATGCAGGCTTGTTATCACTCTTTCAAACTTGTCATGAAGCCATATCCTGAAACCTGATGTGCATGTTACTCTGCTGGTATGCTTGCTGACTCTGGACTGCAACTTATACAGAAGTACTTAGATATCAGTACTGACTCAAAGTAACTTCAGTCTGTGGCAAAATTTAATCTGCTGTGAATAAATTGCATTCTAATAGGAGGCTTACCACAAATCAATGGGCAGGGGGATGGGAAGCATCACCTGCAGTCTGAAATAGCTATGATACCCACAGGGAAGACCTCTGAGTAAAAGTCTACAAGCAAACAAAGCAAGTAAGCAGAGAGAATAAAAAGCCCAGCTGATCTTTAAAGGTTGGCCCCAGATGTGACCATTACCTCCCACTTGCTGCTCTGACATTTATGGCACACTACAGAGGCAGCTGCATTAGACAAACGGACAAAGGGTTTCATTCACAACACAAAAGGCTCGTACAGCTTTTCAGCATGCAGCACCCAGTTTTGTGACTGTCATCTTCCTAACTCCATCCCCACTCCTGAAACTCATGCCCAGATTTACACAGAAAACAAATGGGATCAGGGAAATGTTCCTTTCCAAAAGCTCCCCTCAAGCTTCTATAAGGTATTTGTATGTAACCTACAGCAAAATATACTAGCAAGTGAAAACACACAGAAACTGTGCCCAGTGTTATTTAAAGAGCAGGTAGCAGCACAGCAGTTATAGCAGTTTTTATTCCTGAGTGCCGCAGAGCCTAAGGATCCAGCGTGTGTCACAAAGCCAGTTTCTCAAGCCTGTAAACCAGACTGCTCTGGGTTTAGCGCTGCTGCCGTACCTGTTTGACCAGAATATGTCTGAACTAAGCCAAGAGCTTCTTAATAGCTCCTGACTTTTTTTTTCTTCCTGAGGGTCCTCTGTGCACACGGCTGAGCACTTATCTAGTGCCTCAGAACGAGTATCAATGGAGCAGGCATCAGCTTGGTCTGTTCTCTACTTATCATGAAAACCCAAAAGTTTCCAGATTCTTCATGGGTGTAAATCACATATTCTGCCAGATCTAGCTCTGAACTCCTCTGCCTTGTACTTCACAGCAAAGGTTTGGATGACCCAAAGCTTGCCACAAGGCTAAGCCCAACATGCAAGGGCATCTATGGTGCAAATACCACCATTGTGCAGCTCCACTACCCGCCAGCTTTCTAGCCCTAACTGTGAGGAGGAGGCAGTCATTTTAACCCTCCTCTGGTGAAAGGTGTGTATGGTCTTCCTCCGTCTGGTGGAGAGCTGTGGCCAGCAGCCCCCATTTCCACGCGTGAGGGTGAGGCTGCCCTGTAAAGGAGAGGGCTGGGAGGCACCCGGGTCTGGAAAGGCCGAGGCCATGAGGGAGGGTGTGATGATCAGGTGATGTGGAAATATCACCTCATGAAACACCTTTTGGTAGCCTGAGGTGATTCCGAAGAGGAACATTCCCAGGTGCGGTGTTAACTGCAGTCATTAAAATATCCGCCAAAAGCAAGCAGCAGGCGTGGCGGTGGAGCCACCATGCCAGCCAATGGAGGCAGCGGTCAAACACGCTCCTCGAGCTGAATGATAGAGATGAGGAAACGGCCTTTATCAGTCGTCAATAGATGTGTCATAAGATTTTAGATAAACAGCTGATAATTTTCGCTGTGACTAAGTGGGGTTAAGAAATGGGAGGAGCTTAGCAGAAAGAATTCAGACCTGGCCTAAGGCACCTGGATGGGTGTATTTCAAAGACTTGCACTGGAGTCTCATGCCTTAACCAGTCCTGAGACATACTCAGTGAGGTGCCTGCCTAAATAATTTAACTCCTGTGCAGTGTTCCTCCTACTTTGCTCAAACTCACTTTCAAGTGTCGTTATCAAACCACCGTGTCTGGGCTTTGCTGCAGATTGCAGCAGTCCAGCACTTCCTCTTCTCCCACTGATACTTAGCAAAAAGATTGGAGCTCCAGGACAGAAATGCCATGGATGCTGGATTATTAAAAAGCATTCAGAATAGGTCTAGATTTTAAAATAATTTAGGAACTTGAGGTTGCTTGGGATCTTCCCACTCTGCACCTGTGCCACTCTCTCCATGTGATGCCTTGGGATCCCGGAGCTACCAAAACGCTTGAGCACAATGGCTCCTTTGACTTGAAAGCAATGATGCAGGCCAAGTTTGAGTGAGGTCATAAAGCAGAACTGGTTTCTTTTTGGGCCTTCTCCACCTCATATGATAAACCTTGATTATGGTTTTCATGTTGCAAAGTACTTAAACTGTGCTGTGCTGATCTCCGTGTGCTGTAGCCCCCCATGTGGCCCCCTACAGACCAGTGGCTATATTTTGGTAGCCTTCTTGTAGGAAGTTAACGTAGACAGCAATTCTTTGGCCTCGTGGGTTAAGATGTCAGGCCATTTGGCCAGGAACTCACTGCTGCAGTTTTTGACAGATCTCTATGTAGTTACATTTCTTTGACAGTATTTACTGATGTCCCAAGCTTCGCCTGACTCTAGCTACATGTCTCCAGGAAAACTTAACGTTGTCAGTCAAACCTGACTATTCTAGATGTTAGGAAATGGTTTTCTTTCTTTAGGCCATTTAGAAAGGATTGTCATCTTATCTTAAAAGAATGTGGCTCTTCTTCTTCTTCACTGCTTAAAAGATGGTCTGCAGTGGAGATAGTAGCCCCTCATCAGAGGGACTGGTTCTGGATCTCTGTGAAAGAACAGATCAGCTGCTCTGCACTAGGCACCCACAATACAGAGAAAATGTAAGTCACCTCTGGGCATCAGAGGTGGGTCTTATATTTGTTTTTTAAAATCTCATGCTCCTCAAGGGAAGAAATAAGATGTTTCTATCTAGTCTTAGTAGCAATGAAGCACACACACAGTGTGTACTTTACACTAAGAGGCATGATTACTGTAAGAACCAGATTTAAATTACAGGAGTAATTCAGAAATGAGTAACTTTGTTTACAACATCTGTTGCATCAGTGTGATGAGTTAAACACCAGTCAGGTGATGTCGTGAGACTGAGTCGGAAGTTTGAGACAGAAGAGCCTCTTAGATCACACAGTCCATCCCTTGGCTACTCTGCCATGCTTCACTACGGCTTGTTTCTGCATTATTTTCTTAGTTAGATTCAAAACATTTCATGTAACAAGGTTTTGATCACCAGTTTCTGAATTTTTTCCACTGTGAGATTTCATTGCTAGGAAAGAGCTCCTGAAAATGCAGCCTCATCCTGCCATGTCACTTTATCATAGAATAATGGAATACAAGGCTGGAACAGACTCAGAGATCATCTGGTCCATTTCTATGCCTACATGCAAATCCAACTATAATTAAAACATTCTGACAAATGCGTGTTCAGCCTGCTCTGAAAGATCTCAGCCTCTTCCGGCAAGCCATACCAGAGCTTGCCTACTCCTGATATTATAAAGTTTTCCTAATGCCTAAATGTTTCCTGTTGCATTTCATGCTCACTGTATCTCCATATCTCTCCCAAGGAGACATGGATTACAGTTACTACCTTTTCATTTTTTCCTTGTAATATTTTTGTATAAGATATATTTTTCACTCTATTGAGAGTATGAAGCATAGACTAAGCTGTTCTCCTGCAGATATCATGCCATAATATCTGTTATCTCTGAATCTTCTCTTGTTTTACTCCATCTTCTATCAGCTATAAGAAGTCTCTTGATCTTAAATGCTTCATATTTAGCTGGGAAAAGTACAGCTTGGCTTAATGCTGCCAGACTGGCCAAGATAGGGTCATAAAGCCTCTCTTTGGGGGTTAAAAGGCAAGTTTTGCTTTGCACCACAAGTTACAGTTTTCTTATGAAAATTAATGAATTTACCCTGACAATTTAGGAGGATATTATTTCTGTTAGACATCAGGAGAACTGAGCAACAGGGCTTGTGATATGTCCACACTCCTGGAAGGAAGAAAGCTCACGTAGCTCCAGAGGAGATCTGGATCTCTTGGCTATACTGGTGCTAGTGAACTAAACAGTGACAGTGCCCATCCTCTCTGGCTTTGATGCTACCTGGCATGATCTAGTCATCTCCATGCTATTAAGCTCCTTCAACCCTCAAAACCGGTTGGCCCCATTCAGATGCCTGTTGGAAATGCTCTGTGCTCATTCCCAAGCTGGGAGCTGCTAGCTGGCTCGGGCCACAGCTGTGCCAAATGCTGTTCTTCCAGCATCAGGGCACAGACCAGAGTGTCCCAGTGCCTCTGCCTGTGCCTTGACTTTGTTTAGTCTTCTTGTACAGGAATAGCCCTTGTGTCCTACTTCACTAGCATAAGTGCAAGGTCATCTTTTCCCAACGTTAGCTTTGCTCTCTAAGATCAGCAGGGTGACTACAGAGACTGGCACAGTTGCAGAAAAGATTTGATGCATTGTGTCTGCTTTAAAATAATTTTTACTCATGACAGTTTGCATTTCCAAGCCTACTAAATAGGAAAGGCAGACAGTTGATATATAACAGTCGCTCTAAACAATGGACAAAATATCAATAAATACTAGATTTTTCCATTAATTACAGGACTGAATGAAAGCTCCTTAGGGTTGTTTTTCAAATGCGAGCAGGTCCAGAGATTAGACAACTCTAAAGATCAAATACTTAACTGCAACATTAACTGTACTTTTAAACTGCTGGCAGGGATCCTGGAGAGTCGCGTGGTTGTTACACCAGTACACAAAGAATGTTTTACAGGACTGTCTCTGATCACTGTTTTTGAGAGGAACTGAATGCACAGGCAGCAGCATTATTGTACAATTACCAACTGTTGCAACACATTGTTGACTTTTCTGCTAATGAAACATACTGTTTTCCTGTGGCAGTTCCTATTATTGTGTTTCTGAGATTTATTTATTTAATCATGGATGTGATTTATCAGGAACTTTGTTTGTTTTTAAGAAAGAAAGAGAAGGAAACAGAGAGGGAGAGAAGTGAGGGAAAGAAAGAGAGAAAGAAGAAAAACAAAGAAAAAAAAAAAGAAAGAGAAGGTCAGTCTAATCCTTTCAGGAATATAGATATTTGAAAAGAAATCTACTCATATGAGCTGTTTTCTAGCTGGATGGGCTCCAGAAAAGACTGCAAAAGTTGGGGAAAGAGAAAGAAGGGACAAATTAATACAGAAAACCCTTGATCTACTCTGCCAACATGTCCCTGATGTTTGGAGTAAGACGGTGGCACCTCCCAGTATACTGCCTGCCTCCACAGCCGCTCCTTTCAGCACACCCCAAAGCAGCTATTCTGGACCCAGCTGCATGCACAGGTGGCAGATTGGCACCCTAACTGGTTCTTGTTTTGCACAGCTGATTTTCTTTGGGAAACCTGGAGGCTACAGCCAAACTGCGGGGCAGGCATTTTCCAGGGAATGAACCCAGTTGTTCCCCAAACACTGCACCCAGCCTGCAAATCTGGGTTTCCTTTTTACACGGTCAAGACATGGACAGGGCTGGCACCTCTCCCTGGGAGGTGCAAGTGCTCCTAGAATTCAAAAGTGACAAAGAGTAAAGGTATACATTGAGACCTACACCTCAGACTGTGTAAAATGGGATGAAACTTGCCCTATATATGGAATACATATACCATATGTATTTCATATGCACCAGAAATATGAACATCAAGTATATAAACACTTACTGTGAATTTGATATGGTATTTCATGTTCTAAATATTTAATATTATCCCCGAGCAGTCAACTGCTATGATATCTTCAAGCCACCATCTTGGTCAAAAAAGCAGCAAGATGAATCTTCATAGAATCATAGAATCGTAGAATGGTTTAGGTTGGAAGGGACCTTAAGGATCATCTAGTTTCAACCCCCCTGCCATGGGCAAGGACACCTCCCACTAGACCTGACTGCTCAAAGCTCATCCAACCTGGTCTTAAACCCAAACAGGCACATACAACAGGAAAATGTAGTTATATTAAACCCAGCATTTGCATACAACACACATCTATATTTCAATTAATAATTTAGCCTGCAAGAGTATTTATGCTTATTTAATTATTAGTGCAATAATGCCAGTATTTTTGTTCTGCTTCTGATAACAGAAAGAAAGGATACACTTGTTAAAACAGTGGGCCGTATGGAAAGAGATCTGTTTCTAATTCTGATGCTAGGCTTCCTTTGTAACACAGAGTAAGTAATTTAATCAGGGTGTATCTCAGTTTCTTCATTTGGAAAATTGAATTAATAATACTTCCTGGCTCATAAGGTTGTTGAGAGACTTGGTAAATTGTGTTTGAATAGTGTGGTGCAATCCCTAATGGAATGCTCAAGTGCAAGGTATTATTGTGAACAGAGAAGGGTTATGTGCCAGATCTCTACTGTCTTCTCCTGATGGTGCCACCCCAAACTTACTTTTCACGTCACCCACATGAAATGTTATTCTAATTACACATGTAACAGAGTGTGTGAGTGAGTGTAATGAACATTAATGCAACCCTTAAGAACTGCACCTACCAGAACTGGGTAAATTTATTTCTGTAATGCCTGTTTTTCTGTTTCTCGTTCCTCCTTATTTCTTGTTTGACTAGCTGTATTTAAATGAGAGAGAGTTCAGAAAAGAGATCATTTCATGCCTTTTCTATTTACTCAGTAAGATTGCACAGAGTCTTCTGCGTGTCATATAATTTGAGAATAATAAAGAGTAGAATGAGTTTGGTTTTTTCTGCTGAGCATTTGTGCTTGAAAAATCCTGGGATTTCAATATGAGGGAATATGAATGTTTTCAGAAGACACACCACCAGCAAACCTGGCCATATTTGAATGTTAATTTTCTGTACACCAAAGGGAAATCTTTCAAATGATTTCTTCATACCATCATATTTATCAATCCTGTAGAATCAGTCCTTTCAGTGTAAAATTTCACTATGGGATAAAAAATAGTATAAAACGCAGTACAGAATTTCTCTTCAGTAACTTTTCCTTTCATTTTAAACATAAATCCCATCATCTCCAGCAACACTGGAAGCTTAGCCTTTTTACTAGGTATTATTTCAAATGTGTCTTGCAACTGTGGCTTGAAAAATGAAGTCATCATTCACTCCTACTTCTGTATATTCAGAAAGAGCTTGTCACAGGCATTGCATGACACCTCAGCTTTGGGGCTCTGACTCTGCAAGTACAGCCATTCTGTTGAGGCTTCTGTGCTGCCTATCAGGAGGGGACTACTCAGGGAATGAAGTCCTGGCTCTGCTAAGCAGCCACTGAACTCCAGGTTGCTTCAAAGGGGCTGAAATGTGCTCTTCTTGTCCTATAGAATTCCTTTTCCTGTCCTCCTGAGTATTAGAGGTCTTCCTGGACCATGAACAGATCTAGGGATGCTGCCATATGAAAAGATCTTTTCCCTAGGCAGCAGAGTGGGATTACAGCTCTGCCTCTGTCCTTTGCGTTGGGCAAAAGAATAAACAGAGCTTGATGCGGTCCATGCTTCTTCAGAGCTCACAGGGATTCCCTGCTTCCAAGCTCTCTCTGGCTGATGATACAGATCTTACTAGTAGAGGATTAAATCCTTCTGCAAAAGCCCTGAAAACTGAGATGGTGGAAAGAGGGAATTGAGAACATCTCTCAGTACAGATATAAAGTGAGGATGACACAAGGGCAACGTGGCTTACAAAGGAATCACAGGAGAGGTATTCATTAGAGCAGCTGGGTTTCAAGGACCATAATTAAGATCTGGATACATTAACTTCTGTGCATAGTTAATTAACTGTATTATTCCTCACTATTCTTTGTTTCTTTCAGATTCCATTAATGAAAGATCCTGGTTGGATTCGAAACGTCTGGACTCGCAATCTAAATGTAGGAATTTAATTGTTCTTTTGTTTTTTATCTCCAGTGCATTAGGGCAGGCCTAGCTTGAAGCCTGGTGGGTCTTTGGGAAAACAGGATAAGGCAGTGGTTAACTCCTGTCCACCTTCATGTACCCAGCACAGCATGTCCAGGTGTCACCCTCTGGACACTGTGTTACTATATGTCCACCGTGGTATTATTATTGCTGTGAAAGGTTAGGTGGCTCTGTGAAACTGATGGCCCTCACATTTGGCCAGTACCAGCAGAATAAGGATGGAAACAGCACAAAAATTCAGAAATTTGGCACTTGACCTGGGCAATAGGAACAGAATCATCAAAGCTGTGACAAATGTGAGGTGTGAGGCATGTCCCAAACCAGGGAAAATGTGCCCAGACGCCCCTGCTGCCAAAGGCAGAAAGCACATCTGAGGTGTTGAGGTGAGGTGGAGGTCTTGGCACACAGCCACGAACTGGAAAGAAGAAACACTCAGGAGAAGTATTGACAAAGGGAGAAGGGCACCTCCCACCCTGGTTATAGAACTGCCACTGCTGAACAATTGGTGAAGGAGGAAAAAGACACGGATCCAGGAAACAATCTGATGATTTCCTAAGTGACTGTGGACTCTATTCCTAGCAGTGACCTACTCTTAGTGATGGTGGAGGAGAATATTTAGAGGGTGATGTGTTCGAAATCACAGGTAGGACCACAGCATTTCTATGCAGCATCAGGCAATGCCATATAGACACATCCGCTTAGCTGAACTGTTGGAGTCACCATACAGCTCTGGGTAGGTTTCACAGGAGATGTATTAGCCTGGGTGGAGTATAATGTTAGCATAGCTATGCTGCTATCTCATGTAGATCCCACTCAGGTGTTTCCATACAACCTACACAGTGCAGTATAGGATATACTCTATGGCTTACAGAGGTACCTTCCTGATCCAGGAGTCTATGCCAACTTGCATGTACCTCCTTGGTGTGCTAGCTGGTTGGTAGACCCTGGCAGCTTTTCAATTTGGGTCTGGCAGACGTAGGTCAGGATTTCTATGAAGGTACGTCAACTTTTACAAATTGAGGATCTAACCTTTATGATGAGTTTGATATTAGCAATGTCATGTAAACAGGCAGTCTCAAGTGAGGGTGAGGTTAGTTGCTGTTGGTAGGGGTCGGGTTTGGACATCCAGTTCCAGTAGCTCTGTGCAGACAGAAAGGTACCTGGGAATTCAAAATGCCAGTAAAATAAACAGGGAAAGAACTCCAATTAGCAAAGCACAGCATAAAATCTGAAAATTAAACACATGTAAAGCAATAGTACAGATGTGATATTTCCCTTCCAAACTTTGGGAACATTCAGATCTGCATTCAGGTGAGATTCTGCACAAGAACATCTCCTGGGTAACCAAAACATGTCATGTGAACTTGTACTGTAGCTTTGAAAGAACTGAGGATAATGCATTCTTGCAGTAAGATCATACTTTAAGAAAAAACAGTTTATGTTCTATTTGGGCAAAATTTTGAATTCATTTTTATATATCATTATTATGCTGTTTGTCCTAGATTTCTCATAACATAGTACAGAAATACATGAAGAAGATGAGGAGGAAGAATTTGTAACGTGGATGTGCTATATTTAAAACATGCTACGCAGAACAGAGATCATGGGAAATTAGCAAACCACTGATGATAAAAAAATCCCAAAGATGTTGCATATGAAAGATGTGCTCACACTAAGCTGTGCCTATGTGTGTACAGACACGTTAGCAGTATGAAACAGAAAGTGAGAAAACCCTATCAAACTGAATCTGCCACAGGATTATGCAGAATTACACAGGATAAATTACGTCTGACCTGGACAAGGAAGATGAGCAATAAGCATGATCCCAACCCCATGCAAGCAACATGCAAAACATGCAGGATGAATGAGCTGGGTTGTCACCCAGGGCTGCCGGGGAGGGGCATCTGATATCACCGGGATGACTGCACAGGGAGGCTTTTTTGTTTGTGCCCAAATTGCGGTGTGGGGGTGGGCATGAGGGAAAACAGGGTGTCTGAAGAGTACAGATCAGAAGCAGACATGTACCTTGACATGACCCTGAGCTACCTGTGGGTATGATTTTGTTTTTTATTCTGTTAAATAGAATTATTTTCTGTATTTTCTGACCAGGCTTTTGTCTCTGCTTGTACAAAGCACTATCTGCTTGCCTGTTCCTAGTCTTGCTTTTTAAAAAAAAAATTCCACCTGCTTGGAACAATGAGCAAGACCCTTCGCTTGTGTAATACAGAGTTCACTGGCTTGTATGGGATTATGTTGCTTTGTGTGAACTGAGCGTCAGGCCTGATACTTTCCAGACTCTAAACTCACTGGCATGGGAATTCTTTTTGCACATGATATGCTGAACACAATATTGCTGACGTGAGAATAATAGTAAAACAAGCTCATGTTGCTTTTGTGGGCAGAATGTGCTAGGTTTGAGAGACTGTTTATGGTATGTAGATTTGTCTGCAGTAGATAAACTGTATGGTAAATTGTAATGAGGGTAGCAGGAATGAGGCAAAGTCTCTGATGAATTCTCAGATCTGCATAACGGAATATGTAAAGCATACAGACTGCCAGGACAAAGGCTTTCTAGCCCAGAACGTGCTAGACCTAATGAAATGGATTCCACTAATTTCACTGAAGTAAATGGTTTCCATAGACTTATGCAAAGTGCTTGTTTTAAGAAACACCTCTGCCAAATTAATGGAACAGGGATAAATGATTTTCACAGTGTGCTAATCCTTGAATGCAGCCATTTTCTCAAAATAACTCTGAAACAGAATTGTTTTAAAAAAGAGTTCTTGTATGTATGTGCAAGCGCTTGTAAGCTTTTTTCAAATTGTGAACAGAAATTCATGGACACAGAGTTGACCTTCATTGGCTTTTATGTAAGGGCAGGATCTAGAGAATGATACGGTGATCAGGCAGAGTTGATTACACGTTCATTTACAGTATTTTAATATTGGACTAACTAGAATTGTTTCAACTTTCTCAGTTCAACATTGAATTAGATGTCCTTATAATGGATCATTGCCTCCTGAGAGCCTTTCAAATACATCATACCTTCTGGCCAGATTACATAGCCATAATAACCCTCTTTTAAGACAGGTGTTTCACTTGCAAAAACTTTTGTGCATTTTATACTTCAAGACTCTTCTATATTTCAGAGTCTTTGTTCAAATATTAATATTTGAATACTGAAACTTTCCACTACAGTAAAATTCTAATTTTTGCTCAGCTTTGAACAGAATAGCAACAATCAGAAAAAGGAAATACTTCCTTTCAATCCACAGACTGTAGTTGCTCCATTAAATACTTTATTTTCCAAATCCAAATTGGCTGATATACTCTTTGTCACAGCAAACCTAAGTATAGCTTTCCAAATAATTATTTTTAGATGGATGGAGATGAAATGCTGTTTAATTGCAGTTCTAAAATAACATTCATTACTATGTTCAGGGATTGCAGTGCTACAACATTTCTGGAGAGACTACACTCATTTTGACACTAAGAATATTTTGAGGGAAGGATTTAGTACTGAGTTACCAGGGACACTTCTCCTACTCAGAAATTTGAACATGAAACCGGAATAAAATAAAGTACTATTTTCATGATTTTGCAAAGCCGATCACATCTATTAACTATATTAGCACTGCAGATGTAGAAATCATAAAAATGAAGCCAAGTCTTCAGATAATATCACATAGACATGCATGTCCTTACAGAAGATGTAAAGAAAGATAGCGCGTACAAAACTAAAATAAATGACAATGTTCCTGTTTTAACATAGCTGACTTAGAGGTACCAGTGAGAGTTTTATACAGGTCCTCAGCCTAAACCAGGAGAGTGAACTGCTTAGATAAGAGAACAACTGCAGTAAACAACCTATTTACCGATTAATTGCCCAGGCTTGATGCGAGTAATTAAAGAGAATTTATTTTCCTGTGACTGCATTTGCGAATTTATTTCTGTACCTCAACTTGTTTCTAGGATTTCAATACAATCTTGATCATTAACTTTATCAGTAGCAATATATTTCTGAGAACAAATCAGCCCACAACAGTAAGATTGTCAGCTCTCACAGCAAGAAAGACTGAAAAGTTCATTTGCTTAAGCCAAATGTATTTTTAAACATTATCATTGTTCCATACAGCTCAAATTTTACCTGAAGAAATTATTATCACAAGCATTCAAAGGATGACTGTACTTTAAATCCAGAACAAGCACAGTCCTTGGCTTAAACCGTAACCACTACAATCCCCAAGAATGGAATTGCAAAGAAAATGCCTCTAAGACAGGTTATACCAAAACAGTTTCTCACCTCCTCCCCCGGATCACCTGATACTGAGTCTAGAGGTTAAAGATCAGAGAGATCTGAAATCCATGCTGCTAGATGAAGGTGTCCTCACAGCTCGGCACACGAGAAGGAATGAGAAGACAGTGTGGAAAGACCTGGGGGCTGAAGCTCTTGAACAGACTTGCAGCCTTGCGCCTGCCTGGCTGTTACAGAAAGCCTCGGGGATAGAAAGTGGGCACCCTTCAGCTGGAAGTGCAGGATCCACACCTGCTGCCCAGGCTGAATTGGGAAAAGTGGAAAAGTGCCCTTTTAAATGATACACGCAGACATTTAAAAAAAAAAAAGCCCTAACCTGGTTATATTCTACCACTTCAAATATTCAAGAAAGCTGAGTCTTAGTCACAGAAAACAAAACAAAACAAAACAAAACAAAACAAAACCCCAAACAGTAGCAAGGGGTTGGGTTATCCTGCTTCTTTTCAGCAAAATTAATAAGATAGGGCTGAAGAGTGGAACTTTTGGGCAAAGCTTGCAGAGGCCTCCCCCATCGGTTCACTGGTATGAGAAAAAGCAGTCAGGGTCTGCCTCTCCTCCTGACAGCCTGCTCACAATCCCCCATCTGCCTCTTTCTTGAGGGGAGATTAAAACCTTCTTCATCCAGTTTATATGACAGCCTGAACTGATGACAGTAACCGGGATAGCGTAGAATTTTCTGACTTCAAAGCCAAGAAAACCTGCTTCTCGTAAATACAAGCAAGGGATAAGGTGCCCCTTCATTCACCAGGAGCCACACCACTTTTATACCCTGGTCTGCACAAAGTGAAGATTTTTTCTGTCGCAGTGAGAAGCACCAAATATTGTTATTTTTATTATAAAACTGATTTTAGATAGTTTACTCTCTCAGTGGAGTTACAGAATGAACTCCGAGCTGAGCTTTTTTGCACTTAATGCTTAGCCTACCATAAGAAAAAGCTTTATACAAAATAACTCTTTATCTTCCTATTATCTTAAGTTGGCTATAGCTGTTACATCTTCACTACCTACAAGAGAGGGACTAGTTTGCATAGTAAGGAGGTAACAATACAGTGAATTATTCAAGATGTGCTACTTTACAACTCCCGAGCAGTAACTTTCAGAACCTGTTTGCAAGGATAATTCAATATTGGTAGTCAGTCTGATGTAGAAATTGCAGACATGAGGCTGAGAAGAAAGCAACAACCTTCTCAACTGAAGGAGCCGGTTTCCAAATATCTTTTCCTCTTCAGGATTAAGACTGCTATTTTAGTTTGCAAGACTTGCAGGAATAGTAAAAAAAAAAGATAATACTCTGGGAAGTAGAGCAGCTCTGTTTGAAGTTCTCAAAGTGTGTTTCGTGCTATTTTGTTCTAAACAAATAATACTGGTCATCTTGCTTTTGATTGGCTGTGCTTTGAAAACAGTATTCTGGGCGAAAGCTTTGCTAGTCATGCATAGATTTCCTGGACTGATGAAAAGCTAGCTTTAGGGCTGGAAAGCATTTCAGTCCAAAACAGGACAGAGGGGTTTTCCATGGAGTTGTGCATGATCTCGCATTTCTTGTATGTGTGTGCATTTAAACATCAGTGTGTATTTTGCCTGAGCAGAGTACAGGTCTGTGTTTGAACATGCCTATGCAGGAATTCCGGGCTTTGGCTGAAGAAAGAACATGTTGGTGATTTCACTGTTATGTCCTTAATCTCATACACTGTGATTGCTTTGCTTTATCAGGGCTCAGGATTTTCTAAGCTTTCTAAGATTATATTTAGAGAGCTCAAGCTTGGTTATTTGCAGATTTGGAGCTAAATTACTTTCTGATGAGACTGGACTGGTACAGGTGGACCTCCAGCAGGGCTGATATATTTAGCCTCTCCTGTTCCTAATTTAAATATTCCTATACTCTTTTGCTCTGGCCATGTTTGGATCATAGGAGTCAATAGATGCCTCTGTTTCTCAGCAGCCAAGTATTTTGTAGCAGAGAACGGAGTTTTGACTGTGGAAAGAGCTCCTAGGATATAAAGGAAGCATTGAGGTTTTCATGGTTTTGCAAGGCTGGATGTGGATATAGAGGAAAAAGAAAGGCTCTTTTGAGAAGTTTCATCATCAAGACTTGTTATATTCTGAGAAGGAAAAAAAAAACTTGTCTGGTAGTTCGTCAGTTATAGATCCCCTTTTTGGGACTATATTTTCGGGGGGGGGGGGGGGGGGGGGAAGGGTGTATCTGTCACAAAACCGAGTCTGAAAGGACTTGGTTCAAAATCAAGTTTGGTTATGTAACGCAGGCCCTGACGGCATGAGAGCTGATCAGCGTGTTATCGTTAGAGATGAGCATTTTGGTACGTGACCAGTGCCTCCTGTCCTGTCTCTAATTCCAGCTGCAGCAGTTCCGGAAAATCACAATCCCTCATTTTATCATTTGACAACATAATGGTCTCAGTTTCCCTTTTCTCCTGTCTCGTTGATGACTTAAACTTTGTAGTACTTCTGATGACATCACAGTCTGCCTGAGGATGATGTCATCATCTCACCTTTTAACAGTGAGGGCACAGAAGGAAGATAAGAAATTATGTCAGAAGTGTTTTGGATAGCATGCGCGACTGTCGGCAGACAATTACAATACTTGGGAACTGTGACCATATGGAAAGCAAAATCCAGAAGCTCAAGTTGGCAAAGTGCAAGGAGCTCAGGTGGGACAGACTGGATGGCTGGTGCAGGCCAGAAGCATCTGCCTAAATGTGACAGGTTGAACACACTGCCAAAAGCAAGATGGTTTCATATGGAATAAAGTATAATGTTTGTCCAGTATGGCTTTATGTTGGACAAGGATGGCATTCTTTCTCTTTTCAAAGTTGTTTACCACTCAGATCTTCGAGCACCTGATACTGAAACAGCGGGAACAGTCAATCCCAGGAATAGAGACAAAGCAAAACCAGCGGGACAGACAAAACTGGCAACAAGTTGAACTCAAGGGGGCCAAATGTTTTAAAAAACTCTGTAACTAAGTAACTAATACTTTTTTTTTAAAAAAAAAGTTCTCAAATCAAGCACCAAGAGGCAGATTAAATGCCAAGATTTACACGCTAC
Source organism: Burhinus oedicnemus (assembly GCA_008921705.1). NCBI lineage: Eukaryota > Metazoa > Chordata > Aves > Charadriiformes > Burhinidae > Burhinus > Burhinus oedicnemus. The sequence continues at coordinate 717,633 of VFFE01007724.1, forward strand.
AATAACCAGCACTACTGTGCCTTCAAATGAAGGGCAAAATGAAGCAGTAGATAATTGGATTTAAAGGGAAAAGAAAAAGAAAGGGAAAAGAAAAAAAAAGGGAAAAAATAATGTGGACCAGACAGAGAATTCAGTAGATTATCACAGGGGACTGTAGGTACTGTATAAAAATATTTACTCATGTTAGGAGAACTATTCCTTTGTTACGATGGTGGGATATTTAATTAGGCAATTACAGCATCAGAGTCCAACTACTTTCTGATGTTTACACTGGAATAAAACTAGATCAACTCTCAATTTTTACTGCCTGAGCTACTCCCAGTGTAATGCTAACACAGAGAATGTCAGCACCAGAATCCAGAGCCATCTTTTCTTAGGAGTTCATTATAAGTTAAAAGCTAAAAGCTCAACTTTCACAGAATCACAGAATCACAGAATGGTAGGGGTTGGAAGGGACCTTTGGAGATCATCTAGTCCAACCCCCCTGCCAAAGCAGGTTCACCTAGAGCAAGCTGCACAGGAACGTATCCAGGCAGGTTTTGGATATCTCCAGAGAAGGAGACTCCACAGCCTCTCTGGGCAGCCTGTTCCAGTGCTCTGTCACCCTCAAAGTAAAGAAGTTTTTCCTCACGTTGAGATGGAATTTCCTGTGTTCCAGTTTGTGCCTGTTGCCCCTTGTCCTGTTGCCGGGCACCACGGAAAAGAGTCTGGCCCCATCCTCTTTACACTCGCCCTTCAGATATTTATAAGCACTGATGAGATCTCTTCTCAGTCTTCTCTTCTCCAGGCTAAACAGACCCAGGTCTCTCAGCCTTTCCTCATAAGAGAGATGCTCCATTCCCTTGACCATCTTTGTAGCCCTCCGCTGGACTCTCTCCAGTAGTTTCTTGTCTTTCTTGAACTGGGGAGCCCAGAACTGGACACAGTACTGCAGATGTGGCCTCACCAGGGCAGAGTAGAGGGGCAGGATAACCTCCCGCAACCTGCTGGCCACAGTCTTTTTAATGCACCCCAGGATACCATTGCCCTTCTTGACCACAAGGACACATTGTTGGCTCATGGTCAACTTGTTGTCCACCAGGACTCCCAGGCTGCTCTCTGCAGAGCTGCTTTCCAGCAGGTCAACCCCTAACCCGTACTGGTGCATGGGGTTATTCTTCCCCAGGTGCAGGACCCTATACTTGCCCTTGTTGAACTTCATTAAGTTGGACTTTTCTATTTACTGAATCATTTTTACATGCACCGTGTGCATGCATTAACAACTGCAGTCATTCATAACCCAGGTACTATGTGCCTGAACATGAACTCCAGTTTTAGTGGGGGAAATGCCAGGCATTACTGATAATGCATTAAATAATTAACTTTTTGGTTTGAGTAGTTATTTTACTCACTGGCAACATACTTGGCAGGAAAATCTAGTGTCCCAATCTAGAATTGAAGGCTTTTTTTTTTCCCCGCATGAACTTATATGAACAACACCTAGGAATCTGTTCTTGAGTTTTATTAAACTCTTCACTGCTTGTAGACTTTGTTTTTTTTAGGCCAGTTTTATTAATTTACAGAAGACTATGCAGCTCAACTTTCCTCTTACTTGTATTTTCATAGTAACTATGAGCCCAGATCATAGGCTAGAACTCCACTGTGCCAGAACTGTACAAACACAGAGTGAATACGTAAACCATAAGCTCTTTGGGACAGGAATCATGAGTTAGGTAATAATGGATGGATATAAACAGACCAGCAAAGGACAGGAAAGAAAAAGCTTCCATGAGCAGGTCCTTCGAAAGTTTGTAGACAGTTTTAATTCAAACCTTGGGAAACAAACCTGTGCTGCCCAATGCAATGCCTCCAGAAAGAAACCTGCGAAGGGGGAAATGTTACAGGAGGAAAATGGTAATAGTTTAGAACTTCATCATTGCTGAGTGTGTGGAAGTGACACCACCAGGGACTGTTCTCTTGCAACGGCAGAGCATGCCTCCTGACCGTACTCCTCCAGCCACCTAGTTTTGTGAGTAACTCAGATTACTTTTTAGGAACTGTCCCTGACCATACTGTCCTCCAAACTCTGCACTGGGCTGAGCCAAAACCACAGCCATGACCATGCTAAGGTTTGGATGCTATGGAAGGTTAGGGATGTAACTGGTGAGAACAGTTATGAGCTGAAGTGCAGCACAAGACAAGTAAGGATTTCGGAATCAGTTGGCAGAGGTTGTTCCAGAGAAATAACCTGAGGAACACGGCCCTGCACTGTGGTCACACCATCAGTAAGAGCAGAGTGAAAAAGCACAGAAGGACGAAGATGGTGCCCTGCTGTTAATGGAAGCTTACTGTTGCTGCAAGCATTTGGCACTTTCCACAGCATCTTGTGTGTATCACAGCTATATTTACACTGCACCGGAGGAAGAGAAAACATGACCTCACACATGGAACCATTAAAAATGTAGAGCATTATTCCGTGGGTTATTTTACGTCAAGCAGCAGACGGTTGGATGTGATAAATAACTAAACACAATACAGTACTTGCAAAGCTTCTGGATTTCTGAAAGCAGCAGAGAAGGGTGAGTGTTGTTGAGACTGTGGAAAAATAGTGGTTTTGATTCAGTGTGTAACGATCATGTTTTTATTTTAGTATAGTACTGAAAGACTATAATGGAACAATATATTAGAGCAGTCTGGGATGGTGATGGCTGGAGGATATCACCCCCTCGGAAGGAACACAATAGGGGATCGTATTCCACACGAATGTGGTGGGCAGAGTACTGGTCAGGATCAACAGCTGACACAGACACAGCTTCGTGTATTTACATCAGGGATGGGATTATTTACCAGCACATCTCATTGCCTGCTGACTGCCCACTGACAAAGGATTAGATACGATATCCCTGGGAAACGAAACTGCAGGTATTTCTGGGCTCAGTTGCATACTGTTTTCTCTTTGTAATTAAGTAAATAACCTTGTTTGGTGTGCCCTGGCAGAAACTGTCTTCACTGCCTTTTTTGTTCTAAAACCGAGGTGAACTCATTAGTGTAGCTGTGTAACTGGGAATGGAGAACAAGAAGCAGGGATTCGAGCCTGTGAGAGTGCACCAGGCCCTGTCAGCCGGCGGTTGTGTCGTAGCTGTGCGCTGTACGCAGACTAGCCAACATGGAGACGGAGTTAACTACAGGAGGAAGACGTGCTGGAGAAAACCAGTTTAAGGATTACAATTGGGTGATGACATAGAGGAGATTGCACTGAGATCGTTTTACAGTATAACTGGGAAGTTAACAGAAAATGGGATGCTTAAGTGCTAATTATGTGACAAGGACCTCTTCCCAGGCTTCAGCTGCGTGTATGTTTTGGGGACTAGAACATGTAGATGTAAAAAATCCAGCTCTGAAAAACTTGTTTTCAAGCCTAAAATTAGCAGGCTCTTTTTCAACTGATGAACTTTGGTCCTTTTTTTGTGCATATTCTTTGTCGTCTTTTTTCCATTTACTGTTTCCTGCTCATTTGTTCTGCACTTAGCACTGCCCTCTTCTGCCTTCTGCAAACAGACTGGAAAAAGCCTTAAGATTCATCTATCAGTTAGTTTTTATCACAAACATCCACTTCCCTATTTAGTTGCATAAGGCACTCAGTATAAAAGGAGGTTACAATATGATTTTAATGGAAGGGAACTGCTATCTGGTGGAAAAACTTTATTTCATCGCATTTATTTACAGTGATAAAGCATACGATAGTGAAAGAAGTGCTTCCTGTGGCCCTAAGCGTTATGCTCTGGGAACCCCAGCTTCAGTCAGTGCCTTTCAAGGACCTGCCCAGCAGCCTGGGCAGAACTTGTCCGCTCTCTGGTTTTCCCACCTACAAACCTGAATAAAAATGCCTCCTTTCGTTAAACATTTTTGACATCGACTGAAATGAGCTGGTAAAAAAGAGAAGGTATTTCTGTGAGAGGCGCCGCGGCCCTCCGGCCGCGGGATCACCTCAGCGGGCCGCCTCCCCGCGCTGACTCAGGCCGCGAGGCCGCGGGGCCCAACCGCCGCCGGCGCGCGGGGCCCAGCCGCCGCCAGGGCCGTTCCGCGATCACCCGGCTACCGGCCCCGCTCATGCGGGGTGGGGGGGGCGGCGGCGCTGCCCGGCTTCCCCCGGCGGTTGGGAGGCGGGGGCTCGGTCTGCCGCCGGTGCGCTTCGCCGCCGCCATGCCCCGGCGGGAGGCGGGTCAGGCAGGGACAGGGACAGCTCCAGCGCCGGCCCGGGGCGCCTGCCCCGCCCCGCCGCGCCTTACCCGGGTGCTGCGGTCCCTCCTCAGGGGCGGCACCGCCGGGCAGCCGAGCGAGTCCCCGTCGCCGCGGCGGGCGGCGCGCACAAAGGCGGTGGCGAGAGGAGCCAGCGCGAGGCGGCGGGAGGCAGAGGTGGGTGCCGGGGCTCGGAGCGGCTGCTGCGCCGGGGGAGAGGGAGGAAGGGAAGCACCGCTCCCCCGGCCCTGAGCTGGGCGAGGAAGGCCGGGCTTGCCCCGCCGAGCGTTGGAGCAGCTGGAGGCAGCGGGTCCCTCCGGCCTGGGCATCCCGCCGGTGCTGGCGGGGCTGCGGGCGCCTGTCCGCAGCGCCTGCTTTTTCCTTGCCGAGGAGTCTGGCTTTGGGGAGTGACGGCAAGCGGCGGGGCTGTGGGGTTCGTCTGGGCTTGACAGTGCTTTGTGCAGGGGGATAGAGGGCAAGGGGAAATCTGATGCTTTCCCGGTTTATGTTCAGAGAGAGGTACCCAGCGCTGGGCAGCGGCGGGGAGGTGTCGGTTTGGGGTCTCTGCTCCGGCCGAGCCCAGCGCCCCTCTGTGTGCTACTTCCCCTTTTACGTTGGAGAGGATATTTTGCCTCCCTTCGGCTGGCAACTGCTGATGCAAATTGCTGCATTAGTACCCCTGCTTCGCTAATACTTCCCCTGAGATGGAATAATGAAAGCGGTAACAGGCCAGAGGGATTTAATGGCATGGCAGAGCACGGCTGGCAGTAATGCAATTGCTACATATGAAAGTAAACTTTCAGATATTTCGGGTTTCTTTGATGTCTCCCCCCCTGCCCCCCAACAGCTATTGGTTTTTCTGTTGATTGGTGTATTTCCTCTACTTTCAAGATGGGAAAGTAAAAGAGAATGTATCTTGTGGAGAGTGGGGAGGAGACAAAACTGTGCAGTATTTTTGTTATCTCTGTCAAAAAGAGGAATTGTGTAGAGGCCCGTACTAACAACAGGATCTCAGCACTGATACTGCAGACTAGCTAGCAGATCATTTTTGCTTTCACATGTAAAGTCATCGACCTCAATAGATTTATCGACCTCTGATTTGGTTCACAGTCTGGAGGGTGTTTTGGAGCCGTTTGTTTATTTTATTTTCTGTGTGGCTGTCTTAGGAAACAAGTACCGACAAATGTTTAGATAAGGTTTTGCTGTCATCAGTGTACCCACTTAGAAGTCAGGTGGATGTACTCCTATTACAGTAAATTGAGCCTAAATCCATGAAGAGAACTGGGGAAAAAGTGGGGAGACAGTGGAGATAAGATGGGAAAGACTCAACATAATTACGTTATGATTTTAGGCATAAAGCCACGAAAATAGCTTCTAATGGTTTTAGATATTTTCTCCTTTTCTGATAGCTCCAATTCACTAATACAGACTACCTGATAATATCTACTTACCTGACTCAGCGTGGTCTGTTTGTAAGGGAGTTGGGCAGGTTTTAGTCTTTGGCCCTTTTGCATACCTGAGGATGTGCAGGTGCACACGTCTGTTTATCTGTGAACACACATATACACAGCAATTGTTGAAATACAGTAAGAGCTTACTTTAAACTCTGAAAATGTGGAAAATGTAAAGTTACAGCCTAACAAAGAAATTTGTTTTCCAGCCGCACTGAAAGAAAGGGCGCCAAGTCACATGAGGTATCAGCATAGAATAGAGCTACTGCTGTGCTTCTAGAACAGTACCACAGGGCAGCACAGTACATGATCTACCATATATTGTGCAGTTATTTCAAAAATTCTTGGTTGCAGGCATCAGTTTCTACTTTTCAATTTGTTGTAAAGTTTGATCTTATTTATGCAGTATCAGTCCAAAGGGGTGTCAGCCCTTGTGTACATACTCTCAAAGTCTCTCCATGAGGAAGGTACAGTTGGGAAGCTGAGGCACAGAGACATCAAGGGGAATGTGGAAGGTCTCCCAGGAGATCTCTGGGAAAGCAGGAGACAAGTCTTGAGATACGGTTTAAAGATTGCCTGCAATGCCAAAAGGGGTGTCCCTGGTACTACCTACCACCGACTCTATCTCAGCTTCTCTCTTTAGTTGATACTAGCAGTTGTATGGGTATGTGGTGAGTCAGATCATCCCATTGATCCAGCTGGAAATTATTTTCGTATGGGTTTAGTGGTAGTTTTCAGTGCTGACACAAGGGCAAGATTTGGGAGAGTTGGGAATGTATGGTTGGGAGGTTGGTGTGGGGACCATGGTTGTGCACTTCAACTGGCCAGAAAATAATTCTCTTGGACTCTTGAGTGCCAGTCCAATATCCTGACTTCGGGACTATAGGCCAGTCCCCCTGTCATTTGAACATGAGGATTTATTACAGGCAAGTTTTGAGTCTTCAATTCGAATTTTTGATTTCAGCTGCTGTCAAGAAAATATTCTGTCCTTTACGGGGACTTTGTGAAGTATTGGACCAAATAATGTTTCAACTGCTTGAAAGATAGTACGATACCAGAACCAAGTGAATAGTCATCTCACAGTCGAAGTCCATATCCGTGAGTGAGTGTGACTGGGAGGGACTGGCAGCTTGGAAGATAAGTTTGACATTTGATCCATTTGACTGTCTGGCCATTATAAGAAGTCACAGTTTTTGGCACTGGCCTTGGCGAACTTGAAATAGGAGTCAAATAGTTTCTAATAGAATTAAGCCCAGAATAATCCCAACCCTAAAATATTTCTGGGGATTTGGCTGGCAGGAAGCAAAGTGTTCTTACTCTGGTGTAGAGCCAGCCACATGCTGCATGTTGCTCTCTGATTTGGGATGTACAAATGAATTGCACCTGTCTCCTGATTGACCAGATGTATTGTCAAATCACCTGCAGGGATGTGGTCTGTCCCATGCTGCTGTGACTACGGGGAAGTCTGGAAAAAATGTGCACATAGTCAGGTTTGGACAGAGTTTGCCCTCCTGTTTACAGAACAACCAGAATCACGCTGTTCAGCAGAGTGCTTTGGAGTTCTCCCTCAATAGCTTGTCCAAATTGCAGTCATGGCTGCTTATGGCTCTCTTCTAGGTCATGTGTCCAGGCCTCCTTTCCCAGGAAAAAAAATATGCACGGAGATTGCTTGTCAGTGTCTCACTTTGGTGAGCTTGGCATGCTGCAGTTGAGATATAGCCACAGTGATAGACGCTGCTTGAAACCAATGGGAGTTAAACACCCTCTAAGATCTAAGCCTTAGTAACATGCCCAAGACTGTGTGGGGGTCTTGTAGGAAAGGAGGCACCTAAACTGAGGTCTCCTAAAGTCCTGTGCAGTGCCTTCAATGCTCCTCTAGAGAAAGTAAATCCAGGCTGTGATTTTGCTCTGAGAAGTGAACAACTTTTGAGTTCTGGCTGGAAATTTACTCAAGAAAGTGTGATGGGAATTCGTGACAGTGACCTTGGGTTGGATTGATGTAGGAGCTAACAAATATATAAGAAAAAAGGCTTTTGAAAGTTCTTAATGATTTGCAGTTTCCAACCTGAAATGAGTTAACATATTGAGATGTTTGAATGTGATTGTCACACAGCATTAGTGACTTTACGATGCGTTGACGATTTACTAATAAACAGAAGTACCTTTTTTAAAAATAATAGAATTATAGTTATTATGAGCTCTTGTAGTTAAGAAGTCATCATTACTATGGTTGTGGTACAGACATGAAAGGCCAAGCTTAATTTTGAAAAAATTAATCTAGGGAATCTTCATCTGAAATATTTCCTCCTCTTGCCTGCATTTTTATCATAAATCTTTTTTAGAACGTAACCTCTGATACTGTTTTTCATGGTAGAGAATGTGTCAATAGTAAAATTCCATTAATTGCTGTAGAGGGAGTTGATGTTCAATACTGCAAGCAAAACTGAATTGCTTCAGAGTCAAGAAAATAAATATTTGATACATAATAAAAGAGTGGCAGTAAGTACTTACCTAGTAGTCTTTGTAATGTTGTCATTTACTTTTTTGTAAATGAGGAATAATTCTCTTGAAAGGGCCACAGTCTGATTCCCAATTATAGTCTGATCTCTCTCAAGCTTTATGTCTTCAAAACAGAAGCCACAGGCAGATCAGGGTACCATATGGATCAGGTTTGTAAAATTGTCATAGGTTCAGCATCAGCGACAGAGCTACAGTAACTTACTTTATCTGAACACTAGCCCATCAATTTTTGGCTCCCTTTCACCATTTTGCAAGTTGTATGGAGAAGCTCTTAGGAAAGTCGATTTGTTTTGTGCTTATGCCCATCACTTTAGTTGTGGACCAGGGTCTCATCATGACATCAGGTATTAAACGCGTAACTGAAAGGTGTGTCTGTATGTGTTGTTTTTCTTTGTGGTAAGCATTTGGTTTGTGTTATGTTTACCATTGCTGCAAATCTTCCTCTCATGGCCTACAAAACCAGTGCACGGTCATAACTGTAGAACCTGAGAAAAAGGGCTGAAAGGGACCTAAATGTTGCATCCCTGCTAGTGAATGAAACGGTGCCAAAGTCCGTTCTTGGCAGCCAGACCAGCTAGCACCATCTGTTCACATCTATTCTACAAAGCTCTCTTAACCTTTAAACGAAGGAGACTACTTCTAAACTGGCCATGGGAGTAGTCCCCGGTCCATCTTATCTCATTAGCTGTGCCTGGGAATTGTTGGGAGAGTGCTTATTGGCCTGTGCCTAAAGTGTACCAGAAGCAGATTTTGTAATTTAGATAAATTCAGTATAGATGACCAAATTGTAATGGTTGGGTCTGTGATGTGATACGGCTTGGTTTACTGCTTTGGACACAGACACAGTGACAATCTCTGTCCCAAAGATTATAATTGCCTGTTCCTAAACCAGTCCCAACAGCTGTTTGTCCTTCTCTTCAAAATTTTCTATACTGGAGATTTCATATCTTCCAGAGTAAGTTTGTCCAGTTTTTAACTACCCTTACAACATGCTACCTAAATCATGTTGGGTTTGTTTTTTTTTTTTTTTTTTTTCCAAAACTGTCTGTCTTTAGAGCATGTTGAATAGCACTTGCATCCCTAAGTAAGTTGGATGTGTATGGATAGCTAACCTGTTATTCATCGTGTTGCGGCACCTGATGAGACACTGGGTCTTGCAAAAGGAAAAAAGGCCTTTAGTTCCTATGACTTCCAGTATTTTATTTTACAAAATACAGTAAAAAAAGATTACACGATATGGAGAAGAGCTGGGCTGTAAAAAAGGGTACAGTTACTAGCTTTTTCAGTGGAATTAGGACATAGTCTGGTGTACCTGTATGAAAGAAGTGGGTTATCTAGCGACAGCGCATTGGATCTTACTGTGGCATCTGGTAGAGCGGGACTTTAAAGAATTAACTTCATTAGGTCAATCTTTGCTAAGTTAATAAATCAGTTAAGTAATAAAGGAACACCTAGCTATTTATTTTTCACTTATTTTTCCACGAGATCATCAGTTCTGAAAAATGACTGCTGTCTTTAACAATCCAAAGACTTGGAAATTTTCTGAGCCTCCTGGCACGTGTTGCTAGTTAAATTTACAACATTAAAAATTGTATTAGAAAATACTTTTAATTTCATAATAGATGCATAATGTAGAGCTGTGGAGTATCTCCTGGCAAAGAACAAAAATCAAGGCATTTGAAAATCGTGACAGAAGCAGTACAGCCTGTTCTCACTTGCTGCAAGCTTAGATCAAAAGGATTCTGAATTTTCCCAGCAGCAAAAAATATTCTATACTATGTCCACTAGCATGGTATGAGAACAAGCGTTTTACTAAATTCAGTATAATTAACAGGCAGGCATTGGGGGATTAACCCATGACGTAAACTCATGTTTACTGCTGACGTTGCTGCTGCCTGGTTAGTAAGTGAAAGACTTCTTGGAGCGGCTAGAGAAAAATGTTGCTCCAAAACCACATGCAGTCTCTCTGGGGTTTGAGGAATGTTGGTTTCCTGGAGTACTGACATAGTATGGACTGACTTTAGGTTCAGAGTGTAAACTTACAAACCTCAGATTCCAAACAATCTCAGCTTTAGTTGGCATGTATAAAAGTTAAGATAAAGGGCCTACATCCATCAGAGTCCAATTTCTGAACTCTCCGCCATTTTAACTACAGCATCTTGTGTTCCCTACATTTGAAATATAAAACCATTTTTTTCTGGTTTCCTGAGGAAGTGGGGTTTAAGTGATTAGTCTGCCAGTCTGTCTTTTAATTCTGCAGTGATTTTGTTGCACAGGCCAGGTTCAGCCCAGCTTGAAAGGAATGTCCATCACCAGCTGACAGTTTGAATGCGGCACTTTCTTTTTAAGGGATAAGAGATTTTCACTGTATGGAAGCAAGCTGTGCTGTGCCAGATAGCCTCAGAGTTCAAGGATGGTGTCTAACTTTTTTAATTCACGAGTATAAAAATAATCACTGTGTCCTAAGACAGGGCAGGCAGTGCAGCTAAGATTTGTTGTGAAAAAGAGCAGTGGCAAAATTCTCTGTTTAGGAGTTTAGGAGACCTGCTGGTGTAACTTGTTAAGGGGACGTGTGAGTCCTCATATTTGGATTGTTTGCCCATAACTGCTGAACAGTGGGCTGTATGTACTGTCTCCACAACTCCTTCCCCACCAAGGAAGTTGTGGCTGTCTTGCACTTAGAAATTTTGTTTCTTCAGCAGACCAAACATTAACTGGGGTGAACTATACCATGTAATTTTGAGTCTAATTGTAGCCATCTTTAAATTTAATCTTAGCTCAATAAGAAATGTGTTTCTTATTGTGCTTTAGCTTAGAAAATTCCCCAGTAGAAACTGAAGTATTGTTCCAAAGCAGAGGGATAATTTTAAAAGTTTGCTTACATCTGTCACCCTGGAGGCTCACTTCTGAACTTAGGTCTGTGCCTGTGTGGTGCCATCTTTTTAAAGAGTTCACATGGTGGACACCAAGATAATTAGGGGGCTAAGAGCTCATGACTTAAAAGAAGAGGCTGGGAGAGCTAGTTTTGTTCAGTCTTCAGGTAATTCATTTACCTTTTGGGGATTAGAGGAAACAGAACCGGAACAGGTGTGCAGTGATAGGACAAGAGGCAACGGGCACAAGTTGCAGCAAGGGAAATTCAGATTAGATGTTGGGAAGAAAATTTTTGCACTGAGGACAGGCAAACATAGGAACAGGAGTGCAGGGAGGCTGAGAAATCTCCATCCTTGAAGACACTGAGAACTCAACGGAACCAAGGTTGCGGGAAACCTGGTCCAAGCTGGCCCTCCTTTGGGCAGACTTTTGGACCAGGTGACCTCTAGAGGTCTGTTCCAACCTGCCATTCTGTGACACAACATAGGGTGTGGCATGAGTTTCAAGTACAGTTCCCTATGAAACAGGTTACCCTAGGTTTGCATTCAGGAAGGCATATTTCTGATGTATAATAGGAGCCCAGAGTGCTAGTACCAGTTGAATGCTGGAGAACTGAATATAATTGCTCTATCTGCCATGAAGTTTTCATGTGTTGTCTTTTCAGTAGGTGGCACTTTCTAGATGCCTGAATTGAGGGCTGTGCAAAAATGCTATTCCAAACAGTATTTAAAGGTTGTTCTTTCATTAGTTAACATCTTTTATATGAAATACTTCAAAAAAGTCTGTTTGTTTCCAAAGTTAGTGCCTAGTTTTAATCTTAAATCTTTTTGTGATTCAGCTCCCCACTTGTCAGATGGGGAGACCATCATTGCTTTTCAGGGGCAATGTAGGGGTGACTGTCACAAAGCCCAAAGGAACATAAATAATTCTTCCTTCAGGGCATGGTCTGTGTCCTGATACCCATGTATTGCAATAGAAACAGAGAAGAAAACAAAGCTTCAGACTATCCTATGTGGAGGGACTTTCAGAAAAAAACACAGGTGATCATCAGTTAATTAGAACAGCTATGCATGAAGAGATCAGCTTTAGTTATAGCATTTCCTAACTTTCCATTTTTTTTACTGTAACGCTTTCACAGTATTCTTTTAATAGTTTTTTGTTTCTAAGTATAAATCACATTTAAAAATTGGAACTTTTTTTACAGCATTTCACACTTATATCTTTTTATTGTTTATGAAAGAACACAGCTGAAAGAGAGTCTCTGTTGTAGCAGATGATGCCGGTTAACACATGCTATGCAGCTCAGTGCAGTGACTGTCTCTCAGACTCTGAGCTCAGTTCTGTTCTCATCACCATCAATGGGAGTTTTACTGTTGCCTACCCTGCAAGTGTCTCTTTTATTGATGTCCAAGTGATGTAGTCCAGCCTAGCAATGATGTCCCCATGACGTAGTCCAGCCTAGCAAAGAACTTGTATGTAAGGCATATGCTTTATACTAAGCACAAAAAGACTTTTCTGAAATCAGTGTCTTAGAATCTGGAAGAGGTGTTGGAAAAATAATAAAAACAATAAACATTGGAAATCCTTAAAATCTCTAGTGTTCAGGAAAGTATCTGCTTAAATTCATTCATACTTTGAGAGCTCTTAAAAGACTTTTTGAATTTTTGACTATGTCTAAGTATGCATGCTGTCCTGTCTAGGGTACTAAATGTATTAACAGAGCGTAAACAGAATGTGCATTAACAGAGTAGAAGCAGAAAACTAAATGCTAAATACTAAATAAATCCATGAGCAGAGGAAATAAAGCCGAACACTTCAACCATCAACACGTGTCTAATTTTTAATAAAGCTGCTGATACTAAAAGGCTGTTTTAAAACAAGAATGATAAAGTTGCATTAGGAAGCTCTCTAAGGTTCAGATGCTCTGGATTGAAGGTTGCTTATCAGACCTTAATGCATATCTGTTGTGCTTATGCATTATAATGATCTTCTAATGGGAGAAATCCCTGTAAAGTGGGAAAATAGTCTTTGACTTCTGTGTAGTGGAAAATTAGATCTGCTTAAAACCATTCAGTTGCCTTGCCCTTAAAAGCCTGTAGAAATACATGAGAAAAGGATATTTGGTATTGAGGGCACAATAAACGATAGGAGGAGATGTTATTTGGGAAGTAATGCTTTTCAGAGATAATTGGAGACATTTATGAGCTACAGAGTCTAAAAGTCTGACAGTGGTTTTGAATGCAACTGATTTTACGAACTTTTGAAAGCTGTTACAATTCTGTGACTTAAAAGGTCTTCTTTTGTCTTTTAATAGCTCTCTACAAACAGCTATAAATAAGTTAGGTGGGAAATCATGATTCTATGTGAAGCTGTTAATTTATGAAACAGGAGAATACCCCCACTGCTGGAATCTCCATCTCTCAAGTGTCTCTAAAATATAATGCATCTTATTTGTTCTATCTTTTGCCTTTCAGGTCCAAACCATGAATTACGTTGGACAGTTAGCAGGGCAAGTGTTTGTAACTGTGAAGGAGCTCTATAAGGGACTAAACCCAGCCACATTGTCAGGATGTATAGATATAATTGTTGTACGTCAGCCAGATGGAAATCTTCAGTGTTCCCCTTTCCATGTACGCTTTGGGAAAATGGGAGTCCTACGTTCTAGGGAGAAAGTGGTAAGTTGACAATTTTGGTATGTTCTGTCTGTGGGATAATTCTAATGGCATGAAAGTTACTGCATGTTCTGTGGTATGGTAGTCAAAGTTTTCTTTAGACACTCTTTACGAAGTGCCCAAATTGAGGCTAGATTCAATTAAAATGGTTGTTACCGATTCTTCCATTTCAAAGCATAATTTGTAAGACATCAACTACAATAAAACCAAAACAAACCATGAAATTTGTAACATTTATTTTCAATAGAGCAAAATTTTGAATGTGCTGATTTGGGTTTATAATAGATTTCATTAGTGACTGTGTATTAAGACCCCTTTGTTTAACATGTTCATTGATGGTTACAGAGAGTTAATCATGAAGTAGTATTTTCAGGTAACAGAATGTTGAGGTTGACTGAAGCTAGAAAAAGCAGTGAGGACCTTTAGATAAATGTCATCAAGCTGAATGACCTGGCAATATGATATCAGATGTGAAGTTGCCAGTGAGGAATGCATGACAGATTATGTTAGGAAATAATTTGTAACTACATATAGTCCAGGTTCTAATGTAGTTATAACTGTTCAACAGAAAGATCCTAATGTCACCATGGACATTGTTCAATTCTTAAATGAATCAGAAAAGAATACCAAGATTTAGGATGGGTAAAGGTTGAAAATGTTACTGTGCTGATAATATACTGTGTCCTCAAATAAAACATAAATGTAGGCTTGTTCAAGTCTCAAAAAAACCCCAACTACCACTGAAAATGAAGTTGGTGGCAAGGATGGTTATAGGCAAAGAGAAAGATCCTCCTGAAAAGAAATGGAAATAGTTGGGGCTGTATAGTAGTGAGATAAACATGTGGAAGAAATAGACAATTTTTCTTATTTGTGCTTCTCATAATGTAAAGAGAAGTCTATTTAATGAATTTGAAAGACAGTATATTAAAAATTTGCATGTGGGAGCACTTCTTGCACAATGCAAAATTAGGCTATAAATTAAAAGAGCAAAAAGATTTGTGTAGTGAGTGAAGCGTTCAGAATTACATTTAAAAAAGATTCAGGACTTTATATAATGGCTATAAACCTTCCTGAGTAGAGGAGCAAGACAGCAATGAGCTGAACGAGTTAGAAAAACATTCTAACAATTGATGGCCTTATGAAGGCGGGGAGGGAAGAGAAACAGAGTTCACTATTTTATGTTTATTGTAAGGTTTCTTACATTTCCCTGAGAAGCATTTGCCCACTGAACGTGGTAGGATAGCTGAACAGGACCTGCGTACTTAAAATAGCTTTCTTTTCATTTGAGAATATATTTATTCCAGGTTGACATAGAAATTAATGGAGAGGCTGTAGATTTGCACATGAAACTAGGAGACAATGGAGAGGCCTTTTTTGTGCAGGAGATGGATAATGGTCAGGTAAGAGTCAAAACTAATTTTGTTTTGTTAAAAATTCAATGTCTGCTCTTCAGAGTCAGTTTTGAGTTTAGGAATTTTGTTGAAAAACATACCTTTACCCATTTTACAGTTTTGAAAGTTTCTGGACAATTTTCTGCAATGGAAATTTAATACTTCGCAGTTGCTTTGGTTTTTGAGTTGCTGAGATCGAAAAAATCTGAAGAAGGTAATTGCATAACTAAAAAATAAGGCAGAGTTTATGTGCACACCAGTGTGTGAACAGAAATAACATGTACACAGTTCACATTCTCCGAAGACATCTACAACAGAGGTTAATGTGTCCATGGACCTGTTTTTTGCAGAAATCTTTGCTTTGAACGTGTGCACTCAGCACACTGCCAGTAAATGTGCAAGTGCCCTGTAAACATCTGTGCATACAGTAATTCTGGTATTCACCAAAGACGTGATCTTGCAACTATTATTCATGTGGGATTATATTTAAATGAGAAAATCTTCTGTTGAGCTGTATGATTAAATGCTAGTCTATATAAGTTATGGTCACATTAGTTTTGAATAGTCCACACGTAATGTAACATAAGAAAAGCTTTTTCCAGGCACTTCTCTTCAGATATCCCAAATAATTTTT
Source organism: Burhinus oedicnemus (assembly GCA_008921705.1). Classification (NCBI taxonomy): domain Eukaryota; kingdom Metazoa; phylum Chordata; class Aves; order Charadriiformes; family Burhinidae; genus Burhinus; species Burhinus oedicnemus. The sequence goes on from VFFE01007724.1 coordinate 733,393, forward strand.
GTCACTGTCCAGAGTGGGATGAGTTCAAATTCTTATATTGAGTATGATACTACTAGTTTCAGGTGAGAGGTGTGTGCATGTGCAGTATTCATCTCTATATTTAAATCTTCTCTGTGGCAACAGTTATTTGGTGACTGAAAATTGCTAGAAATACTTCCAAATGTCTAGAGATGTGTATATTTGATTGAATAAGAGGATGGTTTTGTGACCTGGTTATAAACGACTAATCTATGTGACTACTGTCTGTCATCTGAGTTGTGAAGGAGAATTGGATTTTACAAAATGTTCAGGTTATAAACTAGTATTTTGTTTCTGCTCTGTATCTAGCATCAGGTGGATAGAGACTTATGCCATAACCTGGCCAATATTAGATGCTCAGATGATCCTCTTTATTAAGAGTATTGTTCCTGGCTTGTCTAAGGAGATGCAGCTATGGAAAAATTTCCGTATGCTATAGGATCATACTGAGCACCCACATGTCTAATCTTTGTTACTTTTCTGGGAATAAATGACTTAGGTTTTGGCAATTGTGCATATGTTTTAGAACCAGATTTATAACTGGCAGAGGAACTAATACGTTGCATGGTTTTCATTTTTTCTTTCTCAGGAGGTAATTCCTTATCATCTCTCCACGTCTCCCATTCTGTCTGAGGGAACTGCTTTAATGGAAGCTCAACTGAAGAGGAACTCCATAGACAGGATAAGAAACCTGGACACCAGTGCGTCCTCACAAGTACCACCCCAAGCCCATGGATCCCAGCCTGCTACTGAAACATCTCCAGTCTGTAGTTCTGTGAAAAAAAGGAGGAAAAAGAGGAGGAAGTCTACCCATAAAATAGACAGCTTAAAAAGAGAAGACAATGGAGACACGACAGAAGATGAAGACATGTTTCCTATAGAGATTAGCTCAGAGGAAGAAAAAGAACCATTGGACAATTCAAGGTATCACAGTGGAATTGAGATCTATAATGGAAACCTAATGCTGGGTCAATGTTCCGTTCCATACCTTCTAACACTAATTTCTAAGTCAGTACATATGGTCGATAAACATCTTTTTTTAAGAAAAACCTTTAGACGAGAAAGCTATTGAGAATGTTACTAACAAAAATAATTAAAATGACATTGAAAACATAAGAACAATCCTCCATCCTGCTGTGAACTAGGAGGTGTGAATCAGATATCATTTCTCTATCTCCTTTCAGTTCAGGTTATATTAATTCTTCTCTGCAGTAGATTTTTTTTATCTGAAGTATATGACAGTTCAGTAATCAAGTATGGTTTTTGAATGTCACGTCTTTCCCTATACCTAGGATCCCTGTTCCGGATGTGTTTGTTGATGACTTATCTGACATAAAGGCTCCTGCAGTTTCTACATTTTCCCAGTCTGCATCTTACCCTCATTCTGATGGAGAATGGTCACCTCTTCAAAGGTACTTTTTCTGATAGTACAGTTCTAAATAATCTTCTTTTGATTTCTTACATGTTAGTGCTATATGAAGTCTTACTAAAAATTTTGATATCAAACATGGTCACTGTCAACTACCAGCTGAATGCTTTCTATATTGGAAATCAGATAGTCTCAATATACTGCCTCTGTAGTTAAGCAGCAGGGGAAGGGAGAGCAAGGAGATTATTTCAGAGCAAGGGCTTAATTTAAATTTTTTGAATTACATTCTGAAAGAAGCTTTCTCCACTGACTGTAAAGCTTAGTGCGATTAGCTTCACCAGTCTGGTGATGTGTCAAGCCCCTTTGATGGCTTTTTGAACTGTATGTTCTGTTTGTTTCCTGATTGCAGTATTCTGGATTTTGAAAACTGTAGATGTAAATTCAGCATTCATGTAGCTAATACACGAAGAGTTTATGTTAATCAGCACTTGTGAATAATGACATCCTGTTTTTCTTTCTACCAACATGCCGTGCTGTCCAGTAAGCCTATAGATTGCACAGGGCAATCCTCTCTTCTCACTGTTCCGGCAGACGGAGGCCTATCTAACTCTTGTCCTCAACAATCTTCTCACTTTTCTCCTCCAGACAGGTAGAACAGTTGTCCTCCCTCTTTTCTGGGCTGCTTTTTAATCCTTTTAACACATTAATACACTTTTAACACATTAATAGTATGTGAACTTTATTGAACTTATAACTGCACTTATTGCTAACGCAGACACTTTGAAAGAAAGTGACATTGAAAACCACTTCCTCTGCTTGCTTGTTTGTGGGCATTGACTGGAGGTAAGTTACCTTGATGAATCATCCGTTGAATGAGGATGGCTAATACAAAATCAGGTCAATGAAAACCTGGGTTAAAACTGAAGTTGATTAAGATAATTAAAAAAAAGGGAAGAACTTAGCTAGTGAAAACTTACATTCCTCTGAAGACTGACATTTCCATGTGACTTTTTACAGTCAGTGTATATTTTAATGACATTTTTATCCCATGTTTTTCCTGGGTTGTTTGCTTGTGCATATGTTGCAAACGTAAAAGCAAAACAAAGGCCTCAGAGATTTAAGTGAGCAATAAGGAGTGCAAAACTTATGATGGGAGGAGCCCACTACCAAAAGAGAACTTCTCTTCCTTTGTTCCCTGGTTTGGGGCAGGGGAAGACTTTATGTTGGATTTCAGTGGGGGAACATCTTATAGAGTGAAGATGACACAATAGCTAAGGTATCTTCTCTAAGGTTTAGGAGACCCAGACATAAGCCTTTGCTGTAGTGTAGAATTCCTCTGACTCTTCCTGGACTCTTTTCTACATAGCTAAAAGGGAATACAGACACCTTTTATGGTATCTTAAATTTGAGATGTCTCAAGATTCTGCAGCCAGGCCCTTTCTCTCCATTAAGTCAGTGGAGAGAAGTCAGCAACTCAGTTAAAAAATTTCAAGTAGGTGTCTGAATATGACCTCTACAATTCTTCATTAATGCTGAGAAAGCTTTGAGTAATAAATCAAGCTAAATTACTCATTGCTTATCTCAACATAGATGCCATACTAGGTGCGTAAGGCTGTGTTGAGGCTGATAATCTTGAGGTTTTCCCAGCTTCTAGGTCTGCCCTCTTTAACCTGACCTTGTTGCAGCATCAAGTCAAGATAAGATCCTGGGACATTCAAGGCCGTTTTCCTCAGTGTTTTTCAGGGGAAGGAAGGGCAGGTGCACAGGTTGGGATGGAGCAGTGATGTGCTCTGGGTGGCTCCATGAACTTTCCTCTGGAGTTCACCTGTCCTGCAGTCTAAATATACAGCTAAAGTGCTGTAGTAACTTGTCTGAGTAAGGCCCTCTCTGTGTCTGCAACTGTTTTCCTCTATGTGTTGTAAGAAACTCTGTTACGGCCACCTCAAAGGAGGTTCAGAGGCTCTCAGCTAATGTTGTAACATGTACATGACGTAGGCCTCTTTCCTTCTTTTCCTGGTTTATTTGGTTTCAGTCAAGATAGTATTTTTTCTCAGGTCACACCGCTGCTTTCTTAGGGCTCTCTTTGCTTTCAGTGGGAAACACTGCGAAGATCAGTGTGGTTTGCTATTGCAGAACTGCCAACTACAGGCCAAGTTCCTTATTCTTTGACATTGGATTACATTAAGTGCAATCATAGCTGTTAAGGAATACACAGGACTGTGACACACATATTCAGTGTTTATGAGATGTGAATCAAATATGCTGATCTAAATGACTGGACTGAAGTTTCCCTTCTTTCCTGTGCAATGTTGACAGGATGGGTGGCTCTAGTTTGATCTGCAATATCTCAGCAATCTATGTAAGGCAAGAGAATTTCAGCTGGCCTGGGTCAGTGCCTAACTTAGGGACAGGTGAATTGCAAGGCATAGTTCAGCCCAAGACAAACGTCTTGGTGGTGTGAGGAATAAGGAACCCATTTAGAGTCTGATCCATGGATGCATTTGCAGGATACCATCACTGGGTTGCAAATCCTACATGGTCTTGGCATTCAGCCTTATTGACCCCTAGTGCAAGTGTAACATTAATTCAGGATTTAATGTGACCTAGTCAAGCTAAAAAAATTTCGAAGGAATGTGATTACGAACTTTATTAGTCTTCAGACTCATTTTACTTTGGTGGCAATACTATGAAGTGAATAGCAGCCAAAACAGTGCCAGTGCGGGTAAAGGAGGTGACATCTGGCATTACATATGGAAGCAGAACTATGCAAACAGGAAGTATACAAACAGGACTGTAGTAGGCATAATTGCCATCTGTGTCCATAAACTACAGAGATTATTGTTGCTGTTCGAGAAGGATATTAGTTGGAAAGAGTAGCTATTGAGTGTTAAACAACAATATGGCATATGAATTAAAAAGTAAAGGTATTTCTCTGTAATGGAAAACCAGCTCTCATCAGGAGGCCACCAACCCTGTGTTAATGTTTGTGGGTGTCACAGAAAATTCCAGCTTATGTTCCAGATGATATAAGGAACGAGAATGCTTTAGTATCCTCTTATACAAACAAAATAATTTACCCCCTGTTTGCCTTGCAGAGGCATGTTTGCAGTCTGATTTGGTCTTTGGCCTTTTAAATTAAGATGTTACTGCAGTGATAATTCTGGTTTACCCTGAGGCTGTATTAGCATTTGTACAAGGAGAAATCAGCTGAAAAGGATTCTGAACATCTAACATTTTGTGACTACTAAGTCCTTATATTTTATTGTGTAGAAAAGTAGTATTTCTAGAATGAGAATTAAATGTCTCCATTGTGCTTGTGTCTAAAGTTCAGTAGATAGTGTGTATTTTGTGTACATTGTTTTGGGAGAGTGGGTAATATTTTGGGGGTTAGTTGCTCATCCCGTTCCTAACTTACCATGGTTATATTTGTAGCTATATCTACTCCAAGCCAATAACCCCAGACGCGTGCATGGATCATCGGGTAGCTTTTCACAGCAAGAGCATTCTCAGAGCAGAACTCTGCCTGTTTTAACATACACACATATGCAAGTGCCATATTTCTGGCACTTGCGTGTGTGCCTGGGAATTTACATCATGGTTCTTGGTACTAAGTAACAGCCTGGGCTTCTTCCCCACTCAGTTGTGTGTACAAGGGAACTGTATTTTCAGGGAAAATTATGGAAAAGTCAAGGTTCTCCCCCAACCCCCGCACCCGATCAGTGTTCTCACTGCAAAATGCAGAGGTTCTAGCCCAAAATGAAGCAATGCCTATGTTCTCTCAGGTCGTCTGGCTGGGTAAGTGAACCTAGGCTGAACATACCCCGAAGCCCAAACTGGAGATTTTTCTAAGTAAACAGTAGTTATTTTGAAGGTTAAAATGTGTGTAGTGCACTTGTGCAGTGACAACAGTTCCTTAAATCTAGATGTTTTGGGCTTAAAGCAGCAGTAAAAGCATTATTGCCTGCTGAGATTTTCTGAAGTGCCCAGACTCCTGATTTCCAAGGTTTCAATGGGCCCTAGATGCATTGAAAATACTGCAAATCCTACAAACTTGTCAGTTGGAGACACAGAAGTTGCTGAAAGGCCCACCAGGCATTTCTTGAATCCTTGGAGCTTAAAAATGCTTTTAAAATCACATTATATTGATTCCTTTACCTGTCAAATGGTAGGTTATACCCTAAGGACTAATAAAAATTTGAAATTCTTGGGACTAAAAAAGATCTTCCACAGTGGTATTGCTTATAAATTTTATAGTTTACTTAGATAACGTAATTATCTGAAGCTAAAAAGTCATAGCATTTGTCCATATTCAAAGTATATCTTACTGCATCATAGATGAAAACAAGGAATAATGTAGATAATTAGGTTGCTATTTTTTCAGATGTGAAATTCACAGATGTTTAAAAGCTACTTTGTGTTAGTGTGAAGTAATTATTTTTCTGTGACCACTGAATTCCCTACCAGCTAGCTCTACAAAACTGCCTTACATTGAAAGAGCAAAACTGGTTTGGATATTCAGTTTATCCAGAAGGTAAAGAATAAATCAAACACGAAGAATTTATACTAAACATAGGAAGCATTTTGGTTTTGAGAGTGAAGGTTTGGACCTTTGATTTAGGAATGTTGTGGATTCTTTTGTTGCTTGTAGTTTTTAAATCAGGATTGCACGAGTATATCAAAGACATGCTGTGGCTTAGGCAAAAAATAATGGGCTTTGTTCAGGGGATTCTGGGTGAAATTCTGTGACTTGTGTTATGCAGAAAGGCAGACTAGGTAATCAGATGTTTTCCTGTTATCCTTGAAAGCAGTGAATCATTATTTATTAATGGTTGACTTGACATCACATTATTGACTTCACCACATTAAAAATGTGCTACAAACTGATAATTTGCTGATTAATTATTAAATATTTCATATTGACTAATCAGAAAAACAAACAGTTAAATATTTTTGAAATGGAAGGGCTCAAATTCTTTGTATACCTCTCCTGCTGATTTCCTTATAAACATGCACTTAAGGGTAGAACTGAACAAGTTAGTAGAAGGAAGTAATCAACTGGATTCCTTAGACTAATTTATTACTTAGTCGGGATAAAGTGTCTTGTTGATGCGAGTGAGTAATTTCTGCACTTCACACCCATTATAACAATACTAACATCTATTCATCTACTGCTGCTGGCACCATTCCTGTTGGTTTTTCCACACAGAAAACCAAAAATCCTCCTGAAATGTTCAGGTCCAGTGTTCTTGTTCCATCTCTTTCAGCTTCTCAAATCCTACTTTTGTGGAAGTGCTTACTAAAAAATGGATGAGACCTCTGAATGCTAGTCTAAGAGGATCCTGAACTGTTTAAACTGTTTTTCCATGCTTTCACACTTTCAGTTGGCTAATGATTATTTAGATCTTCAGTGCTTTGGGTTGGTGGATATCAGTTTGGAAAGTGCTTAATGCATTGTGTTTACTTTTGGTTTTCTAATATTTTTTGTTTTTCTTCAGCCCATCAGGTTCACGCCCACCTACTCCTCAAAGTGACTCAGAATTAGTCAGTAAACCTATGGACAGAAGTGGACTAAAGAATAATCCCCACATGCACTGGGCATGGGGAGAGCTACCCCAGGCTGCAAAGGTATCCCAACATAATTTGTTTAATTCCTGGTGGCATCTATTGTGCTTTAATGGAGCACATGTGCTTATTCTGTTGCAGACTGCTGAAGAGGGAATGGCTCCTGTTTTTACATAAAATTCCAATGTTTTATGTAAGAGAATTGCATCTTACGCCTTAGGAGGTACAGGAAAGTTCCTTGTCCCATGGATGTTCTCAACACCAATGATATACAGTAGAAAATTAAGTACCTGACACCTAGTCTTGTAAAAGTTAGAAGCTTAAATAACATATAAAATCAAACTCAATGTCCTTTGGTAAATCACTGAAATTCATAAGTGGTCTTAGATGGAAATTAGGTGCTTGGTGTTAGCAGTATAATTCACAAAAATTAAAATCAGTTGCTTGAGTACGTAAGCATCCAGAAACACTTTCAGTTCTGTATCTCTGCATGCCCAGATATGCTGTTCTCTTGGCTGAGCTGACTGGCTTGGTGCCTGTCTCCTGCCTGAAGCCATTTGGCCCAGCTAGATGGCAGGATCTGTAGTGTGCCAGCAGCATTGTCTCCCATGCTGCGTGGTAGCCATGTGCAGCTGAGTACACTGCAGGTCAGTCAGGTAGTGGCTGGCTCCTTATGATAGCTATGGAGTCAGAGCATTCATACAGGAAAGGGGAGACTTAGGGCTTACGCCTGCCTCGGGGCATGAGAAATAAAGGTCAGGTTCCAGTGGCGTACTGCAGCTGTGGGAGCAGGGATGGTGCAGGGTTTGGCCCCTTCTGCTGAAGGTTGGCTTCTCTGCAGAAAGGACTGCAGGAGTGATGGGGTCAGGAACAGTATAAAGAAACAAAATTCCTGCTTTGGAGGCCAGGGAAGTGGGTATCCTGCTCAGAAAAGACTTCTGCGTTCTGGTGGTGGCACCAGAATTATAATGGCGCTATTATAATTTATCTTTAATTCACTGTTGGTAGCTAGTGACAAAAGCAGGTATGGGAATCTAGAATTCTTAATTCCTTCAGAAGAGGTCTGGCCTATTCTTTAGTAGGCCAAAGATGAGCTGTCCCATCACCTCTGCATTGTTCTCCTCCTCATGTATATTACAAGAAAATTGGGAGGTTTTTTCTGTACATAGAGAACTGATTTAAGTGCACAGGTCCAGGCAGGAGTTTCAAATTGGCATTTCCAGTCTAGAATTTAGGGTTTCCTGTTAGTAGATTTGGGTGTTTCATTTTTATCCCAGTCATACAGCGTGGTGTGTGTTGCAGATCTTATTCCTTGAGGCTTTTGCCTCTGCATTTCCTGTCTGTGTCCCTGGCCAAGCTATTTGGAGTTGATCTGGCCATACCTGAACTGGAAGTTATGCTTCGGATGCTGTGTGAACGGCACAGGCAGGACTCAGGAGCAACCACAAAACCATGGATGAAATACATGGAGTAAATTTATTTTCGTTACCTCACCAACCAGGGGATTCTCCAAAGCAGCACCCGGACAGAGGCACACAAGCGGGAACACAGGCACTGCAGAGTTCACTCCATGCTAGAGGATCACCGAACCTCCTGTTTTCACCTGTATATCAGGGATTCATGCAGACATAGGTTACCACTGTGCTTTGATCTTTCCCGCAGCAGAGCAGGAATCTCAAGCATGTTCGATAGGTTGCCTCTAAGTCTGTCACAGGCATATGATATCTAAACACAGATGTTCTACTTGTCAAACACATAAGACTAAACAACAGTTAGTATGATATATGTGTTTTTTGACACCTCAGCTGCAAGTCACTGGAGCATGTTTACAATCTTCTTCGCCAGTCTTCTGTTATTTTCCCACAGATACTGTTGATCTTCATCTAAGAGTTTGTTTGCTATGTTATGAAGGTTATAGCAGCTATTCAGCTGCTGCTGTAGGAGTTCAGCTCCCCTCTGTGAGAACACCTCCTGTCCCACACACAGAGAAGATCTAGAATTGTTCCCTATGAAGCGATTTAAAATCTAAATCTGTCCAGCTCCCTGAGAGCATCCTGATTGTGTAAGAGCTCCAGTCTGTGCTCCCTTCTCATGTTTGTCGGGGTTACCTTCTGAAGAGAAGCTAGAATTTGTGCAGGAAGGGAGAAGGACAGGGTGGGAGCTGTGATATGCTGCCAGGCAGGTGAGTGGGAAATGAGGACTGTAGAGCACATGGCAGAACAAATCTTGCCTGGCCACGAGATGCAGGTGAATTTTGCGCAAGCAGGTGCACAGCAGAGAGGTCTTTTGTACACTGCAGTCTCCACCTCAGTTAGTTGTGGCTTTCTGCTGCAGTTGGTTACCTTGAGAATCTGATCTCACTGACGTGAACAGAAAAGGTTAAACTCTGGCTGTTGCATTTTTAAAGAGCTTTTCTTTATAGCAATCTGTTTATTTTTCCTCATAGGCCAGTTCTCTGCTCAAAGCAAAGGAACCCAGTGTGGTGGATGTAAATCCTTCTGAAAGCACTCACTTTCGGGTCATCCAGAGTTCTCCTATAGAGGAGTTTAACACTGTGTGTCCTCTACCTGCCCTTGGACAAGCAGATGCAGCAACTGCTGATGAAAGTGAGCCCTTACCAGCTGAGACAAATAAGCCAGAGACAGAGTCTCCAGAAGCAGCTGTACCACAGTTGCCTGCCAATGAAGAAATAAAACAAGCTGCAGCTTGCTCAGCCCAACCAGCTGGCAAGACAGATTCCCCTTCTAGAAAGAAAGGTAAAGCTGTTGATTCTGCACTTTTATATATATGATTTTGTCTTTAAATTTCATGGTGATAAAGCACCTCATTGTCATATAAATTAATCTGTGCCCTGAAGGCACTTTCAGATCTGGAAAGGAATAAGCTTTGGAAAGAACCTTCAAAACCTGAGCTGTGCAGCACAGCAGGCTGTTCACAAGAGTCATGTAGTAAGATAGAAGATTCTCCTTGGTCTGGGATTTTTGGCAGCTCTGTGCATATGAGCAAGACTGCAAAATTTGCTCCAAATTCATCTGTATTAGATAGATTCAGAGATTTTGCTTTTTGGTACAAGCACACTAGATCAGCCAGTTCACCTGTACTGACTACTTTCGGAGTTGTTATGTGTTGCTGGTAATTGTGGAACCTCTCTGCTGTAGTACAGTTATAGTACATCTTTTGCACAAACAACAGATTTGCCATGAGATAGGGTGCTTTTGTTTCACAAGAGCAATTTCAGTTCTCTGTGGTACACATCCTGTCCTGAATTTGTGAAATACAACTCTGCTTTTCTGCTTCTTAATTTCTGGGCTCTATATCCATGGTATTTTGTAATAAGTGTTACAATCTTCACATGAAATTTATTTGCTTACAAATGTTATGTTTTAGAGCTCTGATTATTCTATAATAATGTAAGCCCTATATAAGCCTAGTTTGTACAGCTGCTTTTTAATCAGTAAACATACAAGTTTCTTAGCCACTTCCCATGCATTCCACTGTCTTTGAAGACAAAAATGACAGTGTTACTCTGCTTACTATTCAGTCTTTACAGAACTTTTTTTCTGATTGCTTTTCTGATGTTTGATGTTAAAAATTTGGACAGTGAGAAATCGTGAGTTTTAGAATGAATTCTAAATTAGTCTTTGACCTTCCAGTAGTTATTGTTTAGATGTACCAGTGACAACAGGACAGCAATGACTCTGTGTTGGTACTAGTGAAAGACCTAGGAGGGTTGTCTTGTCCCCTGCAATAGTGCATGTGCACACACAACGCATCAGTTGTATGTGCTAAACAGTGAGTTGTCTCTGTAAATGAGCCAGTTATAGTGTATGAGTGACTATAGTGTATAGTCTGTTGTGTTACTTCCCTTTTGAAAGGGGGGATTGAAGATTAGTTCTCAGAGATCAAATACTCGGATTGCCTTACTGTGATAATAGGCCTATGCAAATGCTCAGAAAGCTTCCTTTTGCTGTTTTCCTACAGTGACCACTGACTTCTAATTCGCGGTGGTTTTGTCTGGGATAAGGACGCTTCAGCATATCTCAAAACTAATCCTTTGCTGTCCCATTTTGTGTGTTCAAAGTCTGAACAATGTATGTGACCAATTTATTTTGAAATTTTGGCAGTACCATTTTATACAAACACAGTTCACAAACTGTTATAACTTGCCTGGTTTCTCAATCTTAAAATGAACCGTTAAACAGTAATAACAGTTCTGGCTTGTTACTCAGAAAATGCTCATTAATAGGCTTATTTGTGCCGTCCCTTACAGACAAACGAAGCCGGCATCTTGGTGCTGATGGTGTGTATTTAGATGACCTCACTGACATGGATCCAGAAGTTGCTGCACTTTATTTCCCCAAGAAGTATAAGTCATTTGCTTATATTTTTACTATTTAAAGAGCTCTTGTCACCTTCCAGATGTAGATCAAACTCTTCATTGCCAACCAGATAAGACCTCTTTTTCAGAGTCCAAACAGAGGTGAAGGCAGAAGGAAAATAAAACTCTGTAGAGAGAAATATTAGAGCTTTTGGAAGGCTCTGCATTTGGGCCTGAGAAATGTGCTTGAAACTGATTTTCTATTTTGGTCAATTAAGCATCATATATTGATTGTGGATTGTTATGTAATGTACACTGATGTTTGTGAGTGTTCCTCACATGCCCTGGGACAGCAATTGGCCTTGGGATATATTTATCCCTGTGTCCTTACCTATTATCATGAAGAACGTATCTTACTGTTAACAGTATTAGCACAAAATTATTGCTTTAATGTTGTTCTGCCATGGGTGATCACCTATCAATATGAATGTTAGAAAATAATTTTTGGAAGATGTATGAAAGATTTATTTATGAAAATATTGCACCCTGAACATACAATTTCCAACTTGTTCCAATCTTTCTTAGAGCCTCTTATAACATTTATAGTCCTCCTTCCACATCATACTCTAGTCATTTGACTAAAGTCATTGAGCAACAACTAAAGTAGCTTGCGTAATTTATTTTTCTTTCTTTCTTGCTTAAACTCAACTGTTGTAATATTAGCGTTTCAGTAAAACTGAGATTAGTAATATGGAGAAAAAAATTGGATTGAAAATTCCTTTCTCAAATGCATTCATATAAGTCTGGAATGGAAAGCAGAGTTTGAGCCTGCACTTTGTAACAATGATCTCATCTATACATAGATTTTAATTGGGTGTAATGATTTATTATTTCTTAAAATTTTAATCCTAGTTGTTTATATGTAGAGTATATTATTTATATATACATGACATATAATTACACAAACATACACAACCTTTGTTTTGATTTTAGCTATCAGTTTGTATAATTAATATAATTTCAATTATAAACTAGTATGTTTATTCTTGTTCCTGTGTGGGAATAGTTCTACTAGTATAAACTTTGTTTATAGTAGCATTATTATGTCTACTAAGATTGTCCAGTTTATTGTCTTATTTTTCCTGTATCTTGTAGATAAGTGAAGCTATAATTATACTTGCCTAGTTTAGGCAAGTAAGTAGAAGCAATCTAATGTTTGAGGGTACATAAATCTTATACTACTTTGTTTAAATTTTATGGCAAAACCAAGCAAATTTCCTCTTTTTTTTTCTTTTCCTTTCTTTTTCCATAAGTGTGTGTCAGGTGTAAATGTTGCTTGTTGAAGAGAACGAATTTGGGAATGAATACATGAAGACTGAATTCCTGATTCTTTTTTTCCAGCGGGGATAATGTCCAAAGCAAGAACATAAATGACACGGGGCCACGGTCTGCCAGCCAGTCTCCGCAGTCTGTCGGGAGTTCAGGTGTTGACAGTGGAGCTGAAAGCACCTCGGATGGAATTCGTGATTTGCCCTCCATTGCCATTTCTCTCTGCGGAGGCCTTACTGACAATAAAGAAATAACCAAAGGTACAGAATGACCTTCTGAAGTACAGGCATGTGCTGTCAGCCAAGTGTTAGCATCTTAGACTGAGGAAGCAGTGCCCTCCTGTGGCTATACTCAAGAATGTGCTGAGAAGATAAATACTGTCCCTAAAATGATGTTTCCTAGAATTTTTCATACTTAAAATAGTAGACTTATATAAGACTTATGATTTTTAACACGTTTCAATAATCCACTCTATACTAAATTTTTAAAAAGTATTTTATTAGTATTTTTTTTTCCCTGATAGTACTACGTTTCGTGTCACAGTAGTGTTAATGGTATTTTTGCTGCTTGCTACAGTATATAGCTAGGAAATTCCAGGCTGTTGGTATCAGGAATGAAAAAGGTGGTCTGTAAATCGGGACACTAGGAGGAGTTGGAAACTCTAACCTGAGCTCCCGTTCTGCCTCCAGTTTCTTGTGTGACTCTTAGATAAATCATTTACAATACTGTCTGCTTTAAACTTCTAGCTGCATAATGTGAAGATAAATGGATTAAGACTTGCAATTTCTGCAGTTTTGAAAATCATATGAGCCTGATGCTGGTCAGAAGCGAGTTATTAGAACATTTCAAATATACTGTGATTTATTGGAGTTGTATTTGTTATCTGAATCACTTGGGGATTACATAGATTTTTGTGAGAAGAGTCACAAGCAGTGGAAAGGGTGTTTATTTATAAACATTTTCATTTTGCTGACGGCCTTACAAGTGATAATTAAGTTTCTGGTTATGGATTTACATATACATTGAGCCCATCAGTTCCTGCTCCTAACTTGGACAGAGGATCAATGAAAGGCATGACCAAGTACTTCCTTGCTTTGCTTAGACACCTGATTTTCCTCCCTCACAGTTCCATCCCTGAGCTTGCACTTTGCTTGTATTTTAAACAGGAAAGATACTCAGCAGCTAACAAAGAAATCCTCAGCATCTTCTGAGATTGAGAGTCTCTGAACACCTTGCTGCCATATTATTGCTAATCTCAGCACCCTAGGAATGAAGGGCTGACCCTGAATGTGAAACCAATGTGTCTGAGAGATGCTAACGAGGTTTAGGTTGGCCCATCTCTGGCGTCTATAAATGCATGCTTTATGTATGTAATTTTTTTTCCCCCCACAGAAGAATTCTTAGAACATGCAGTAACATATCAGCAATTTGTGGACAATCCTGCTATCATTGATGACCCTAACCTTGTGGTTAAGATTGGAAATAAGTAAGTATATTTCAGGAAAAAAATAGCTTACTGTTGTAATAAAAACACTTCTGTGGCACTTCAGTGCATGAGATCAGTTTCACCATAGCTGAAAAATGGGTTTTGAACATTCATAGCTTAGATTCATCCAGAAAGAGTCAACTATGTAGTGAATTCAGGCTCTTCTAGTTACCGTTCCTCCTTTTAATTGATAGAAAAGAGCAGTTTCACATGAACTGTTACAGCTAACTGACCCAATTTGAATTTCAAGAAGCTAGTATTAAATGCTAATAGTGTTCACGGGCAATTGGTAGAATAAAAATGAAATAGGATGTGAACTTGCTAAGGCTTGCCCTGAGCCAGTTTGAATAATTAATATTTACAGGGATATGGCAGTCTGCTTGCAAGCACTCTGTATGTAGCAGTTTGTATATACTGAATATTTTGCTAATGTGCCTCTATGGAGACTGCTTTTCAAGACTTGTCAAACTTTACCCACCGAGTATCAGGCTTCTATTTCTGCAAGGCTAAGACACTATTTCATTTGTTTATATTGCTGGCAGCACTGCAGCACTATGGTCTGTGCCAGATGCAACTTTTTGGAGGGTGTTTTAACTTGAGAGCTCCTTGTACCTGGCATACAATCTTGCAGGGTAGAGGAGGGATCATGGCATTGTGCTGCCCTTAGAGGTTAGGCTACCCTTAGTCATAGAGATCGCTCATACAAATCTGACATGCCTGGTGCATCTTTATGTGATGGTTTGCATTGTGTATGTTACAACCTCATACCTGAGCCTCTCTGTGGTCTGAGGTGAGTCACTTACTGCTTGCCTGCCATAGTTCTCTGAATTTGATGGTAATGTTTACCTGCCTACTGCTATGTTGGAAAAAGAGAGGAGTGAAGATCTCACTGTCATATTTACTGGATTTCATGTGAGCTTCAGCTTCCCTAGACAGATGGATGATAATACTGTATTTGTCCTACTGTCTGTAACAAGAGTTGACCCATGTTCAGCACATAGTAGTAAAAGCTTGACATCCTACGGACTACAGCCCCTAACTTTTATGTAGTTCCTCCATGGAAAAGCAGTGAAAACAGGTTGTAAAAAATGTAGCTCATGCTATGATAATGAGGTGTAGTAAGGACATGAGGAATGTACAACAAAGACCCTTTCTACTTAAGGACCTAGTTTCTCTTGCATACTTTGAAAAGTATATACTGTAAATACCTGTGAACATACTGTGGAATAAGGTGGGTTTGGTATTACTGATGCAGGCCAGATTGACCTGTGCTAAAGAGGCTTCACGGCTTTAACCTGCCGGATGATAAATACTAGGTAGTTTGTGAACTGGAACCTTGGGATTACAAAATGCAGTAATTGTCTCTCTTGCACATCCAGGTACTACAACTGGACGACAGCTGGTCCCCTTCTGCTGGCAATGCAGGCATTCCAGAAACCTTTGCCAAAGGTGAGATTGAACATGAAGGTTGGTCAGAGGAGGAGTTGTGACATTCTGCCATTTATTAAGGCAGGGAAGAGCGTTGTTATACAAAAGAATCTGCACATCAGTAATATCTATCCACACATAACTAGCTTATGCTAAGGGACAAGCAGGACTAAATTTCGTCTGTGAATCGTGTTTATTTGCTAGGCTAAGATCATTACAAATATTTTGAAGGAGCAAAAGTTCCTGTTTACCTTCATTAATATAGATTGTAAACATGGATTATGTTAGTGTGTGCTGTAGCTGAATACTTGGTGACTGCTTTTTGTTTTATCTGTATACAGCTTATATTATCGAATAAAAATAGAGGCCAGAAATTTTAACCTCGGGGAATAAGTTTTAACTACTAGATAAGGAAGGCCTGTAGCTTGCTAGTTTTCTATTTTTCAGTAGGTTGTTCATAACCAACCCAGGTAGGTAGTGGCAGATTGCCACTATGTAATAGCTATGTTAGCTTATATTAAATGCGTTGATGAACTTAATCCAATTCCATGTGACCTGGTGCCACAGAGATGCTCAGGACAGAAATATGCATTACTGTAAATGTATATAAAGAAGTAGTATCACCATTGGCACTAATTTGTATCCTGGTTAGCCATGGATTTAATAAATTTTGGAACCTAAACTTTCCTTTTGCCATTTGCAGCGCTTCACATGTCTTTGGGTTTAATCTATGTGAATTCAAATGCTCTCTCTATTGCCATGAACTTGGAATAAAAATGTCTTCAAAGCCCAGAAAACTCTCTACCACTGTGTTCTTTCTGTTTTAGTGCCACATTACCTACATATGCAGTCATGCATAGCTGCACCGTAGCATCCCAATATAAAGAAAATTGATCCTAAAAGTCCCAAACATCTGGTAAACCTGGCTTGAATTTCAAGGATATCACAGAGCCAGATGTTTTGTGCTTTACTACGAATATTCTAGTAATTATCAAAGGTAGGATTCATCCGGTGGAACTCAAATGCCTACAGAAGGCATGTAGTTATCCTACTCGGTATTTGTTGGGCACTTCCACAGAGTGATTCAGACCCTTGATAAGTGCCTATTGGGTCTTCAGTGTTAATAAAGATAATGCAAGATAACTGTTTTAATTAACACTTTGATGCCTGAGCCAGATGCTTTGGGTTTTACCTAGGATGGGTAAATGGAAATAATTGGTATGAAACATTTTTGCCATTAAGCTAAGGGAAATGGCAGTTCTTTCAACAGCATTATGGGTTACATCATTATTCATGTAGGTTATCAGTTAAGAAAAGTCTTCTATAAGTGTGAAATTCAGTGTGTTAATTTTTTAATGGTTAATTTATATTCTGAATGCTGATAACTTTGTAGACTGCACAATTTTAATTTAGTGGAAAAGCCAGTGTATATAGTTGGAACAGTCTGTATGATTGGGAAGGTTTACTTGACTGAACTGTACCTCTGAAAGTAAAATTACTCATTTATGCTACTGGCCATCCTACTAGTTTTCTTAATGACTTATTAATTAGAGTTTTGATTTGCTGTAATAATGGAACTAAGGAATTAAAATGCTAAGATACTTTATCAAGAAAGGCTTTATGAAGTGATTGAAAACTGGAGTTTTTGCAAAAAAAAAAAATCACTCATGTTCTGCAAAGTACACTTAAGTGCATTTCTAATTGTAAGCATGTGAATTATCTCACTAAAAGTCAATAGGACGTCTGCGTGAAGAGAACTCCTTAAATTGTAGCCATTGTTCTCAATAGTTGCGTTCCATTGTCAGTAGCTCCATCTGCTCCTTGTTTTTCTTATTTTTGTTCAAAAAGTTCTCGACTTATTTGTTCAACTTTATTCCTCTATCATTTCTTTCTTTTCTCATATACTTTAGATAGTATAGTGAAGAAAACCTATTGAAAAACTGAAAAAAAAGGGATGCATTGTCCTGTACATTAGCTGCACTTAACCCTCTGTCTTGACTGCTAAGGGTTCTGGGAATAATTTTTTTTTAATTTTTGTTCAAGTCGCTAATCAATGTCACAGTTTTATTTTGGTGACTTTGCTTACAGTGGAGGCTATCATCTCAGAAAGCCAGTGGCTAAGCTATTCTAGGGTGTACGAAACGCTGTGGCCACCTTTACACCCCTTTGGTGTTTTCCTTGCTCTTTTGAGTGAAAGAATTCAGCTCTCCTTGTTACAATGCATAAGGCTCCAATCATTATGGGCACTGAAAGGAAGTTTTCTCTACTGAAGTCTAGTATATTTAACCAATGAAAAGTAGCCAGGGTTAAAAAAACCCCAAACAGTTTTAACATTTTCAGTCAAATTCATAGCATCATACTAAACTCATAAAAGCTAGTAACTTCTTTGCTTTTTTCCGAACTGGTGATTAAATATGAACTCTGTAGTTATTTTTAAATGAGAATAACTATCTTGCATGTGGGTTTGTTACTGTTTTGCATGAGAGCTCCTTTAGGAAGTGATTTTTTTTTTTTTTTTTAAATATAATTTGCACTAAGTAACTTCAACTTAAAAACAGTAGGTTCTCCATTCTAGACATTATACTAACACCTGTTTATGCTTTTTTTTTCTTCTTTGATTTTATCTCTTTTTCATTTTTCTTTTAAAAATACCATAAGTATTCATGCTTAAGTTACTTCAGAGCAGCTCTGGATACCATTAGATTTTGCTTTAATAGAATTTATGGTCCACAGACAGTATGTTTACTTTTATTCTACTTATTATCAGTTAAAATTGTGTGTTTGGCACTTTCTTTTATTTACATATATCAGGTTGTCCTTTGTTTTGGTTTTTTTTTATGTTACCATCCATTTATCATAGGCAACTGTGGAATCTATAATGAGGGACAAGATGCCCAAAAAAGGTGGAAGGTGGTGGTTCTCATGGCGAGGGAGGAACAGCACTATTAAAGAGGTAAGTTTAAGAAGCAAGCTGAGTTTCCTTCTGGTTGCAGTGGGAAGACTGGATACCTCCATGTTCACCCCTCAGAACGTTGCTTCTCAGAGTAACTCAATATTCAGTTTAACTGAGGGTATACACATTAAAAAATGTTTAAACAGGGTCTAAAGTCTGACGACTTCTGACAGCTTTGGATCAGACCCTACCTGCAACATTTGCCTGCAGTGTTTTGGTTCTGCATTTATTTTCATTACACAAACCTGAGGAAGTATTATCTAATGGATTAAATCTGTGTTTGGGAATCGAAGAGCTGTGCCACTAATTTAATATTTTCATGTAGATTACCTACCTTTCTGCAGCTTTATTTTGACAGTTGAAGAACAGACATATTTATGAGTAGTGTGAGCTGTAAAATTCAGCAAAACCTAAGATGGAAAACTGACTATATATTAGTTTTAAAGTCTTTTTGAATTTCTTTTCTGAGCATTAAAAGTTTGTGGTAACAGTCTTAAAGCTATGGATGAACATTAAAGAACAGTGAAAAAAGCAAAACTTTGTATGAAGTATTGATCTCCTGTCTAGACATATTTAATCTTTAAAGTTGGCTAATAAAACCTCTTCATATTAATTTATACTATTGAAGCATTAGTACTGGAGGGGAGAAAATTACTTCTAATACATTTTTATGGTTGTGCCTCAGTCAATGAACTTTTTTAGCCTTGCATGAAATAGCCATTATACTGATCGGTGGGTATGAGCTTTAGAGCACGAGATTTTAGTTTTTAGTTTGTTGAAGTTTTTAGAATTTCTCTCAGAGTGGAAGTATTTGGTTATCTCTTGAGCTGTGGCAGCTATAAATGGATAAGGGGAGGTGGTGTTGTTGGTGTGGCTCAAAGTCATTTACTATTTAAAAATCTTGTGGGATGAAATTGATAGTTTAACATCTACTCAAGATAAAAGCAGTTTGGAAAATTTTGTTGGATTAAAGACTTTAATGATTCTGTGAAAGGTGATTGTATTTTTTTTCCTTTACTCCAGAGTCATACTTTTTTTTTCAAGTGAAATCTATCTATTTGAGATGCATGAACTGAGTAGTTACAGGATTGATCCCAGAACTTCAACCATGCTAGATGTGAAATCTGGTATTTCTGTACTTCTTCCATCTTAATTCTTGTTCTGAGTTTTATATTTGCAATTTTTAGTTCTTTGTGCAGCCTTTATTCTTTAAGAAAACCATGAAGTTTTGTTTTGCTATGCCTACAAGCAAAGGAAACAAACATGCTGTTAATTTTTACCAAGTCTGTACAAGACAGAATTTGGTTTTCAAATATTTTTCTAAAAACATTTCCTGTCTGCCCAAAAGGAGATGTACAGCTTCTCATACTTGTATTTTTACAGGAAACAAAGCCAGAGCAAGGTATGAGTGGGAGTGGACTTACAGGAGAAGACTCTTCACAGATGAGCATGGCAAACAGGTACCCTCCAAAATTACCTGTACCTGAAATGAGCAGGAGTCACCATTTAAAAATGAAAGCAAGCTACCTCTTATAATTCAGCAAAGAAATACTGCATCAGTGAAATCTGTTTAATTTGTTATTCATTGCACCAGATAAGTGCAAATAGGAAGGCTCTACCCATGGCAGGGTTGCAGACCTTGTGAGTGCGCCCTGGCATTTCTGTCGTTCAGCTGGCAGCTCCATGACACACATTCCAGCCCCTTGAAAACAAATAATAATTGGAGCAGTTCTACAAAGCTAGGGAACATCATAGAGGACACCATGCTGTTCTTAGATCCCACTTGCTAAAATTTCTGATTTACTTGTATTTATGACCTGACAACTTAATTTGTTCCTGCATATTTTGGGAAGTTCAGGGGCCTAAGACTTTCCAGAGTTTTTTTCATAGGCAATAGTCATGCTTTTCTATTACTTCTTTCAAAGATTGCAGAAGTTTCTTCCTTCTTGCGCTCCAAACTAGTTGTACCGTATGGCCAGAATCTCTTCTTCAGGAGGGTTCCATAAGATGAGCTTTATAACTTGCTTTGGAGGCTTTAGAGGGATGAGTTAGTCAGGGACAGCTCTCCTACCTTACCCCTCTTCTGTACATACAGATCTTACTGTAAAGACAGCCTGTCTGTTTGCAGTCTGCACTTAGAGCTGAAAAGGGCCAGATTTAAATACGCTTTATGCTTGTTAAGTTCAAGGATCATCTTTATGAAACAAAAAGGCATTAGCTGTCATTCTTTCTGGAGGTCAGCAGTTGCAGGCCAGGCAAAAGTGCTGGAAGGAGGATTCCTCATTCTGTAGGAGACTAGCTGTTATTTCAGTTGCCTCTCTGAGTTTGTGAAAGGCACAGAATAAATTGGAAAGGCTGATTTTCCTTTTAAGGATGACAGGTGACATTTAGGTCTGTTTTTTACATGGCTGTTTAAAGATAAACTTTAAAGTGGGATTAAGACTTCAAGCAGACTAGCTTCTGTAACTGGTGTTCTTTGTTTAAATTTTAACTGACCTTAGTAATCTGTCATTAAGAATTTGTTGGTTGCAAGCAAAATATAAGTGGGATGTTGAGTAAAGCTTTTGAGATCTGATGTTACAAAGGATAAGATAGACTGTTAAATGTTGCATGTCATGACTAGCAACACCTTGATACTGGGTCAAGGCTTCCTAACATCAAACAACATCTAGATGTGATCAAAATAAGAGGCAAAATGTTGATTGTTTTAAAGATAAGATTTGTAGAATCTGAAAGGATATTTTTACTGTCCACCTAAGGTGATAGATTTCTTTACTGTAGGAAAACTTCTTCTCTGAAGAAAAATATCATTAAAAAATTTCTGAAAAAAAGGTTGTAACAGGAAAAAAAAAATTTATACTGATGTGTATTTAAACAGAATTTTGTAAAGGAGCTCTGGTTTTATGCCTTTTCATCATCATATTCTGAATGGGGTAATCCTGCAAATCCTGGAAAAGAATAATCCAATGATCTAAAGTTGCTTGTTGAAAGAGGAGGAGGAGTTACTTTCTGTAATAAAATTTCCATCACCTGGATTTTTTTATTAATTGTTAATTCTTTGGGGGAAGGGAGAAAGGGGGAAGGGCAGGCCAGCATAAAAAAATGCCTCTTTCTTTTTCTAGGAACTGAGGAATTTTTGTAAATACAGTGTCTAATGGGTATTTTTTTTTATCAGTATGAGATTTTGAGTCAATATAGCATGTTAATTTACATCCATTAAATTTAGGTAATGAAAACTAGCTTATAGACACGTGAATGACTAGAACAATCTAAGCATGAATAATGGGAAACATGCGTGAATGAAAATTCGGCACTTCATTGATATATTTAAAGCCATGATGTGAATGACCTCCTGTGAGACCTTACTTAGGAGCAGAGAATCAATGACTTATTTGGTGACTCACAGTTAATGCATTTTTAATGGATACTGAGATGCATTTACTGACATGATAACATCATTTTCTGTGTGTGCAATGTTCCAGAATAAAAGATGAATCTTCTTCAAGTGACGAAGACCCTAGAGCTGCCAAACAAAACCTTGGGTCATTACAAACCAACGCAAGTCATCTCTCATTATTGTCTGGAATCAGTTACAAAAAAACACTTCGACTCACTTCTGACCAGCTTGTGAGTTAATTTTACATACTTGCCCTGAAATGTCATTTCTAGTACAACATGAACAATAGTGTTATTCAGGCTTGCAGAGCTTAATTAGCTCTTATGTCTTGCATTTGATTATCTCTCGTGCTATATTTTTTAAAAAAAAATCTTTTCCCTTCTCTTTTCAGTATTAATCATGAATGTTGTACCTTGCAGCAAGTGCTGGGGTTCAGGGATGGGGAGACATGGGATCCCATTTAGAAAAATATCAAAATTAAATTCCAAAGTATGTATTCTGTCACCTGAATAAGTGTACTGGAAGCACGTCCTCTTTGTATTATGCATAATATGTATATGTTAACTCACAGGCCTCTCTTCTCTTTTTCTTTTTTCCTCCTCTCCTTTCCTTTTCCCTCATTCATAGGCAGACAGTCACGTTTTACATAAGTACAATTTTCTGTTAATAACTTCAGAAAGAGCTGCTTGTGAATTTACTATGAGGCCAGGCTATTAATTTCTTTGTAGCCAATTCTCTTCCTCTGTGACAGAGGTGTTTTGACTAATGGTAACAAAACTGTTACAGTTTTGTGTTCTGCACATTCCAATTTGATCTGGAAAAATGGCTACTTTAGGGAAATACTTTCTGTCGTCTTATCTACAGCCAATTAATTTTCTGAAGGAAACCCACACAAGGCGTACAGCATTAAACCGCCCATCACTCACTGCCTGAATAGTTTGTAAGAAATGTAGAATTTTTCCCAAGAGACATATAGGATGTGTTGGTAATTTTGTATAGCAAACAGAAAGCAAGGGTTACACAAATATATTGATACTTTTCAGATTCAGAAACCTTGCAGAAATTAGCTGAAGCTAAAACTACTTTTAGATTGGTTTCTTGATGAAACAGTGGGTGAGACTCATCAGTTACCCATCAGTTCTACATTCTTACCTCCTTTTCACTTTTCAACTGACCGAAATAGAACTAAGAAAGAGATACTTAAACTCCTGCAGGTTTTGTGAACATGAGCGGTTAGGTCCACAAATAGAATCAAATCATAGAATACCAGGTTGGAAGGGACCTCAAGGATCATCTGGTCCAACTTTTCTTGGCAAAACAGTGGTCTAGACAAGATGGCCCAGCACCCTGTCCAGCCGAATCTTAGAAGTGTCCAATGTTGGGGAATCTACCTGGGGAGATTATTCCAACAGCTGATTGTTCTCACTGTGAAGAATTTTCCTCTTGTGTCCAATTGGAATCTCCCTTGGAGTGACTTCTATCCATTACCCCTTGTCTTTTCCATGTGAGTCCTTGTGAAAAGGGAGTCTCCATCTTCTTTGTAGCCACCCTTCAAATACTGGAATGTGGTGATAAGGCCTCCCCTAAGCCTTCTTTTCTCAAGGCTGAACAAACCCAGTTCTCTCAGCCTTTCCTCATATGGCAGGCTTCCCAGTCCTTTGATCATATTTGTGACCCTTCTCTGGACCCTCTCCAGCCTGTCCACATCTTTTTTTGCATAGCAGGGACCAAAACTGAACACAGTATTCCAGGTGTGGCCTGACAAATGCTGAGTAGAGTGGGATGATGACTTCATCTCTGCTGGTGATGCCCTTGGTGATGCAACCCAGCATCCTGTTGGCTTTCTTTGCCAACAGCAGCACACTGTTCACTCGTACAGAGCTTGTTGTCTACCAGGTCCCTTTCCATGGAGCTGCTCCCCAGCCAGGTAGATCGCAGCCTGTGCTGCACTCCTGGATTATGTTTTCCCAGGTGCAAGACCTTACTCTTGTCCTTGTTGAACTTCATAAAGTTCTTGTTAGCCCACTATTCCAGCTTATCCAGGTCTTCCTGCAGGGTGGCTCTCCCTTCTGAAGCGTCTGCTTCCCCACTTAGTTTGGTATCATCAGCAAATGTCATCAGGGTACGTACACTTGATCCCATCATCCAGATCATTTATGAAGATACTAAACAGGGTTGGGCCCAATATCGATCCCTGGGGGACCTCACTTGTGACAGGTTGCCTCTGGGTGCAGCCTGTCAGCCACTTTCCCACCCACTGCACAGATCACTTGTCTAGGCTGTAGCACCTCACTTTCTCTAGGAGGAGGCTTTGGGGAACCATGTCGAAAACCTTGGAGAAGTCCAGGTAGACAATGTCCACCGCTTGCCCTGCATCAACTGAGCAGGTGACTTTGTTGGAGAAGGAGATCAGGTTTGTCAAGCACGTTTGCCCTTGGTGAATCCGTGCTGGCTTTTCCCAATCATGCGCTTCATTTGACTTGTGATAGTCCTCAGGAGGATTTGTTCCATAACTTTCCCAGGGACTGCAGTAAGACTGATGGGCCTATAATTTCCTGGATCCTCCTTTAAGCCCTTCATGTAGGTGGGGTGACATTAGCCTTCTTCCAGTCTTCTGGGACATCCCCCAGTCTCCACGACTTCTCAGAGATTATGGAGAGTAGCCTAGCAACGATGTCAGCCAGCTCTCTTAATACCCTCGGGTGGATATTGTCAGGGCCTGTCAACTTGCAGGGGTCAAGCTCCTGTAATAATTTGCATACCAACTCTTCCTTCACTGATGGTGAATCTGTGTTTGCATCAACCTGGATTGTTGTTCCCAAGGCCTGGGGCTCAACAATGCTGGTAAAGACAGTAGTCTTTTGCCCAGTGTCCTGCTGAGTGACACAGGAGACAGTGAGAGAGAAGGGAAGGGAAGTGGGAGAGCTGAGGAGATTTGGTGGCGATTGAAGGGTCATAGGTCATAGGTACAAGGGGTGGGTTATGATAGGAAAGAGATGTAATACCATAGAACACAAATCCCTGTATAAACACTCTTAATTAGAGTTCGTGTAACTCCTTATTACCCACATTTCTCTCTGCATATGTATCTATATCTCAGAATGGAAAACCCCCATAGATAGTCCCTATTCCATAATTTGTTATTGTTTATGTGTACTTTTTGGAATTTTTTTTTTTTTTCCATATCCCTGACTGTGAAAAAGAAGTTTTGTTTGTTTGTTGGTTTTGTTCTGCTCTATACATCAATGCCTAATGTACATCATGCAGGGCAAACCTCTGCTATCATTATTTAGACAATGGCTCTGCTAAAAGCAATAAGTTTCAGTGTGACGAAGGCAATGATCATCTGTGGCTTTGTGTTTGCACTGTGTCCTTTTTGCATGCCCGGTTTCTTGATTATCTTGCTGATAATGTCTTGCAGAAAAGCTTAAAGCTCAAGAATGGCCCCAACGATGTGAC
The DNA here is from genome assembly GCA_008921705.1 of Burhinus oedicnemus. Taxonomy (NCBI): domain Eukaryota; kingdom Metazoa; phylum Chordata; class Aves; order Charadriiformes; family Burhinidae; genus Burhinus; species Burhinus oedicnemus. Next base: position 758,712 of record VFFE01007724.1, read on the forward strand.
CTTTAGTGTTACAACACAGTATCAAGGTACCTGCCGCTGCGAAGGCACCATTTACTTATGGAATTGGGATGATAAAGTTGTTATTTCTGACATTGATGGAACAATCACACGGTGAGTTCATGAACAGGGAGAGGCTTTATCTGCAAGGACAAGTTGTCCTTGGGACTAAAGGAGAAAGTAATTAACAGGGAATTTTGAGTCACAGAATCATCATATTCTACTGTTTTGGGGGAGGGGGGGTGTTTGTGTTCTTTTATTTGGCTTTCAAACAATGCAAGAATCATTATCAAATTAAAAATTCAGCTAAAGACACATGCTATATGTGCCCTTTGTTCATCACCTATTGGTATTTCATGATAGTATTTATGGTAGTATTGGAGGACCTTCTGCAAAATCATAACCTTTTTGCTGCATCACACTTATGAAGTACACTGGCTACATTAAAAAGAAGAAACACATTAATTTTGTTTTAAAAGTTATTACTGGGGCATTCCAGTGAAAGGCATTATTATTTAGAAGACAAGACTGAAATCAAAGTCAGAATTAGAATTTGGTGGAAAGTTTCAGATTAGTACTTTGAGTAAAACCCACAATTTTGGAGTGACCAAAACGATTCACTCACTCACTGATTTTTATTTAACATTGGGGAAAACAATTGTGTGTGTAATAGGGAAACTTAATAAAAATACAAGCATTTTCTTTTGACCTTTTAAAATGAAATGCTTAGATTTTTTTTAAAATCAATTTCTTTCAAAATCAAACTTGGCTATATCTCATTAGAAAAAAGAACAAAGGAAAAATAATTTCCAAGAGCAATCTGGAGTGATTTAAAATACTTAAACTGAAACTTTTCTTCCTTGTGATTTATCCATTGTAGGGCAAGTTTTTTTTTTGGTGCCAACATAAATTAATATTCACTCCCTTTTGTTTTCTTAAACTTCTATAAAGTGATTGGGCTCTACCCTTCTCTCTGCTGTTGAGCTGACCAGAGAGTTACTGAATTACTTCATCTTATAATACCATTGCAAATCCATCCTAAGCCACTGCCCAATGTTTTCTCTCTAAGATGCAAGATATTCAGGGTGTGGATTTCTTGCCGTGTATCTGTATAATGCTTAGTCAAGCAAAGTGCTCATTTGTTTGAATTTCTAGATGTTATTGTAGTGTAAATAACTTTCTCTCATGTAAAGCGGGAAATACATTGAAACCAATATAACTATTTCATAATACTTTATATGTGACTAACTGCTGGCTTTATGTGGAGAAGTTAGTTTGAAGTATGCTAGAATGTCACTTCCCATAATTTTCACTTGTAGGTAGATTTGGTTTATTGAGAAAACATTTAATGTAAACCTCAAAAAGTATGTTTAGTACTGGCTGGCCTACTACACAGGTGTGATTGGTAGCCTATATGCTGTAACTTTCATGTTATCTTATGGGTCACGAGCTTATCCATGAAGACAAGTTCTGGGGTACAAGAGTAATTAAAACAACGTGGCCAAGGATGGGCATGTCAGCCTATCTCAAAAGAAAGGGGAATAAAATCATCTTTTTCTGTTCACAATCAGTACCTTACAGAAAACCTTATTTTCCTTTGCTGCTATCCAAATAAGTTAGCGGGGTTTGTATTAGCCTCATCTGTTATTGAAGTATTGGGATTTTTCAGTTCAGTTATATTGTTTTTCCTTTATTCAGGTCAGATACTTTAGGTCATATTTTGCCGACCCTTGGCAAAGACTGGACGCACCAGGGGATTGCAAAGTTGTACCATAAAGTGAGCCAGTGAGTATTCAGTAAATCTGTTCATGCATCTGCGGCTTGTTTATTCATTTGTACATAAAAATTGAAATTTCTCTAGTCTTCTCTTAACCTGTAAGGGTGACAATTTTATCAATATCTTATCGCTTCAGTGGTGCTTACACAGTGTAAACATCTCCTGTATGATATCCACAGCAAAACCTGCTTTGTGATACCAAAAGCAAAAACCTCATACCAGTGAGTAGTGATTGCTCTTCCAACCATCCCAAACAGATAACTACAGTTAGTTCCAAAAACTGTAGTAATTTGAATGAGTTGTGCGGTTGCAGCAAGTGAAACTTTTTTACAAACTGAGAGTTGCAGCAGCGTTAATTCATAAGATGCAAATACCCTTTCCCTTCTCTCCTTGTTGAGGAGATTGTGAAATGCCTGAGGACTGTTTACCCCAGGGTAACTCCACTGTAGGTGGAGTTCCCAAACTTTACACACCTGGAGTCATGCATGGATGATATCTAAAACACATGGGAGGAATCCATTTGGGGGAGTTCCCTCTCTTTCCAGTGAGTAGGAAGGGAGGTTAGTGAAACAGCTTAGACTTGAGCTGTCTAAACATTAGGCTTCTAGTCAAGCAAGATAAATCTCACCCTTAAAGCACAGCATAATGTCGTATCTTGAGTAGAAATGGACCCATTTTGGATACTCACTGCTAATGTTGTTTTATTTGTTGTATAAATATTGATGAGCTTCAAAGACGTTGAAGATGATCTTTTCTACTGATGATTATCCAATTTATTTTGTTATTTCTGTATATAAATATTTGTTTTTAATTCCATTATTAAATTGCAAAGTTAGGAAGGATCAGTCTTAAAATATTTTTGTGTGATTGGCTAATTTTGAGAGTAGGTGATAAGTAAACATTGCTTAAAGTGCAATTTAAAGGTATTGAAAGTCAGTAAGACATATTCTGTGAAGAGCCTGAGGAACTGGATTTTACCTGGCAACACCAGTGTGAGCTGCTATGTTATAGCTCAGTAGCTGATCTGCACTTGTGCCTGTTAGCACAGAAGGTGTTTATTACTGTGGGCCACTGTGGGTGGAAGGACTGGAATTTATCATGTTTACTTGTGGCTTGTACACTCTGTGTAATCCATGGAGAAGGACAGGCATCTTCAAAAAATGTCTCAATATACCTGAGATCTAATGATGTTTTGAAAAAAACCTATTTTTTTCCATTAGCTAATGAAGTATTGCGCTTTAGGTCGGTTAATGTCATTACCAGGGAGAGTACCGTGGTATGACCTAGAACAATATATTCCAAAAAACTTGTGATATTTCCTCTGATGAATATGAACAGGAGAAAAACAATTGGACTGTACCAAGTCGCATGAGGTGATGTGTGGGAATGCTTCTGGGTGAGCAAGGAAGGCTAGTGCAAGAGTACAGGTCTACTGTTGGTGCCCTGGGTACGTGTTGCAATATAGTCCAGCCATTGTGTACACTGAAGGCTCAAAGACTGAGAGTATGGTGAGTTTTGTGATTAGCGATCAAGAGAAAAAAGGAAACGAGGAGAAGAATTAATTGAGGTCTGAATGGAATCAGGTGAAGTTATCTGATATATTCTGATGTTTTGCATTCAGATTTTAATTTTTACCAGGAAGATTACTGATTGCCGTCTGTTCAGGTTGATATTTCTGCTTTACACAGAAGATGAAATTGATTTTCTTTTATTATATTAAATTCAGCTGTTCTTATGTATTCAAATTACCGTAAATGTTTGAAGAGCCTGTAGTACACATCACAACGGCCCTCTTAGTTTACCTGATTTTTTTGCTGTGTACTGGGGTTATGCTAAGATTCATTTATTGCTTTTTATTTTACACAGATGATGAATTATAAATTATGGATGATGGAATCTAAATTATGCTAGAGACATTTGTCTATACTTTTATTCTGTATAGCCATATGTGATCACAGAAAAGACAGGTGTCGTGGTTTGGGCTGGAATGGCCAGTGAAACAAATGACAGATGCTCTCCCCCACCTCTCTCTCCATGGAGAGGAAGGAGAGAGAGAACGAGACTTAAGAGAAAAAGGCAGCCTGGGAATTCACATGCTGAGCAGTATTTAGTTCAGTGTATAACCTCTGCATTACATTTGGTGAAAATGTTAATTAATTGTTTTAATTGCTGTTGTTATTTCTATGCCTGCCAGCATTGTCGATTGTTAGGGCTTTGGTGATCATAAACATAAGAGAAAAAAATAGATTTGAGTCATGTTGTTTTTAAAATTACCAAGTTAATTATGTAAAGGCTAAATATTACAGCTGAACACCATATAAATGTTCAATAGTTAGATTTAATGACCATGCATGCACTGAATACAGTATTTCTTTATTCTATGAACAATGATTTCTTTATAGGACTTCAGAAGTAAATTGCTGTTAAGTTGAACTAACATCATTGGACTCTTTTCTATCATGAACAGAACCAAGGGTAACCTGTGACTTTTGCCAAAACTTATATTTCAGTGTTAAGTCAAAGATTACTTCTCATACTGTGTTTTGAAGTTCAAATTTGCTCTGACTTGAAGGAATATGTTACTGCTGCGCATAGAATAGTTTCTTTTTGTGGAGCTCGAGAGGCAGGAGTACAACACTGTTAATACAGCAAAGGCTAATACAGCATTGTCTGCTTTATGCCCAGTGTTTTCCCCTTGGTAGATGTCATTTCAGTTAATTCTAAGGAGTATGGTTCCACTATGCAGGGGCAGATAGAAAACCTTAAGAAGTCATAAGCCATGAGAAGACCAGAGATAAATGAGCCCTCTTTAGGTGTAAATCACTAACTGCAGTGGAGCTAGACGGATTGTAATTATCCAAGGTTCTGGCATAAATATTTTTATTCCTTTTAAATAAGTCTAGGTTAAACATAAGTCTGTTTAAAAGTCATTGTTTTATTCATGTAAAAATTAACCCACAAATTTATTAATGTCAAAATACCTGCTTTATTTTTACAGCAATTTCTTCTTTTATTTCTGTTCACAGAAACGGATATAAATTTTTGTATTGCTCAGCACGTGCTATTGGAATGGCGGACATGACCAGAGGATACTTGCACTGGGTCAATGAACGAGGAACTGTGCTGCCTCAAGGGCCGCTCTTGCTGAGTCCAAGCAGCTTATTCTCAGCTCTTCACAGGTACTACAATGTCACTTTTATGCAGAAAGAGACGTGGAGCTTGATGGAGGCTGAATTCTCAGCTTTTTTGTAGGAGTGCTTGAAATCATTCATAGTGGTTTTTCTTACGTATGGTGCAAAATTTAAGAAATTTTGTTAGAGAAGGACCAAAATTCAATAGATAGTCATGTTGCTTAGTTTCTCTTAGACATGCCTCAATATACATCTGTGCACTGTTTACCAATAGGTACTACCCACTGACTTCATGTGTTTAACATGGTGTGTTAATATTTAGTTATGGGAAAAGTGTGAACATTTCAATAACAATCACTCTTGTCTTGACTTGTAAGGTGTTCCAATTTGCATAAATATTTTTTTGTGAAAGAATATTACTTGGTGGGTTTTGATAAAATGAACTTTTTGTACTCCTGACTGCACTGCGGTATTCTGTGTGGACAATGTTGTTCTTTCTAGGTGTTGAACTGTAGTAAGTGAATAATAATAGCACAGATTTTGAATATCGTACCTTCTTCCTAATTCAGTGAAGCACGTCAAGTGATTACAGAAAATATTTTAGGCTGTTAAAAGCTGCTGTGACAGGATATATTTCATTAGAATTTTTAATGCAAGGTTGTTCAGATGTTCTCCTGATTGAGTGACATGCTACAGGCTGTCTTACCAGTTATGTTCTAAATATAAGAGACCGTGGAAGTATTACAGTGCACTTCTTAGACTGATTAAATAATAAATGCAGTGAAGGGGTAGTGACTGTTATCTTATGCTCCTCATATCTGGAAATACATTTCAAGTGATACTCTTTTTTTGGTGTCTTGATTAGATTAAAGAATGCCTGTCTTTCAGTGTACACTATTGTAACTGCTGTGATGTGTGGGCAATGAATGACTTCAGTGTTATCCATAGATTTAATTATTGTGGTTTTGAGGGCTCTGAGATCAGGTGTACGCGAGACTGAGGAAAGATGATTTTATTCCTCTTTTGCACATTCTCAGACTTTGACTTATACATAGAGCTGCTGTTCCAAAGGGCTGTATTACTCCTCTGAAGCTTCTGTACTGTTCACATCTTCCTTGACATATGTGTTGGTGCTAGGATGTGGGATTCTGAGCTTCTTAAGCACTTTTGTGTCATGCTGGCATCTTCCTATGTTATGGGAACTCCAGACTCTGCCACCTGTTCAGTCTCTTTGCCAAGAGAAGCTGTTGTGAAAGGGCTTTTGCCCAGAGATGAGATAACTCCTCTGTTCGTTAATGGATTCTATATTCTGTAAGGAGCAACTGAAGAGAAATAGAAGATTCCTTTATTCCTTAACTTTTGCTAATTAGTAGTGATGGAGGACCTGACTGTAGAAGTATCTTAACAGGCTCGGGTGCTTCTAGCACATATGGTAATTGCAATCCTTTTAAAAATAATGGAGAGGAAAAAAAAGCTATACACAGTGAAGGCTAATATAATCTATGGATCGTTCTCAGGAAGCAGTTTACTTGATGATAATTTATGTCTCATGAGGCTTTATTTAGCAGCTGCTCCCTGTAATTAACCATCCTTGCTCAGTAGCCATCTTTACAACATAGGTTTCAATAGAAGTTCCCTTGTTTCAGAGGGTTTATTTACTGTGCCCATTCTGTAAGCTTGGGAATGCTATTTTGTCTTCATGAGCAATGTGATTTCCAAATCAAGATTTATTGGAGAAGGGTGGAGGCTCTGTGGAAGTATCCAGCTAGGTAAAAATGTTGAATAAAGAAAATAAAATGGTTTGTGCTTTATTTCATGTGTGCTTATTCAGTCTCCCTTTTTTATCATTTCAGGGAGGTGATAGAAAAGAAGCCAGAAAAATTTAAAGTTCAGTGTTTGACAGACATCAAAAATTTATTTTATCCTAACACAGAACCCTTTTATGCTGCTTTTGGAAACAGGCCTGCTGTAAGTAATAGCTGAATTTATTTCTATTGCAGAGAACAGAAAGGTTGCTGTTATTTTATGGTTTTGTTGCGTTAGAACCTACAAGCTTTAAATGGGAATTAAGACTATTTTATTAGGGCCTCTACAAAGGAAAATATAAAGATTCTTCCTCAAAGACCTCACAATATAGGATGCAAACAGAGATGGAAAAGCAGCAAAGTAACTATGTTACATCTGCATAAGTTGGCTGCTAAGCTTGTCTGAAAACACTGATCTCATTTTAATCCACACTGATGTAGTGTCAGTGAGATACCTGTGGACAGACAGAAAATCTTTCAGATGAATATTGGTGGAACTTACACTTCAAACTCTAAGTACAGTCAAAAGAACTTGGGTGTCCCACTGAAATCAAAACATTCTACTTTGCATGCAAAGTGATACGTTGTTTGACATGGAGAGGGAAAGAGAGACCTCCCACCACCCATTTAAAGGCTGTATAATTGGGATGTAGGCTTTTCTTACTCCTGTCCTAGCCCAAAAAATAATTCTGTGGATCCAGAAAAGGAAACAATCTCAGACGCCAGGGCGGAGGCAGGGAACCTGGCATGTGATTATGCCTTCTTTTAAATTGTTAGCATGATCCAAGTGACTGTTTTGACACAGGCTGCTAGCAATCTTCCAGGCAATTTCTGGATATGATTGCTGTGTTAGCATGGGGTATGGACTCTTCCCAATGGGCATTTGATATAGCCATACTGGGGTGGGGGGTGTATGTGGGGCTGTGGGGGGTTGGTTTTTTTTTTGTGGGGTTTGATTTTTTTTTTTTTTTTTTTTTT
>VFFE01007724.1:779685-945541 GCA_008921705.1 Burhinus oedicnemus
CTGTGGCTAAAGCAGGATATTCATGACTGACTGGCCTGGGGAAGCTGGATGACTTCCAGCTACTTTCCACAGCAGAGTTGCTCACTTCCCTCCCCCCGAGGTCTGAAATATCCTGTGGTTCTGGTTTGCTTTCTCTCCGGATGCACATCAGCTAACGCATACGCATCATCATGTGATACCCAAGGTTGTTTCAGCCCAGCTAATTGTGACAGAGGCTTTATTTAGATGCCATGTACAAAAGGATGAGTAAAGCACTCAAATATGAAGTCAGAAGGATATTCGACTTGATCCTGAATGAAAAGCTGATTTTCACTGGCACGTAGCGCTGGAGTTCTCCATTGAGCTTTGCACATATGTCTAAGATGTTTAAATAATTCCAATAAACTCTGATGTCATCTTTGCAGCTCTGTTGCCATTTCCTATGATTTGGTTCATGATTTCTTTCCCCTCTGAGTTACTAATTGCTCATGAAGCTTGTGCAGTTGAATGGGACTTTTCTATTTTTTCACACTCCCCTCCCCCCCTACAGAAAACACAGACCCGCTAGTTTTAATTGATGAAAAACATTTTCAGCCAAATTCAGCGTTACTTCTCAGTGGGAACTTATCAGCACCTGAGTAGCAGTAGTCACTTGGCACAACCCAGCCAGCCACACCGAAGGGTATTTTGTTGGTGTGGGGAGTGTCTGGATGGGGAGGAGGGTTTGGGAAAAGCCATGACAGTGAAATCTAAAGAGGAACACCTGCATTTGCAAATGTGTTCATGGGCCTGTTCACAGGCTCACGTGGGCACACATCCTACCAAAGGACAGAGACACATTCAGTGGTCAGGACAGGTTAACAGTCTCCAGTATGCCTGCTTTTGTTTGCACAAGCACAGCAGGGCAGAAGTTCTGAGAAGGGACTGTTGGGACCCCGAGCGTACGTCTGTTGAGGTCTCATTTTCTGTCCCTGAAGCCATCTGGCAATGTCTGTACTGTTAAATTCTTTTTGCCTTCAAAACAGGGTGGCTGCATCTAACTTGGCTAGTGAATAATCCCTGGTCAAGTCCAGTCCCCGCACTGGGACCTCCCTAGCTGTGCCCAGGAACTGGTTGAAGGATGCTGGCTGGCCCAGGTCAGAAACGGTCCTGGGCACTGCTGTAACCATTCTCCGGTTCAGATGACGGGCATCTGCGCTCGTGTTCTGGCTCTACTTAACTTGCTAGTATGGATGTGGCTGGACAGACTCCTGTGGGCTGTACAGGGTTCAACTGTGGGATTGGGAATCTTCATTTTGGATAGAAGAAAAATGTCTTTGGAAGAAGAAACTGGGTAAGTGGGAGAGGGGGAAGATGGAAAATGAATTCTGGGTGAGAAAGAAAAGTGTCTGGACTTCAGTAAGAGACTAAATAAAGCCAGAGAGAAATAAATTCAGAGGTCAAATGAGTCTTTAGGAGTCAAAGTTTGTGAACTGTGGGATATGTTTTCCAGAAAGCTGTAAGCAAGTACATGTTGCTGCCAGTTCATTGGCACGCAGGGAGAAACTACTGGAACTTCAAGGGAGTTTTTCAGCAGCAACAAATAAGGACATTTTGCCAAAGTTTTGGTGGAGACAAGCAAATTGCAAACGGCTATCCAGTAATGGCTACATGTTGCAAAATGTGGGATGAAAGGAAAAGATCTGTGAAACTTGAGGACATTTCACTCTTTATACGTTTCCAGAGAATTAATCAGATCATTCAAGTTGTTGAAGAAATATCAGGAAGGGGAATACCAGAGGCTTGAAGTATTTTTTTAATAAAGTACTCAAGACAGATAAAGTAATTAAAACTTGTTTGGGTTTATTTTTATTTCATGAAATCCCTTGGTGTTATTATTTCCCATGTCTGCATTTACAGGCTTAGGTTGCTCTGTCACTTCCCTTTGTACAGACCAAGACCTGTTCCACCTACAGGCACACAAATGGCATCACAGAATCACGGAATCATGGAATCACGGAATTTTCAGAGTTGGAAGGGACCTCTGGGGATCATCTAGTCCAACTCCCCTGCTGATGCAGGAATGCCTACAGCACATTACTCAGGACTGCATCCAGGCGGGTCTTGAAAATCTCCGGAGAAGGGGACTCCACAACCTCCCTGGGCAGCCTGGTCCAGTGCTCTGTCACCCTCACCCTAAAGAAGTTTTTTGTGTTTGAATGGAACTTCCTGTGTTCCAGCTTGTGCCAAAAATCTTCTTTGAGTAAAGGTCATTTCAGATCAACTGAGTTCTTTGTCAACATCACTAACACCTTGGTGAGAATATGTGGAAGCAGGTTTGCCAAGAGACCTAACAGGATGGAAGCCACCTTTTTTGTTCCACTTCAGCATTTCTTGGTGTTACTAAAGGGAGTTGCTAAGAGGAACCTTATCCTGTGTATCGCTGTATCCATCCACAGTGAGTTGCCTTGTGTGCCACTTGTGAAAAACACAAGGAAGTACTGATGTCTACAGGGTTTTGGATGAAGAGCTGGAGGCAATGTATGGTGTGAAGCTAGGTCTGCAGTGCGTTGCAGAGGTGTGACAGAGATCCATGCAGGTGTGACAGAGATCCATGCAGGTGTGACAGAGATCCATGTAGATGTGCCATAAACGCCTAGAACAGCCCAACTGTGGCCATGCAGGCTTCACCAGATGCTGTGCATGCTCATACAGGATGCTGTGTTTACAGTCTGTGGTCATAAGTCCACTGTGCCTGCTTTTCATGGGTTGCCTATAGCTCTCTCTGTTGTGTCTACCTGAGGACAGGAGATCCTCAGATCTCCTTGCCACATAGACACCATGCTCCCAGTGCCTTTCAGAAGATGCCACGTATACGCAGACCAGTAAGAAAAGCAATGATGCTGTCTGCAGCTGTCTCCAAGGGCTTTCACAGAGATATTTGTATAATTACCCAGTGATAAGGACTAGAGCTCATCTGACTGCACAGGAGAAGAAAGCCTCCCAAATCTCCCTTTTACGTCTGTCCAAGAGCAAACCCCTGTGTGCCCCGATGCAGCCAGAAGAGCCTGTAACAGAGCAGATAAGGAAAAGCAGCCTCCTATCATTACCAGTGCAACACAGCTTGAGTACTCATGAGCCGCACTTTGCTCTCAGCTCTGACTGAAGGAAAATGCCTGCTGACATGTCAAAGGAGCTTGAGAAAAGTAAGGGCGGGCTCTAAGGGTCTTCTCGAGGTATTCTGACATGCACGCCACACCATTTGAACCTGAAGAACAGCAAAACTGTTACCCAGCATAGAGTGACACCAATAGTCACACATCATTGGAACGGAGGGAAGGAAGGGATTTAGCACACACATATATGAGGAAAAAGAATTAGAACTTCTGAAGATCTCTAAAGAAAATGATTTGCTGTGCACCCTGAGGTTTGACCCATGCAAATAAAAACTTCCTGCGTATTCTGTCCTCTGCAAATGGCACTTGCATACCAAGGTGCTGAGCAAGGTGCTGAGTTGTTTGAGAGTGAGACCTCAGCTCCTGTAGACAGTGCAGCTGGAGTTTCCCTGGCTGTCATGATCCACATTGGCAGCAGAGCTACCTTGGAAAGACAGCGTGGCTTTCTCTGCCATAGCCCGTAACTGGTGCTGGCCGAGGAAGGCAGCACCATGGCTGTGTCTTCAGCTCCTCTCCCTGCTGTTCTGGTGGCAGGGGGAGGTGGGTGAGGACAAACCTCCACAAGCAAGATGGCTTGCTCCTGAGTGGTGCAGGACTCCTGTGTCCTGGCTCCTTCATGTGTGCGCTACAGACAAAACCCATAGTTGTTTTCAATTTTGTTCTTCTGAGGCCCCCGAGAAGGAAAGACCAGGATACCATGGGATGGATGTGAAAACTATCAAACACCAATCTCTGTTACCAGTATCGTAAGTCTAGGCGAATTCAGCATTGAAGTCAACAGGGGTCTTTTTAATGGCTTCAGTTGGACTTGGATTCTTACTTTAATTGCGTGCCTGCACAGGGTTTGAAGATTGGGATTCATCTACCTAAATGTAGTCATTTGATGAAGGCGTCTAATGTAGATCAGTACAAAGAGACAGATGCAACCAGACAGTGGGTCAGACTATCTAACTGAGCCCATCCCACACTGTTAACTGTTAAGAGTCGTTAGAGAGATTAATCTTCTAATTTGATGCCTTGAATAGTGCCCAAACTTAGTGGGAAGAACAGGTTGAAGCACCTAAATACCCGACTGAAACAGTTGGAAAATTATTGCATAATTTTCGTGTGCAACACTTACTAAGATTAGGGTGGAAATGTGCACGTGTTGCTGCGTCTGGCTGAGGGGTGAAGAAAGAAGACAATAAATTAGAAAAATTAAAATTAAAATAAACTTTTATTTTTATGCTTTACCCTAATGTAGCTAGAAGGTTAAGAATTTATCACCTGAGATAAAAGACTTAATCATTACTAAACCCTTTGGCAATTGTTTTAATAACATTAATCAAGATGAGCTCATTTAGTGCTAATGGGGGTGTTTTAAGTACTTTTATAGGATTTTCACTGAAATTCAGAATTAAATAATTGGGCCATTATTCTAAAGTGTTTTCGTCATCCCTCAGGGAAGTCCCAATTTCTTGGGTTTCATCTGCTTGATTTTATTTCCTCTCAAGCATTAATTCTGATTGCCCTTAACAACTTTGGACCACCCCTTCCCAGTTATTAATTTGACCCTCTTCTGGGCAGTCTGAGGCTGGTTGCCCCTGATAATCTATTTTGTCAATGCAGTCATGGACAGGAAAGATTTAAAATACCACTAAATGAATGTGGTGATGGATGATGTGACAGGAAGGATGGTGATTGCCATCGGCTAAAGGCTCTAGTGAGTTGAGTTTTTCCCAACACCCAGACTGGATGAGCAGTTGGTTAATTAATGTCCCGATTCTGCATATAATGTTACCTTAAGAATGTTTAGTCCTTATTAGGGCTGTAGTTTTTGCAATCTGGAATCCATCGGAAGTTGCTGAAGGCGTTATGGAAGGAAGGCAAGGTGTTATGGACTTAGGTCGGTTGCCTGAATTTGTTCTTAGTGCCAGCTGATACACCAAAACACGTCTGAAACATCCCCCTAATGATGGCAGGTGTAAAGCAGGACATATGGTGGACCTTTGCCTTTCTTGAAAAGCAGATAGATGCCACGAGTGGAGCCCTGGGTATCTAAAACAGCACTAAATGTTTTGGGAAGCCGTATTGAGCCCTATGGTTAGGAATCCATTTGAGATTAAAGACTCCACATGTCGATGTATACCCATCTACATGTAAATTAGATATCTGGACTCCTGTTATAGTCAGTGGAGATCTAGTTAATGCAGTCACTGAAACTCAGCAAGTGATTTGGCTGCTTAGCCACTATCTGTCTACAATTGGACAAGTTGAGTCACCCTCCAGACTCTGGTGACTGTATCAAGTAGATCTCTGCTCATACAGTGAGAACTTAGATGCCTCAGGCTCAATTCAGCTGACTAAACTTTGATATCTAGTGCCATGGTGGATGCTTAGAGCCTCCTAGCTGGTCTCTGTCTGTATCTTCAGAAGAGGGGGTCATCTCTGCCAGCCCAATGCCGTTGTCTCAGACATCCTATGACACCTAAAAAATTTGCAAGGGTACATGCGGGCACCAAAGAACTGCCTTTTGTCACAGATCATCGGGTGCAATACAAGAAGTCACTTCAATACAAATGCTAAAATTCTCTGAATCATTCATACAATGATATATTCATTTAGATGATAGTCATGTTAGAAGTTTTTATTTAATCTGGTAGGAAAGCCTGTATCAGTCATTCCTGGTTTTGATAATCAGAGGAGACATTGCCATTTCAAACTCACCCTAGTGGATTGTCAGGTCATATTCTACCAGCATGTTCGGTAATTCACATGCCTAAGCCTGAAGAATGACAGGAAAAGCTAACTGTAGTACATTTAAACATGAAATAATGTATATTTTTTTCATATTCAACCAACTTTATGACTGCTATGTTCTATTTTTTCTCAGAATAACTGAAAGCTTCTAATCTCTTAGTCCATTATGGTAATTCAAAATAGTACAGGCTGGTAGATATATAAGTATGAGGGGAAAAAAGGAGGAAGAATATATTTTCACTTTATATCTTGTCTGGAAAATAAGCTCAGAAAATTTCTTTGAAAAGACTATGCTCAGTGCAAAGATCTTTACTCAGATCATTGTATCAAGCACAATAAACAACGTACATTACATACAGCAGAACTTCAGCTTCGTAAATCCCATTTTCCAAGGCTTTATGTGATAATGAAGATCACATTTTGCAACCAAAGTGTGTAGATCTTGCAGCTTGTACGTTTTGTTTGGTTTTAACTGTTGGCAAATTGCTCAATGCCTCAGATTTAACAATTCCTATTTTTTTTATTCACAGAAAGAAGTCGAATTATTACACTGAGCAACTAATACAGCTGAGAATAGTAATTTTCAGGATAGCTTAATCATTGGGTAGGATTGTAAAGATGTCATATTTTTACTGTGTGATGGCAGCATCTTTGGTTTTGTGCAATTTGTGTTCTCACAGATGGGTCTCAGGTTTTGCCATGCCAAACAGATAATGAGTGCAGGATCCAGGTAAAAATATATGACATGTATCCTGTTTACACTTACACAATTATAATAATTCAATCCTCTACACAAGAATGATGCAACAGGGTTTCCATTTTAGGAGGTTAAACTCTGCCCACGTGTGTGACATATGACCTTTGTTGTTACTCGGCATCCTACAGTTGCAGGCTGCAGCTGACAGACACTTACACGTCCCCACTACAGCTGTGTGTCACCAGTCTAACAACGCTTACTGCAGCCGGTCCCTGAAATTACTTATTCAGACCTTCCAATGGTCTAACTCGATTCGAACTTCTGCTAAGCCAGAACTGAGTAAGGATTTCTGCATTCCAGTTACGGCAGGTAACCGATGCAAAAATGAAACTGAAAGATTGACACCTCTTGTGTCTTTAAATCATGACAGAATTGCACCAAACAACACTCAAAATAGCCATAAAGAACCATGTCTTGAGAGGCCAATTTTTCATGACTAACCCTGTGGGTTAGAGCAGAGGAAAAGCAGCTTGATTAATTGTAACATTTGTTTTCATTTAATAGATTCATAGATTTCAAGGCCAAAAGGGAGCACTCTGATTATCTAGTCTGACCTCATGCAGAACAGGGGCCACGGAGCTTCACCCGGTGATTCCTGCACAGACCGGGCGGTTCTTCCCTGGTCCATAAGGAAATTCTCCAGCCAGCTATACGGGTGAGCATTACCTCATGCAATATACCGGGCCATGTCCTCAGCTCATTTTACCAGCTTGTAAATCCCGAGGAGTTTCACTTGGCAGCTCAGGGCTGACAGGGATGAAAGTGAAATCAGGATTTGGCTGGTCCTTCCTCACAACATGGTAGCTGGAGAAACGTTTTCTTTACTCCCTGTATAAAAAAGTATAAGATACGCATTTATGTATTTGCATTTCATTGCTTTATCCTGAAGTGTAATGTTTAAGCTGAACCAGTGAAGTTGAGGTAACTGGTCTCTTTGGTCCAGTCATGAATTTTGAACTTGTTTAACTGTCAAGGAAGACTCTTCAATACTTTTATTGCAGTTTATAGGTGTGTCTGACCTTCTGCCTTGTACACATCAGTTTTCATCCCTAGTATCTGCACTGAATCCAGCACTTCTTATGCCATGACAGCAAATCCTCCAGAAGATTTAACTTAAGAATCCACCATATCCTTAAGCAGCTCTTTTCAAGCACTTTTAGAAGCTACGTACCTACCTCCAGAGAGGAAAAAAGTGAAAAGAATGACATTACACACTGAAAATCCCCGAGTGTAGTCAAATTACATATTTATCCTTACTGTTAAAAGCAAAAGCAGCATATTTTAAACACAGCTCAATCTAATGTGACAAGAAATGAAACAATTCAAGCACAGTCACTCTTCAAGGTAATACTCTGCTGGTTAGAAATATTCTGCATCTGTGCATCTAATTATAGTAAATAGCAGACAAATACCGTTACGCTATAGTCAACCGAGAAAAAAGAGGTCAGGACACTATGCGTGTCAATCAGGTTACTAGGTAGCTAAATCTTGGTTTCTGCCAGCAAAACTGTTCAAGGCCTATATTTGGCTGAGATCACCTGGTTTCTTTGATATGAACAATTTTTTGCACCTATGATCTGTATGTTGTGCATTATGTCACAGTCTTTTTCAGAAGAAAAGGACATAGTGCCTTTAAGCTCTAAGTCTAAAGTGGATGTATGAAAATGATCCATGATGCTATTATACTAACCACACTTCCCAAGTGATACTTTCTAATATCAGAAAAATTTGTTGCCATGGTGACTGGCCTGACCTGATACAGTTCAGCTGATGCTGAGCTTCCTTTCCCTTCCCTAAAAAAGGAACTAAATATAATCTTTCAGAAAGGCAATTCTTCTTTTGATTAGGTAACAGCAATCTCTCATGACTTGTTGTTGATGCTGTATTGGCTTATTAACGCTCTCAGTTAGAAGAAATGTAGAATTTTAAAAAAAGTGGGCTTGAAAGTGGGGTCCAATTTTAACTGAAAATTATCCTTGTAAAACGATGTTGTGCCCATCCATCTTGGTACACTATCTAATTTAACATCTGCTGCATGGAAGTGGAGAGTTCAAATGTGCCATTAAAAATGCAAGAATCTCAATGGTGGGTGAATTCAGCATTACCTGCCCACAGATAAGGTGGACAGTGGCATGTTAAAACTTTCTTTGATCCTTAGCAACTTAGCTAATTGGCCTCATCATTAACATGCCTCTTACTTTAATCCGCTATTGGATTAAAAGGTGATCTTCTCATGATCCTGAAGAGAAGAATTCTTTGTTGAATCTTTTCTGTTCTTTGAAAGGGATGCTGAGAAGAAGGAAAAGTCAAAAAGTGACATCCCTCTGCAGCTCCAGCTGCATGCTGGGACATGTTGCATTAATGGTTAAACAAGGGCTGAAATCCACAAAAGGTCACAGGCTCCTAAGAAAGGACTCAGGTGGCTTACCAGTGTTTAAAGACCAAGAATGCAAATTACAAGACCCATACTCAACATGAACTATGCCTTCACTGGTTATGTTTTCTAGACATCTAGGGAAAGGCTCCAGCTGTTTTGTGTGATCCAGCTTGCCTAAGGGGTGTGCCTGTGTTTCCTAAGGGCAGTAAATTGAAGAAGCTTATGTATAGATATAGAACCTGGACATGAGAGCAGCCTGTCTTTAAAAGGTAGACCACACTTCTTCCCAGATACTTTAGCCTTCCTGTATTTCTCAGAATTTTTTTAATGACCTCAGTTCAGCGACGGCTGTAGTCCAGGAGTGGAGTCTGGGGGAAGGAGCTTGGGACCCTCCTTGTCAGCCCCACAAGAATGAAGCAGCATTGCCAAATGTAAATCAGGAAGGATATTGGTCCCTTTTCCTTTACTCCTCCAGTAATAAGTCATCCTTCCTATACCAGCATCTACCTTCTCCCAGCTGAGTGCTTTCACCACCATGCTCCAGACTTAGACTTCCTCTTGCTTCTTTTTCTTTTGGGCCCAGGGCTTTTGCAAGTCTTCTGTGGTTATGTTTCAAATTATTTTTTTACCTTCTGATGAGATTTCAAGCTGTGAATTTTGGCCTTGCACAGGCGCCTGTGCCTTGGAGACAGACATACTGGCATTTACTGGCATGTCTTTTAGGCAACATTTCATCCAGTGTGTGGACCCCCAGGTCTGGACCAGGAATCAAGAAACTGAATGCAGCATAGTGAGCTCAAAGAGACATGGCAAGTGTCCCCATGTCTCTTTGAGAGATATGGGGTATACTAATGGAAGGAGAAGTAACTAACTTGCTCTGCATTCTTGGCACGTCATCTTATCTTTCTAAGGTCCCCTTTCACCAACAACGAGAGGAGGGGACTCAAGAGCTGCTCAGAATACTTCCACTGAAACAGTGCCTGACTAGAAAATTAGGTTCATAGCTAGCTGACCAAAGGAATTTATGAAGAACTTCTGCATTGCTCTAAATTTTTGCCCTTTTGGTTGAAAAAAAATTGTAAAGTAGAACTGTTTGACTTTCAGCCATGTTTAGCTTACAAGATCTTTGCTTTGCTAGATCTTTTTTTAGGAAAAGATCATTCTGAGCATCAATATGTATATAAGACATTTCAGAAACTAGCAATGAAAGATGATCTTGAAGTGCAACAAGCAGTGGTGTTGTAACTGGGGACACCAGCAAGGTAAGATTTGCAGGGAGAGTAATGTCTTTCAGTATATTAACTTAGGTAATTGGGGAAAAAAATGTGCATGCAAGCCCTTCCTCCAACGTCACTAACTTAACTTATAGAAAGGCCCTTGCTAGTAGTAAAGGACAAAGAAGTATGTCTTCAGCTTCTCCAGAATTGCTCTCCAGAGCCTGTAATTGCTCTCTTTCACACACACATACATACACAAACAAGTTTAAAACCCACTTATCTTGCACAGGTCTGCATCTGCCAAATACCGTGTTCTCTGAAAGGTTACAAAGAAACATGGGATTCCTCTTACTTCAACAAACTAACTGACTTTGACAGCTAAATTTCCCCTTAAATATGTTTAGAACTTCCTTTATATAGAAGTGTGAGTCATTCTGACAGGCTTAATTTGTACTGAAAAATGAATGTGTTAAACTTATTAGCCATTCGAGTCAGAAAGACTGTAAACAGTAGATTGATGACATTTGCACTTTGTGCACTATACAGTCTATGACCACAAAGTGAAAACGTAAGAGTTGGTGAAAGGTATGCTGAAGATTTGATAGTAATTGTACCCTAATCCCTTTCTGCTCTTGAGTTGATGTTTCCTTGTTATTTCATTTTCTATCATGAGGAGAATACCTATGAAAAGATGGCCCTTTTTTAACAGCTTCATATTTATGGTGATGTATGCATATTTCCAACAGAACTAAACAACTAAGAATTTTTGCAGTTTTCTGGAGTTAATAAAATACTGCATGATAGATCAAAAAACCTGTTTGAGTTTGAAGACCCATCAATTGATAGTTAAGGAGATGTTGAAGTCCAAACCTTTGTTTAGCAGCCTTGAGGATATCTGGGTCTAAACTTCTCTGGCTTGGTTTCTATGCTAAAAGCATGGCTGACACATAAATAAGAGTGAAAGGGAGGGGGTAGTCACAAAGTCAAGTGTGATTTAGTTGGGAAATCTTTCAACCTCTCTTTCTTCTCAGTGGTAAGAAACACTTTGCAGAAGGTGAAGCCTGACTCGAATGCTCATAAACCAGCTTTAGTATTGTCAGATGAGCTCAGGATGTGAGCTGACACCTGAGCCCAGTCTGCACACGCCTCTGTGTTGACCTGTTTAGGGAGAGCTGGCAGGTTCCCCAGTCAGGGAAACTCAGGCAGGAGAGTTCATCAGCTTTCTCCAAGCTCTAAGCCTGATGTCCGAAGAGTTGCATAAGGCACTTGGGTCTCAAGCATTGCTATGAAAGGTGATACAGATCTTATCTCAGAGTATGTAAGTCAGCTTTTTGCTGTGAGTGGTCTTCTAAATGAATGCCTCTCCCTCTGTAGGAACACATAAAACTGGGAAGTTACATTAAGATGAATAATAGTAGGAATAACTCCTCTGTCCCCTTCATAATCAAATAGTGGACAAAATCATACCATCTGAGAAAACTCACTTGCTTATTGTGCTATGATCTTGGCCCTCTTTATGAGCTGGCTGATTGGACCTTGGATCCAAATGAGCCCCTGTCTCAGTAGGTCAGGTATAGGGTGGGAGCCACCAGCTAAAGTCAAGGCTGATCTGTCAATATAGTTCTTCCTCTGTCTCCAATTCTTCAGCAGTTAGTGGTTCAAGAAGCTTCAAGAAGCCTAGGCACACCATGTAGGGCACAATATTCCAATGTACTTCATATTTATTTTATGGAGAATTTTCTGCAGCCAAGTACTTGAAGAATCAATGGTAATAAGAGGAGACTGAATTAGAGTATGGTCTCTAAATTACGGACATTTTAAGGATTTGCTTAGAAATCATTACCTTTGTAGTCTTTGTAGCTCATAACCTTTGAGTCTTTGTAGCTCATCAAATCCAGTGAGTATATCTGTAGTCAAGAAGGAAATGTCTGCCAAGGTTACTTTCTGTTGCTACCCAGACACTCTGCATCTCTTTGGAGTGCATCACGAGTGTGGAAGAGAAGATAATGAGAATGCAAAATCCCCAACAAATAATAACCCAGGAGAACAAAAGAGGATTAAAGGTGTGTGCACATGAACACTCATCAGATCTGAATGTGCCAGTTCTATGAACCCTTGCACAATTGACAGTTTTGGTGTGATGTACTCTGCAGAGAACTTTGTTTTTCTTCATTCGCAGAGAACTTTTCTGCTGGGAATCTATTGCATTGTTATATTCCATGGCAAATGTTTGCAGCCCAATGTAATGGATGAACACATGTGAATCATTTGGGGCATTTTAACCTGTGTGTGTGTGTGTGTGTGTGTGTGTGTGTGTGTGTGTGTATGCTCTGCATAAAAAACCTATCCTATTTTGAACATTTATATTATCAGAACTGTTCCATGGGTGGTGCATCAAGTTTGCCACCAGGTCAGACTGCAGATCTCCAAAGTCCTCAAGACTTAGGACTGCTGTAAAAGAACATGTCAGAAAAAGATATAATTGTATATACAGAATCAGTACAAGCAGATCAAGTACATCTAGAAATACAAATTAATCTAGGTCTTTTGGGTGTCTTTTTGTTTGGATATAACTATCTTTTTGGATAGGACTACAATAAACTAGTAGTTTTAGATTTTTTACTATAGTCAATCAAAAAAGATAAATCCAAGTGAATCTCTGTGCTGTTGTTGCCCTGGGATAATAAAGCTGATTCTATGTGGTGCAGTCTAAGTTACGTTGTACGAGAAAACAAAATAAAACAAAAAACCAACCCAATATCTAACAACTCTTAAAAAAACATTTCTAGGGTTGCAGATGCAAATATTTAAAAATTAACAAAATACCAGAATTAATGTTGTCTATGTTTTTTCATTCACTTTCTTAGGTTACAGTCTTGAACTAAAAAGACACATATGATTTTTCCCACTCTGCCAGGGGAATGAATCAGAATTGTGTTGTAAAGTCATCTGTTGTCTGTTAAGTCCCCTGACTCATTTGTTGCACAAGTTGGAAGATATGAAATGAATGAGGTGGGGGACAGCAGGGAGAAAACGGGTTGTCTGGTGGCTGAGGTAGATGAATGTCACTCAGAAGAACTGGATTTCATCCTTGTCTCTGACACAAAGATCTTATGAGGAACCGTGTGAATCATTTAAACCAGGGATGTTATTTCCAGTCATGAACAAGTGGAAATTACACTCTGATCTTCTTATTGTCCAGATATGGATTTCAGTTCCTCCATGGATCTCCCTGTTACAACCAAATACTTTCTGGTCCTCCTGTTTTGTCCTTGCTCTGATGAGCGTATGAGGGACCTGAGTCCTCTCATCCAGCAGGGACCGTGTCAGGACCTTAGCAATTACCTTGCAGGCTCTGTAGCACCTCCAAAGCTTCTGGGTCCTGAGAATTACTCAGGACAGGACAGAAGTGTCTCAGGAAAGGTGGGGGTACAGACCATGCACTACAACCAGTGGAGGACCATCTAGCTCAGCAATCTTGCGATGTTTTCCTCAGTTTTGAGAACTAAATAATATCAGATTTAGTTCACATTAAACAGCTTGGAGCTGACCTCTTCTTCCCAGCAATTCCCTGCTGTTCCATGCAGATACCTCATTGCTCATCAGCAGTACTGCAGCTGGCAGAGCTTGGCTGTTTGATGTAACAGGGATGCTGCAGATTTTGCATATCTACACTATCAGGGCATGGGACGTATAGTCAGGGAAAGGACTGAGCTGAAAGATTTTGGGCTTAGTCTGCAGCTCTGAGGAGGGCTGTGTTCAGCTTTCAGCTTTTCTGCTGAACTCTTGTTCCAGTTCTTGTTCTTGTTCCAGTCCCATTCCTGTCCTACCCCAGTGCCATGCCTTCTTCACTAACCACCACAGAAATCTCAGAAAGTCCAGATTTCCCCGTTTAGGGATTTTTATCCTATTCTCACTCTTTCCCAAAACTCCTTTTTCCTCACCAAATCTTCAGTCAGTCTTGGTCAGCCCTCAAACTTCTCCCTGCCAGTGTTATTCCTCTGCACTAGCACTCTATCTCTGTCCATGGGCTCCTTGTTCCATCCCTTGTGCACTCCTGAACACAGTTTCTTTGCAACGCACGGTACCACCTTTTCCCTCAGCCTGGCCTACTGCTTGGACCTATGGCACCCCTTGCTGTTCCCAGGCTCTACCCCCTATTCCTCTTCTAGGTTTCCCAGTTTGCTTGGTCCTTCCTCTGTTTTAGTCCCAGTTTCTATTCTTTGATGACTCCTAGACCTAGTCTTCTCCTTCAGAAAAATCCACCTTTTTCTCCATAATTCCTGTTCCTCACCATCTTTGATCTACCTCTTGTCCTTGTCCAACAGGAGGCAGATAGGTCCCTTCTCTGTGATGCTCAATGTCAGCAGCAGGTGGACTGATTGTGAGAAGGACCAACTCCCTGGTGCCACATCCAGTATCCAGGACTGCTCCAGCTCAGCACATGTGGGTGCAGCCATTAGAGAGGAAAAACTGCTTTCATTCTTATAGCCCTATGCTGCAGAATACTTTTTTTTAAACTTTCTTTTTCACTTGGCTGTGAAGCACATACGATTCAGCCACATACAGAGCTTGTAAGGAGCTGGGACATGCTCAGTGAAGACAGACTGCCTGGGGATTTCAGCTATTAAACTCTGGCAAGTTTCTATGAAGTATGTGTAAACTACTACTTGTCAAAGACTTGTACATTTTTAGGATGTGAATGTATTTCACAGGGAAAAAAAGTGAATAAATAAGGTTTACCCTTAACAAAACCCCCGCTCTTCCTCCATACTGGGTTCCTGCAAAACACAGCGTTCCAAAGCTTTGCAATTACATTTTTTTGAACGTTGTTTAGCAGTTGCTTTTTTCTCTTGCTTTTTGTTTTTGAAAAGATCTTAGCATTTTTTTAAAAATAAGGTAGCATGAGAGATGACAAGTGTGAAATCTCAGAAAGTTTTTCCAAGCTGCAAATGAAAACATGGTTATACAATAAGAAATGTCAGGCAGCCTTAGCTGGGATGAAAGGATAGACACCAAGTTGAAGCACAAATGGACCTGTTATGTACATCCATATCCCCATGTTATTTAGTGAAAAATTTTCTTAGAAGTCAATTAGACTATCTCTAGTCCTTGTAGTCAAGTACCCCAACCAGGATGATATAGGCATGTAGATACAAAGCAAACGCCTGTCCCCGTCCTCCAGTGTCTTTTTTAGGAGTGAGATCCAGATTCCCTTGTCCACCGAGGGGTAAACCACCTTAAAAGGAATTGAAAAAGTTAATATATAGGATCCTGCTGGATTTGCCACACTGCAGTGGTGGTTTGGAGCCTCTCAATGGCAGTGCCTGGCCTTGTGCATCCTTGTGGAGGAGTGGGGCTGCCTCTCCGGCACGTGCAACTGAGTGCTGGGAAGCCACAAATGGGGCCGTTCGCATCTGTCTGGCTGTGAAGCTCATCTGAAAGGAGGAGGAGAGGGAGATCTCATAGCTGTTATGGAAACTTATTTTTAATTTTTTCCATATGAATCTTGGAAAAATGAACCATTGGAGAAGTTTATCATAATTCTAGTCTAGATAAACAGCTCAATAAAGAATGGAAAATACTTATTTTGTCAGAAGGCACCACTAAAAAATGTTCACATATGGCAATGATTTCCTCAGCATTCAACAAAGGATTGGCTCAGGAGTCTTCTCCTGTAGATACAGATCAGATTTATCACTGCGGTAATGTCACCTGACTTGTACGATGTTTAAGCGGTGAGTCAGCAGAGCAGAGAGACATAGTTCTCCAGAATGTACAGTATTTATCCTGTCCTTTTCCACTCGCTGGCGCTGATTTTGTTTTTAACATTATTGAGGAGTGATTCTTCATAGTTAAGGTTACAAATGAGTTTGTCTTAGAAGTTTGTTTTGGCTTCTCCCTACGACCTACCCTGCCACTCCGCTGCAGCAGGACCTCGGAGCCGGTAATCCAAGCCAAGAACAAGATAATGTGCTTTTTCAAAATGTGAAGTGAGTGAAAGGCTTGCTGGATTACGACTCAGAAAATGCAAGTGCTCCCACACCAGAAAAAGAAGTCCTCTCTGTTTTGCTGCTCTGTCCACCTTCTTCATAAAATTAGCAGAGAAACGCTTTGTTTCTCTGTGGGACATTCTAGATGTTTCCCCATCACCCTGGAAAGAGAGCTCCTGTTTTACTCATCACAATTTAAGGACAGGCAGTGGTTAGAATAAGAAAAAAACAATAAAGGCCATGTATGCCAGTGTTAACTCTTTGTAATGAGCTGAACAGACTGTGGATTTGAACACAATGTCTGTGGGGCAGTGATGCGGATTTAGATTCATATTTTTTAAGATTTAAGTGAAGACGACGAGCCTAAATAAAATTGTGACCCAGCTAAATAAGAACCGTCAGCCTGAGGCCACAGCAGTTGCAGACCCCACTGTTCAGCCAGCGTGGCCCTGGGTGTGCGGCGCAGCTCTGTGCCCAGCACAGCCTCTGCCCCGAGCAGCCAGGAGCTGCCAGGGGGAAGCGGGCAGAGCAGCGCCCCGACCCCGCAGGGCCCGCTGCTGCCAATCGGGGACCCCTAACGCCCTGGCAGCACCCGCCTGCTCCTGAAACGTACTCATGACAGCACCGTTGTGCCCTCTCCACTAAACTACGCTGTGAAGGGTGAGGATGGCGTGCTGCCCTCCTCTAGCCCATCCTTCTTCCCACAGGGAGGGGAAAAGCTGCTTCTGCCTGAGCCCTTGAGGTACCTCAGCGCTGAGGAAGGTCTGGAGTTTAAAAGACTTTAAATTTCACTCTCTTTGATTTTACTTTTTTTTTTGGGTTTTTTTGTTTGTTTGGTATTTCCTTTCATCTAGCACTGCCTCTAACAGGCAGTTTGGGAGGGCAATTCTTTTGTGATGTACCAGGAATTGTGGGAGCCTAATGAAAGGACATAAATTCCATCTTGTGTGTCATGTATGTAAAAATTAGGTGGTGTGGTACATGACATATAGCTAGCTTTTTACTGGATTTCTCTCCCCGAACAACAATGCAGAACATCAAAATTCAGTTCAATGTTTAAATACTTTTGGTTTATTTTAGTATGTTATTGTTACTAGCTGCAGCAATCTCAATCTAGGCTTGCAAGGAGTAGGTTTCTCATATCTGAGGGTTGCTTAATCAGCATAAGCCTCGCATGCACCCACACACTTGCTCTGTTAGTCCAACGTACCTGGGACATGTCCCATTTACCAGACGTGCAGTTCACAGACAGCCTGTGCATAAAATTCTAGAGAAGTAGGGCTGAAAGGATCTCAGGAAATTGTATATTCCAGCCCCTCCAGCCCTATATCACCAACGTCTGTTTGAGTCTTGTGAGTTATTAGGGTAGCCTAAAGATGCCTCACAGCATTCCAAGGCAATCTATTACACCAGGCTCACCGTTTCTTTCTTGCTTCTTCTTTCCACTGTCATTTAAACTCACTATACTTTTTTCTTTTCTGCCTCTAGACACAGAGAAAAGAATATTCCTTTTCTCTTTGCAGCTGCTTTTCTGTATCTGAACCCTGCTGTTCTGAGGCTACTCACCCTCCTTTCCAGTCTATACAACTCCTTTTCTTTCATTCTTTCCTGGTAAGCCGTGTAGACTAGGGTGTCAGTACACCCAATCTGCTGAAGGTAGTAGATCTGAAGTAGGTCTGATGGAAAGCATTGGAAACTAGTCAAAAAAGAAAATAACATGGCAACACCATTGTGAAGGGATCAGCTGGACACTGCTCAACCAGAAACCAACTTCGGTTGACTACTTTAAATTTAACAGATTAATTGATTTCAAATGAGGCAGCACTACAGATTTTTAGCACAGAAAAATCCCACAGTAGGAGGGTTCCCCTT
Source organism: Burhinus oedicnemus (assembly GCA_008921705.1). Taxonomy (NCBI): domain Eukaryota; kingdom Metazoa; phylum Chordata; class Aves; order Charadriiformes; family Burhinidae; genus Burhinus; species Burhinus oedicnemus. The sequence continues at coordinate 797,775 of VFFE01007724.1, forward strand.
GCAGATGTGGGAAATAGATACTAACATCAACATTAGAGCTGAAATCAGTATAGCCAAAACCATATCATGAGACAGGCCACTTGAAGGCATGTGACTGGCTTAAAATAGTGAGCTCTAGAAATGAGGAAGCATTATCAACTACTTTTACTTGTCTTTGGTTTATGAGCTTGCAGGGGTAACGTATTATAACATTTCCATGTTTTCTCCTGGAAGCCTCTGTGAAAGAGACTGAAAACTGAGATACTTGGCTAATCACTTGGCTCTAGAAATAGAGGCTTTGGGAGAACACCAAATGTTGTAATTACATTACTAGAATAGGTGTCATAACATTTTGTTTCCTTCTGTGTGGAAAATGAGAGAACTGCAGTTGTTGACGAATTCTTGGATAGGAAAAAGGTGATTCACACAGGAGCCCATACAGCCCTTTCTCAAACATCAAGCTTGATTCATCCCTACTCATCACTGTGAGAGATTTCAGATTGTTGTGACAATTGTTTGACATGAAGAGAATTCAGATAGAGTCACATTGCAACTCCCTATGCCATACACAGGGGGCCCAGGGGCACCTTAAAGGTTTGCCTGGACATCGAGTCAGCAGAATCCAAGCTTAACTGACACATCAGATGGAAATGAATCATCTGAGGTATGTTCAAGCTTATCATTAACTTTTACTAAGTTCACTGTGAGACGTGGGAACCATCAACAGTTAATATGCAAAATATCAGATAACCCTTATGGAGAATTTGTGGGCATATACACTGACATATCAGATTGCTACAGCACTAACTCTAAAAGATGTTTTGCTCTCTATTGATTAGAATTTGGAGGAGGGAGAAATATTTAAACTCAAGATAGAGCTACAATTATGTGTGATGGATCTCAAAGTAGATCAAATATTTACTTAATACATGATAATTTAAATGAATTAGACATTAGCTTACAATTGCAATCAAATGTGTTTTCCCTAAGACTTTAGCTGTTCTAATGATTCTTTAAGTGTAAAGAAAAGCCTGCTGCTTGATTGAAACATGTCCAAAAGGCATCACAGCTGACAGGAACTTGAATTGGTCTTCTGCATTCATTTCTGATAGCAGAGGCAACATAATCTGACAGCAGATGTTAAGCAGGCAACGTTTCTCTTTTGCTCTTAAGAGCAGCTGACAAGGATCTGTAGCCTAACTTAAAACAAACAAACAAACAAAACCATCACCAGCAAAGTTGTCCAATTAAAATTGGATTACTTCTTCAGACAGAAACACCATTTAAAGAACAGCAGAGGCAATTAACAGGTCCTGATTATTTGTAGAAGTGACTACTTAACCTATTTTGCATTGCTTGCCTGATTTTAATGTTTCTGAGCTCTGTTCTAGTTTTCTTGCTTGACCATTCTGTTTAACTATGGCAGACTGATCTACATTTCCTGAAAATAAGGAACCCTGACAATGTCTTTGCCTTTTAGGCAGGAATATATAATCCTTGTTACCTCAAGAGCCTCCTGAACTGCTCTTTGAGCTTGAGAACAAATCTCTTATTTATCTCTCAATTGTACAATGATTTCTTATTTATCCTCTGTAAAATGTGCCAGCTTCTATGGGCCCTGATGGGATGTATCCGTGAGTGCTGAGGGAGCTGGCAGATGTTATTGTGAAGCCACTCACCATCATCTCTGAAAGGTCCTGGAGAACAGGAGAGGTGCCTGAGGACTGGAGGAAAGCCAGTCTTCAAGAAGGGCAAGAAGGAGTACCCGGGAAACTACAGGCCAGTCAGCCTCACCTCCATCCCTGGAAAGGGGGTGGAACAGCTCATCCTGGATGTCATCTCTAAGCATGTGGAGGAAAAGAAGGTCATTGGGAGTGGTCAACATGGTTTCACCAAGGGGAAATCATGGTTAACGAATCTGATAGCCTTCTGTGAAAGAATGACTGGCCAGGTAGATGAGGGGAGAGCAATGCATGTTGTCTACCACAGCTTCAGCAAGGCTTTTGACAGTGTCTCCCATAACTTCCTCATAGGTAAGCTTAGGAAGTGTGGGTTAGATGAATGGTCAGTGAGGTGGACTGAGAGCTGGCTGAATGGCAGAGCTCAGAGGGTTGTGATCAGCAGCTCAGAGTCTAGTTGGAGGCCTGTAACTAGCGGTGTTCCACAGGGGACAGTACTGGATCCAGTCTTGTTCAACATATTCATCAATGACCTGGATGAGGGGACACAGTGTACCCTCGGCAGGTTTGCTGATAACACAAAACTGGGAGGGGTGGCTGACACACCAGAAGGCTGTGCTGCCATACAGTGAGACCTGGACAGGCTGGAGAGTGGGGCAGAGTGAAACCTAATCAACAAGTGCTAGTGTAGGATCCTGCACCTGGGGAGGAATAACCCCATGCACCAGTACGGGTTAGGGGCTGACCTGCTGGAAAGTAGCTCTGCAGAGGGGAACCTGGGAGTCCTAGTGGACAACAAGTTGACCATGAGCCAGCAATGTGCCGTTGTGGTCAAGAGGGCCAATGGTATCCTGGGGTGCGTCAAGAAGAGTGTGGCCAGCAGGTTGATGGAGGGCATCCTCACCCTTTCCTCTGCTCTGGTGAGGTCACATCTGGAGCGCTGTGTCCAGTTCTGGGGTCCTCAGTTCAACAAGGAACTGCTGGAGAGAGTCCAGCAGAGGACTACAAAGATGATCAAGGCACTGGAACATCTTTCTTATGAGGAAAGACTGAGAGACCTGGGTCTGTGTATCCTGGAGATGAGAAGACTGAGAGGAGATCTCGTCAATACTTATAAATATCTAAAGAGCGGGTCTAAAGAGGATGTGGCCAGACTCTTTTCAGCGGTGTCCAGTGACAGGACGAGAGGCAACAGGCACAAACTGGAACACAGGAAATTCCATCTCAACATGAGGAAAAACTTCTTTACTTTGAGGGTAACAGAGCACTGGAACAGGCTGCCCAGAGAGGTTGTGGAGTCTCTTTCTCTGGAGATATCTAAAACCCACCTGGATGTATTCCTGTCCAACCTGCTCTAGGTAAACCTGCTTTGGCAGGGGCGTTGGACTAGATGATCTCCAAAGGTCCCTTCCAACCCCTACCATTCTGTGATTCTGTGATTCCAAAGGTGGGATTAAAACATTTTACCCTGATACTGGTTTAACCCAATAATCAGAGCAGCCTACAGCCTGATGGTTAGAGCTTTTAACTGTCAGCAGAGGATTTACTTTCATCTTAAGATATCTAAGTGTCTACACTGAGATGGCTACTTGTGCTGGAAGAATCTAAACTCCAATGACAGTCAATGGAAAGACTTCAGCCAGAGTAGTCTAAAGAGGAATGTAGACGATCAGCTACTACCTACCTCCTAAAGGGTGCATTGAATCATTCCACTGAATGTATTAAGTAACTCTCTGGTGACTACAAAGGGAGCTTGGACACCTCCAGCAGACATCTACCTTTATTTATGTGTCCTACCCTTGAGTAGAATCCCACCTGGAAGGTTTCAGTCTGTCTTTCAACTGAAGACACCCACTGCCACCGAGGATGCTCTAGGATATCCATAACATCCATATTGGCTTAGCAGATACAATGCAGGCCCTAAGAGAGAACTTCATCTTTTTGAAGCAACAGCAGCAGTGGAGGAAACCAAGTAAATAGCACTATATGTCTATGTTTCGGCAAATGAACTGAGCATGGGGGATGGGATTTATTTGTCAAGGTGTAAGTGCTTACTGCTTTTTGAGACACTCCTTGCCATTCCAGGAATCTTCAAGGATTGTAGGTGCAATGAAGGACTTGTGGGAGCCCTACGTCATTCTAGAGCAGCAGCTATGGCTTTAAGATACTCTCAAATTCCTGAAGTGTCACTAGATGCCTATGTTCAGGCAATTAAGTCATCGTTTGAGAGCTGAATTAGGCAGCTGAGTCTCAGTGTAATCTCCACATGGAGAAGAGACAACTATAGCCAGGTTTCCCAGTTCCCAGCCCAGAATGTAGAACCTCAGTCTTAGGAAGAAGGCTTTAATACACATTCTTCTCAGGTCGTCCTACAGAAATATTTGTGGAGGCTCCCATCAAGAGACAGCTTTTTATAGCGCCTTTTGTTAAACATGATCTCTCTTCATCCGCTGTGTAGAGCACAAAGGAATCTGAACACTGGGCCCTTCCAAGCTGAGAGCTGAGAAAAGTAAGGTATTTATTTATTTATTTATTCATTTATTGCTTTGGATGTAGTTTGATCTTTCTGGTGTCTCAAACACTGGCACAGAATCTGCTGAAAGATCCTGCATAGGAAATTACTCACAAGTCCATGTGCAGAGAACCCCACTGTTAATTATTATGAATTGGAGCAAACCTAGTATGTGAGCCTTGATGAGCTTGTGTATGGAACAGAACATACTTCTAGGAACAGAAGAGAGTTCAAAACCAGTTTTTGAGTCCATATTGGCATTAACACTGATTTCATTTACAGTAGATTGAATTTTGTCACTTTGGTTTATGTTTCATTATTAGAAAGGCCTGTTCGTGGGACCCTGGGTATCTTTTGATAGTTGCAGAGTATTAACCAACAACTGGTTCATTAGTCAAGATCAGATTAAGTAATGACAACTACAGTGTACAGGAGTTTTTTCTTATACTTTTCTCAACTGCGAGGGCACAGGCAGAGCCTTTGCCTCTGTACCTGTGACATTGTCCCTTAATTCTTAGGCCTGGTTCAACACTTTCAGAATACAAGCTTTTTCTTACAGCTAAAATTAATCTTTTCCTCACCTAAAACTATTTGAAAGAGTGAAATTGTTTTTTGATTGTCATTGCAACAAAACATTTTTACTTAGGAAAAATCAAACATTATAAATGATCTGAAAAAGGTTTTTCCTAAATTTTCACTTTGTTTTAAATTAAAAAAACCAACTGATATATATTTTAAAGTCTTGAAATCATTTTGACTCTTCCTCCAGGTCCTAAGAAAATGAAAAATCAAGCTTTGTCCTAACTCTGCCTGCACCTTTTCAAGATGTCTGTACTTCCTCTTCCCTTCAGCTGCAGTAAATGACTACCCGAGTCGAGCAGCACTGAACCAGGGCCAGGGTCCTTAATGACACTGCCCCTGCAAGAAATCTCCTTCCTTTGTGCGTTAGATACAATAATGACAGACCACAGAGTAGCCAGGGGAGTACGCGCTGCAGTTTGCAAAATCCTTCAGTTATGGGTTTGTGCTTCTGTCCTTTGTGACGCCTTTAGGCACATCGCCCTTATTAGTTCCCGCAGGAACGCCAGACCATTACTTTTTCTTTTAGCTGAGCCTGTGCCTTAAAGCCACAAATTACAGTCCATAATGCCTGCACTTTGGTAATGGAATGACCCAGACGTGTTAAATATTATTATTATTACTGCAGAGTACATGACCATATGAATGAACTCAAAAAACACCCTCTTCATTTTACAGTGACAGATCATACATTTTTAGTGATTTCTGCATTTTAAAATCATTGTCTATACAAAAATTTTGATGGTCATGATAATCAATATCTACAGTGGCATTAAGATGCCTTGCTTCATTACGCTACTACATACCTCCACGTAATTCCACTTAAAGGACACCAAACAAACCCCTAAACAAGGGTTGCACCCAAACCAGCAAAGCTTGTTTCAAATCTATGGCTCTCAGTACATCCTTAGAGCAATTTCTGGATGGTATTCATGCTTCATTTAGCTCTGCGTTTTGTTCTCCAAGAGCTTCTAATGAACATACTCAGGATTTAACAGTTTCCTTTCCAAAAAGGAGTAATTTCAAGATAAGAAAGTGTTATCACTCATGAAAACAAACAACCAAACAATCCCCAAGCTGGCTTTTTCTTTTTAAGCAGAAAACCTCAGGTTGCTTTCTTGACAGTACTCCTGTTCTTGAAGTAAAGGGATCAATCTGTAGTATTTAGACTTTGATTGTAAGATGGATAAAAATCTCTTTGTTTCCCAAATTTGTTTGGCTTTAGGATATCAGCACATGTTATCACGGTTGCAAGTTGTAATTATGAAATTCTGATTAGTATTCTGGTCTGAAAAAACAAGGTTTTTCCACTGTTCTACATCCCTTTCTTTGCCTGTAGACACTACTGCCCCATGATTTACTTCATTAAGCCTATCTGAGGCACTATTGTTCAGAAATGACAAAGTTGCACACATTTTAGTCTAGCACACTGTGCACACATAAAAATTAAAATATTTTCCAATACCTGTAATAGTCAGTATCATTCATCAAATTGGCAGTGAGGGTTGTCAGCCCTCATTCACTTAGAATGTCCTCACAAACCATACAGAAAACCTCCTATTCTGAGGGTGAATTACCTTGGTCAAATAAGCATGTATGCATGTATGTAAACAAGTACTCCTCTCCTTTTGATATTAACCACGTAAAGAAAGTGTTTAGGATCATTATCAACAACAAAAAAATATTTCTGCTCCTTTAACTATCACCATGGGCTTTTTATGGAGAAGCCTAATTCAGTGCTTTCAGGAAAGAATATATTTGTGTCTGCCAAATGACAAAAACTACCCCCCCCCCCTTTTCTTCTTCAAACGTACATCTAGAAATCTCTGTGGCTAGATCTTTAAATGAATTCTGAGTAAAAATACAGCCAAAACCTCTGAAAAATAATTACAATAGCTCTTCAGTGTCTTTGTTCAGATTAACTGTCTTAGTGGAAATCTGTTTCAGGGCATTTCAGACCACTGTAAGGGTACACGAGCGTTGTGAATGAAAAAAACAGTAATTAAAAGCCCAATTTAAGCAATATTCTTAAACTAAATGTCAATAGTAAGAATTCTGAGCCTAAGGTTACACATATGTTCATACGTCTGGTTGAATCAGGACTTTGGGTTTATATTTATAGGATTGAACTTTTTCCCCCTTTTTTTTTCTGTACAGAAATAAATAGCCACTCAAATTGATATTCTCTGCAGTCCCCTACAAATGCCAAAACATGTTTCTTGCAGACTACAGAGAACTCACGGATATTGAGAAGTTACCCAACTCCTAAATGATACACAAACCAAATGCCAGTGAAACTACTAGCGGTCAGGCACCTAATTGCATTTGTTGTTATGATCCATACATTCTGCCTTTGTGGCATATCATTTACACGCATGGTTTTCTAAGAACTAATTTCTGTGCATGCAAAATGAGATGACCATCTGATACTAATTATTGTTCAACTTAGGTAAGATGATCTTACGTGCTCCGATTCCATAGCTGTGCAAGCACAGATGATAATACTCAAAAACAGTGCAGACAGTGACAAAGAATCATTTTCAAAATGTTCTCCTTTGGCAAGGCAAACACATTTTTGGTTTTATTTTTCATTCTGTTCACATCTATCATCTCAGTAGAGATGATGCAGCCAAAGAAATATTCCTACTCATTTGATTTCTGTGGCTAGTATTTGACTATGACTCCTTGGCTAATTCCTATAGTGAGGGATTCCCAGCTAGTCTCTCAGTGAAGCAAAGAACTATTTAGTTGTTGTGATGAGACCAGACTGGGTGCGTTCAATCTAGCATAGCTGTAGGTAACCTAATATAAAGGGCAAGAGAATAATAACTAAGATTTGGAAACCAAAAAAATACATAAACTCTTGGACAGTCAAAAAAGTCAGGATTTCATGATTCAGCACATTTGAAATCATGTTCAGGCCTTCATGTTACTGCAGAACACTTTTCCCAATGTAAATTTTACTTGAATGTGTTTCAGACCTGATCCTGCAGCAGATCACCTACTGGATTAAATATGCTCCTGTTTTTCTCAATGGTTCAATCATTTGGACTTTTTAATCTCTGGAAAGCCCCAGCTGCAGAAAATCATGAACTTCATCCTGAATTTCCCACTGTTTCCCACCTCCAGTTCTCCAACTGGATAGATTTTTCAAGAACTTAAGTCTTTTAATGGTGCGAAAGATTCTCCTAATTTCCAATTTAAGTGTACTCCTGGCTAGTATATACATGCTGTTAACCTGTTGCTTGAAAAGAGTAACTTCCAGTAGTAGCATAACACAAAAACAAAGCATCAGGGTGTATCAGGATGCCAGAAGTTGGGACCTATGCTGCTTTGCAGTGCTGTAGCTCCTTTGAAGCTAGCATATGACTTGCATCAACTTCAGTAGTGCCATCCGGTACATGGATTGTCACTACCCAGGAAAGCCAAAATGGTCTTATTTCCTGGTTCAAGTCCTAATTATTTGTGATCAAAGCCTCATAATATGGTGTGGCTCACTGAGATCTCAGAAAAACATATTCACATCACAAATACTATCCCAGTAAAAGTGGCACTCTTCCTGGTAGAGAGGCAAAGGACCGGATGGACACGCACTTGAATTATTCCTTGTTAATATGGGATAGCAAAGCCATAAGGCCTTCTTTTGCTAGAGCACCAGGAGTCAGGAGAGACTAAGATCATCAGGGCATCCCTGTCCCTTCCTCTGATAAATTACATCTTTGAATAAGACTGTAGGGTGAAGAAAAAAAGCTACTAATTCAAGATGTCACTCTACCAACATTAGAGAAATGTTCCTTTCATGCAGAATAGCTTGGTTTGATGACTGACCACAGGAACCCTCTTCAAATCCTTCTCTGGGAGAGCCCTTTCAGCCAGGGGCTTTCAGCCTCCCATGGCACCCACAGTCTGGTCTCAGGGTACTGTCAGTTTGGTCCACACAACTCTTCTCCCCAAGAAATGAGGCTTTTCTGCAGTGGCTCCCTCATCAAGGAGAGACTGGAATGACCACAAACGCGTCAAATTCAGAACATAATTTTAACTCTACTTATTTGATCTAGCCTCCTGTCCATAATTTGACAAAACTCAATTTTTTAAAGAACAAGACTCCAACAGCAACCAACCAATAAAACCAGATCTTTGCAGAATGGGGGTTGAAGGGAGGAAGGGCAGGGGAAGAGGATATTCTGAAAATAAAAGAGAGATTCTGTCTTTAATAATTTTCTAAAGCTCTGATATACTTTGTGAAGTGATGGGCATCATTTGATACTTCAAAAATAGAGAATAAACCATGTAGGCTGTTCACTAGATGATCAGAAGTATGATATGAGGAAGAGATGATAGGGGGAAATGTGCTGATCATGATGCACCTTTCTTGTTGATGGAAGCTGGCTATTGATACTAAGTAGACATATCTCTGGATAAATGGTTAGCTCCAACATATTTCACTAATATTAAACTGGCATATCATTATCTGGATTTCTTTTTATGTTTCTGTCTCTGCTGTTAGGGATAGGTTCTCTTGGAAAGAATTTCTATTTTTCTTAGTGCTACTTTTTAGAGTAGCGGAAAGACGAGTCATTTGGCACCTTAACCTTTTCCAAATACGTGAACAGCTCAGCCTTCCCATTCAACCAGGGAGTTAGAGAAGGAGCAGGAGAAGGGAAAGTTATGATGCAGAAAGTGGAAAGCTGGTAAGGGGTGGAAAAAATGACTTAGCTTAGCTGATGTGGTAGAAAAGAGGAAGAGAAGCATTTCTCTAAGAAAAGGAAAAAAGCAAAAGGTTTGAAATAATCTGATGTTAGAGTTTTCTACTATAATTTTGGTAAGGTATTCAGATACCATGGTGATGAACACAGCTGAAGTATCTAAGCACTCTGGGATAGAATATATTCAAACAAAAAGGATAATTAAAATAGTGTTTATTTAGATGAGGGATAATGTCTCAGTTCCTATGCAAATGAGCATAGTTAAAGGATCACTTGCCTTTTTATGAGAATGAATATTGAAAGTTTGATGAGAAACTCGGGAGAGAAACATTCTGGAAGTCAAAGCAAATGCAATCTCTATATGCAAATGAAATCAATTAATTTTAGCAGCCATGTATGAGTGTAAATGAGAAAATCAATGATTTTCAAAATCTAGTAATTTGATAGCCATTAGTCTCATTAGACTTTCTTTTTAAAGCTTAATTATTCAAAAATACAACCCGATTGAAGTGTGGTTTAGAAAGGACACATTCTTAAATTAATTACAGTAGCGATTTTCCCTGTAGCATGAAGATACAGTGCCAGTACATGGCTTTGTAGATAGAAATAAGATTTTTTGCTGGACTTGGGACTTTGTTTTGATAAAGAGTATACCAAACCTCTACAGATCACCTAAATACCTACGTAGAAGCATGTGAGTAGTCCCACTGAAGCCCACAGAGGATGTATTGTTTGTACCTCATGTGGATCCAGCCCTTGATTTTGAGGGACAGTCATGGGTTGAAGAGTCTTGATAAAGAGTCCAAGCCGAGCAGAGAGGTGATCCTGTGCATAGAGCCAGTGAAACAGCACGCCGCCCCTGGGGTTGTGACTCCTCAGCGCTGGCTTGCGTAGAGCTCGCCTTTCCTCAGCTGTCTCTGGGGGAGGAATTTCTGCCCATCATCTTCAAAATAGCCTCCTGGCTGCAGCACTTACCCAGGAAATGGTGCAGTGAGATTTGTGTTCTTTGTCAATCTGGAGGAGATTTAAACAGATTATGACTGTAAATTTGATCTTTGCGAGAATTGTCTGTGAACTTGATGAGCTATAAAGACATCTTTAGTCCTAAATAGCACAGTATCCATTCAAGATGGTGTTTACTGTTTGCATCACTTACATCTATAAACAGAATGGCACCTGGCCCTCTTTTCTGAGCATGAGGTCCTGGTCTGGTTTAGCTGAGTTCATCCTGCTGAACTCAGTTACAGTCTAAAATGGGTAGCTGCATCCAGACTGCCTGTTGGGGACTGGCCCTGGCCTTTGCTGACTCCAGAACTGTGCCAGTTCCCAACTGGGCACTGTTTGGATGAATTCTGCCTGGCTCAGGCCAAAATTGTGCCAAGGGCCGTTCTTAAAATTTATCAGCATAGACGATGAAGTTCGTATCCTCGGGACACATCATGGCACTGCTTCATTTACTAGTGTTGATGAACATTTTTAATCCATTTCTTGTAGGACAGTGTGACTACCTGGATTCCTAGCTACATTTCTTCACCCTGTCTGAGGATCTGCCCTATAACATTTCTGAGGAGCACATTGTGATAACTCACTCCACGGCTGCAACACTTGCCTATTGCCACTCCTCTGTCCTCTTCCACTCCTTGCAGATCTCCCCATCGCTTCTTTCCTCCCCTCTCACCTCCTATTCAAAATAATCAAGATATAAAGAAGATGTACTTTCAGAGGGCCAATTAAACACAGCAGGGTACCAGCTGAGATGAGGAGCTGCAGTGAGTGAGTGAATTTAAATCAAGCTGCAGCTTCTGAGAGATGATCTCTATACCATGACTGGAATATTTGTTAACGGTGGCAAGGGCTTCAGGCGGATCTGCACATCACCAGGGGAAGCTAAGCCTTACTCAGTATCACTGTGTGAACCAGAAGTGTGAGTAAAAAAAAAAAAAAAGGTTAAATTATTGCTTGCGAATCCCAAACATGGCTGCAAAATTTTATACTAAGCTTTTCCAGGTGACAGGCAAATGAAGAGCAAAACAGAAAGAGGCGCAGTAGAGTAAATCATAATATTAGCATACATTTATGTAACACGTGATTGTAACGGCTCAGGATTGCAGAGGATTTAAAAAATAATTCTCTTTTATGTAAGGAGACTACTTTTCAGTAGTGGCATTTTCATCTCATGTCTGTACTCTCTGCTTGGCAGAGACATTTTTCAGACACCACTCCACTGAAGTAGAGATGCTTAAAAGAGGGAGGAATCAACACAACCCAATGGATTTTAGACCAGCCACAATTTTGAAGATAACCCAAAATTTCAGCTCCTGCCATGGAACATCTCCCCCAGCCCTGCTTTCTCATTCTTCCATTGCAAAATCCTTGATCTCCCACGGTGTGAGCCAGCCTCGGTCCCCTTGGCAGATGGCGAGGGTTGTGCGACCGTGCGTGCGCTGTGCTGCTGCTGGCTATGCTGCCTCTGACCCTGCACCCTGTCCCCTGCTGCCACGTGGCTGCTGGCCAAAGATCCTGCTCTCATCTGCCCATGGCGTTTGGGGAGAAGGCAGCAGCTGTGTGGCAGCGCACAGCAGCGCTGTAGGATGGTTTAGGATAGGAAGTAGATAATTCATCCAGCTGTCTCTGCAACATGGAAATAAAAGGTCTTTTTCCAAATAGTACCAGGTCAGCTAGCTGAGCAAAAACCCTTCAAGGTTGCTCATGATGCTTTCTAGCATTGAAAGCAGTGGGAATTTTGCTTTTGCCTTCTGTGCCAGCAAGCTGAGGGGTAGGACAGACATGGGGTTCTCCGAGTTATTATCTCAGTTTGCAGTTTGCTTGACTGTCTCATGGTGAAGGATGTGTCATGTGTTGCGTGTCCTGGACTGCCCATATAGCGAGACCTTTGCTACGTGTTGCAGCTGAGACGATGGCTTTCTCAGACAAACAAGAGAAAACAAAATTGGAGTGAAATCTCTTTTTCCATCTCCTGTGATGCTTGCAGGGGTAATGGCACTGGAATGTATTTCCAGAGTGTGGAGTGTCCCAGAGCTCCATGTATACATGCCACCAGGAGGCTCTGCCAATGCAGGAGAAGTGTCACAGCAGGACTTCTTTAATCAGCCACAGCAGAGCAACAGAGCACTTTGCAAAATGTCCTAAAGACTGAGCGTGTGTTAGTGCCCTACCTAGCAGCAACAGCAGCAGAAGGATTTCAAGGCTGAGCCTTTTTCCACAATTCTGCCTTTAATAAATGATTAAACTCTGCACTTAATAGTAAGTGCCAGTGGAATTTAAATGGGTTGCAGTGCCCGAGCTTGACTTCTCTTCTTCTCCCTTTTGGAAGCAGACCTTAAGACAGGCTTATAAAACCTGAAGAAAGGCAGCTGTGACTAATTCTTGGCTGCAGCTGGGTGTACGAAAGAGAGAGGAGGCATAAAGGGCAAAAAGGGTTTTCTGGAGCACTCACGCTGGCCCAGCCTCTGTCTGCTTAGCTTCTTGAGACTGGACAAAGTGACGGCACGGCCCATTCTGACTAGGTCTACGGAGAACCCCAGGTACATGGCCTGATACTTATATGAACTAATAATATGAATCATAAAATTAAATAGTATGATTTCATTCTGCAAATGATCTGGGGACGTAGTTTACAGGAAAGACACAACACAAAGGAAAATTGTATTGCATGGTATAATACTTTATGAGTTTTTTGTACTTTAATATGATATAAAATTCATATTAATAGGTGCCATTTTTATGAAGAAATTTATAGCCAAAGCATGGCAGCTTCTTTGCTGCAAGAGCTACATAGAGAAAGTTAAATTTGACTATTGCTCTCTTTTTTATTTGTATGGATATTTTGGTGTGAAGCAGTGAATTGTTTAAACTTCAGAGCTTTTATATTATATGCTTTTTTATTAACCACTTTGTTCATGATCAGCTTTTCTGTGGCATCAGTAAAAAAATATGAGATCTGTCCATGGGCCAAAATGACATCTGTACTTTTTCACTTGCATCAGCTGAAGAATGCGTAGCCTAGAGACACAATTAATGCTAGGTTGGCCTCTTCCCCAAATTAGTGGTCTCCAATGCATAGGTTTATATGCCATATGTGAAGGGCCAAATTAGTCCCACTTGGGTCACACTTTCCTTGATCACTTCAAGAACTAACTCCATAACAGTGGCTGTTTGTGAAGATGTAATTTTCCATGGCTGAACTGGTATTTACCTGTAGAGGGATTTTTCCGTTAAACATTCCGTGTGAGATGTTGGGACATAAAACACACCAAGATATATTTATTAGTGAAAATCTATCAAAATCAAATGCTTTTACTGAGACAAAAAAGTCTAGGTGGAAAGGCTGCTGGTATTTTCCTTCTTTGGCTGGTACTGTAAAAAAGTACCGTACACTGTATCTGCATACAGATGTAGGAAGTCACCTGCTTTCTTCACTGTGGCTTTGGTACGGTTCCTTAAGGACAAAACCACAGGCCCATTACCTGACCTAAAGGACCAGTGCCAGGACATAATAACCAAATACAGTTAGGCATACAGAGATTGCGGGGTATGTGGTGAATACCAGTGTCTGGCTGGGTAAGGGATTATTTCCGCTCCTGGTGCTGTTACCCTTGGCAACCCTGCTATGGGACTGAGAATTAGAAAGTAGAGGAACATATTGGACCATTAGATAAGGTTATAAGCACATGGACATGTTACTATATATCAGCAAAACAGAAAGAAGAATCATAGAATCATTTAGGCTGGAAAAGACCCTTAAGATCATTGACACCAACCATCAACCTAACGCTGCCAAATCCACCACTAAACCATGTCCCTCAACACCACATCTACACATACCTCCAGGGATGGGGACTCAACCATTTCCCTGGGCAGCCTGTTCCAATGCTTGACAACCCTATCAGTGAAGAAATTTCTCCTAGTATCCATCCTAACCTCCCTTGGTGCAACTTGAGGCCATTTCCTCTTGTCCTATCGCTTTTTACTTGGGAGAAGAGACCGACCCCCACCTCGCTACAACCTCCTTTCAAGTAGTTGTAGACAGCAATAAGGTCTCCCCACAGCCACCTTTTCTCCAGACTAAATAACCCCAGTTCCCTCAGCTGCTCTGCATAATACTTGTGCTCGAGACCCTTCACCAGCTTCGTTTCTCTTCTCTGGACACGCTCCAGCACCTCAATGTCTTTCTTGTAGTGAGGGGGCCAAAACTGAACACAGTATTCGAGGTGGGGCCTCACAAGTGCTGAACACAGTGGGACGATCACCTCCCTAGTCCTGCTGGCCACACTATTCCTGATACAGACCAGGATGCTATTGACCTTTTCAGCCACCTGAGCACACTACCGGCTCATATTCAGCCAAGATGATAGGATATAGAGGAAAGTGGGAGCTGGTTAGGAGTTTCCTAACTTGTGCAATGCAACTTAATTTGTACTGTCCTCCTCCGCTTTGTTTCTGAGACAGAATTCATGGCCACCTGTGATGTGCTTTGGTTGGAAGTAACTGAAAATATCATACTGGAAAGAACTGATACAGATTTGAGTTATGTACTTTTGCATACGTGCTAGGATGCACGGGCTTTGCTGCTGTTCACGTAAGAATGCCAGTAGAAAGTTTTGATGAAACCCTTAGATACATTATTCTGATGACCTATTTTGGAAGATAATTTATCAAACATTTAGAAAAAAACACAAAGGAGGCAAGAAACCTTTCAATTTTTATCTTGTCTTTAAAAGCAGGTAACCTAGATTATGTATTGTACATGTTATTAAGATAGTACAATTGTACTGGAGAAGAAAAATAGTTAAAAATTTTTGAATCTGTCTTTGAAATGGTTTAAAGAAGCACCATAAATATTAAAAATCCTATATAATAATTATTTGGTTTTGTTTATTATTTATTATTTGTTTGTTTATTACAGGGTGCAGCTGGATAGTGGGGGTATTGTTTAGTGCTTTTACTATACAGTTTCATGCCTTAAAGCCTGGATTGTTTTCCAGGAGAACTTTACTTCTGCCTTCCTTATTTTTTGACTACTCAACAATGGGATAATTGCAACATGAGGAAAAATTTTTATCTTAAGTGACTGATATATATGCAGTCTTAAGGTAGTTTTTTGCTTGATAATATGTGTATGTGTTTATGTATTCATTTACAACTCACATTTCTTCTGGTTATTAAAAAATTATTATAAAGGAACAATAATTTGAAGACCACTGTCACATGTCAAAACCCCATAATTTTCTTAAGCACTTCAAAGCACTGCACACTAGTAGAGCATGGTACTAGGTTTGGGACACTAACTCCCAACTAAGTATCCTCATAAGATGCAACTAGAAATCTGTTTTGAAGTAAAACCAGGAGGATGGTAGAAAATGAGAAATAGTGAGAGGAATAGCAAAAACATGGAAATGAAGATTATTCCTTTTAGGTCCATCATCTAGAACAGGTCACGTAACATCAGAGAGAAAACAACAAAAAATTCATTGGAAGATATATGAACATTTTTGTCATTGTGTAATGTCCATGTCCTTAGTCATTAAAATTAAATAGCTTTGTCTCTAGAGGGAGAAAGATAGTTATATGATAAAATCACTGCCTTATGTTCTTGCTTTTTTCCATGATCGGTTCAATCCTGTATTTATTCACCAAAGTCATTAGAATTGAAATGGTAATCAGAAAGGGGAAATGGTCTCCATCTATCATCCTGTTTCTAACAAGAAGAGGTAACAGACCATTTTAGTTACAGTGCATTAGTGCTCATTACTGCCCTAATGAAGATTTGTGTTGCTTTTCCAAGAACTTTGAAGCTAATCTTCAATTTCCTCCTAGCTTTCAAAGAAACACCAGTTTTCACATGACTTCAGCCCATCGGAGCAAACAAAGAGGTATTAGTCTGAGCATTATAAAACATAGTTTCATCAGGGAAATTAATATGAAAAACACAAGGTAACATCTAGTTATTTCATTACTGTGGCTAAATTCTATGAATTTGGCAAACACTGACTCAATCCCTGTGCCCAAACTTTTCTCCTAGTAGCTGTATCTATACTGTTTAACACATGGCTAAATCATTACCTATTAAACTATTTTGACATATTCAAGTATATGTGATTGTGATGTATTATAGTAACCAAATGGCCCCTGTGCATCTCGCCTAATCTAGATTAGGGGATCAGTATTATTGCAAGTACCTTTATTCTTACAGTGAAGTGCTCAGGCTGCAATGGGAAATCCCAAATTCTCCTGGTTGATGACTTTTCTTGATGTGTCACATGCCATTACAAAACCCCACCAAACACACCACACAGTGAATACTGTTTGGGAACCAGCTCTCCTTTGGGCAGTGTTTGCTGTGTTTATCCTATCCCAGTGAGATTAAGTTCCAAAGGAGAGCAACATGCAGGGCCTATTGCACGTCCCAGAAAGAAAGGTATGCCACAAAACCTGCTTTTCTGGTGCTCCATGTCACTGCTATCTTGGAGCTGGACACAGTTAACAAGCAGACAAGTGACTGAACTTTCGCTTACTAATGAGGGCATTAGCACACGTGTCCTCTGTAAACTCTGGATTCAGGTTTTCACTCTGTTTTTGCATCCAGCAGAACTGGGTGTCTGTTCAAACTGAACACCTGTTTAAATATCTTGCTCTGTCAGACAGACTCAAATGTTTGAGGCTCCCAACACATAAGGAGTTACTTTCCTGAGCCTTGTATTAAGCATCTGTTGGAACACGTTCATTCTTAGTAATTACTTGACATTTGGACACAAAGAATTCTAAAGAAAGGAAGTACCTTAGTGGACTTAGGAACATTTAAATGCATCCTAAGGAAAGACCAACTTGAGTGTTGTTTGAAGAGCTTTAATTTTGTTGGCAGGGCTATTGGGAACTAAGAAAGACCTTTACACTTGGAAACAAGCTTGCCAAACCATTTCCTTTGCGTATCTTGTTCTGCAGAAGTAAAAAAATATTCCATTTCTGCATATTTTAATAATGCCAAGGGAAAAGGTGTATGCAGAGTCAAGGAAAGCAGCTTTCTGACCAGGCTGTTGCTGCCCGTTCCCATGGTTTATGCGTAACAGTGGTGACAAACAATTTCTCCTTCCTGTGGAAAGGATATCTGTCACAAAGAGAAGTTTTGCTGCACTCTGAAAGACAGACCTTTTTACTGGTAGTGGCTTGGCAGGTGTTTGTTTTAGTTTTTAGATATGTAACTTGCAAAAAGTTAAAATGGGCTCTAAGGATTTGACTATCATTCTATTTTTTCCATCTGCTTTCGTCAGCACAGCTCCAGTGCCATGATTCGTGTTGGTGAGAACAAGAGAATTAGGCTTTGAGTTTCCATTTTTTACTATGCAGGAAAACTAACATTATTATAAAGAGAAACAGTTTGAGGATACTGTGGAGTATGTCTATATGGACATATAGATCACGGACTTGGATTACATATGGCAGTCAATTCGGTGCCCAGTAGTAGGTATTTGAAGAATAAAGAACTTAATTGTGAACAGCTGTTTCCACATACTTAATAAAGTGTGCATGGCCAGTTCAAGCTCTATAAAGTGTTAAACATAGTTTTATGAAACACATACTGGGGCCGTGCACATTTTTCAGAGTGCATCAGCCATTCTGACTGTTAAGTCCTGTCTATCTTTTGATTTCAGAGACAGACTTCTGGAAGTATTTTTCTTGTTTTTCATAGTGTAAATGAGGCTTGGATGACTCCCTAATAGTTGTAAAAAACATAGCAATTCTTACTCAAATGGAGCATTAAGTTATTATTATAGGTGTCTTTCCACCTCAGCTATTCTCTTTTGTGATGTTAAAAGGAGGAAAGGATAGTGGCTTTCAGGCTGTTTTTTTTCCAGCTTGGCTTATGGCTTCAGAACTATCAAGAATGTTCACATCCCAGGGGAGCTGGTAGGGACCAGAAATTAATAGTATCTAGTTAATCTGCAATGTATGAGTGGGAACTTAGAGCCTCGGGCTCTAGAAATGACCCACAGCTGTTAAAACATCCATCTGTCAATTCCACGCTTTTCTTTTCACAAATGATGATTAACAAATACTAAGGTGTGTGGCCAGCAACGGAGGTTTGAAAGGTCCTTTGAAGCCTGAGCAACTAACATGTTTTCATTCCTGTTTTGGATGCGGGACCCATAGAGTTGAAGAAAGGTCCATTTCCCCCAGTGTATCTGCAATGGAGTGGTGTCCCTGCCTTTAGTAGGTATCAACTCTGGTCCTGCAGAGTGGCCACATAGAATTCTTGGTTTCCAGATGAGTCCCTCGTATGTAGTAGGTCAAAACTGCAAGCTGATACACAGTTTTGAATCACTTCTTGGTTCCAAGGAGCAGAAATTATTCTACAACTTCCTTCAGAGGCCAAGGACTTCTAGGTCTGAATTTAAGCTGGTTCAGGGAAAAAGTGGAGAAACTGCAATGGGTTAAAGCAATCACAGTGACAGCTGCGTGAGAGGAGGCAGCTTTAAGGGATGGGTTGTGCTACAAGTTTTAAAGGCATTTTGAGAATTGCTGTGATTTAGCAGAGGTTTGACTAAATTAAACTAAACCAAATCTCAGCAGTAGGTTTAATAACAGGAATTTGCACCTGTTGAAATAAACCTTGTGTAGAGAGGACCTTCCTTAAACTTTCCACATCACTGCCTGAAATGCATAAACATTAGTTTTGAAAGTACATATTTCTGCATTTTACATGAATGCACATGATTCTGCCAGTTAGCACCAAGTTTGTACAAGTAAAACTAAATCCAAATAAAAAATAAAAAAACCCAACATGGCCAAATGAAGATCAACAGAGTTTTAAACAGTCTATAAATCTCTTCCCTCCACTGCCCAGTTTCCATGCTCCTGTTTCTTAAAGTTGGCCTTTAAGAAGCCTGGAAGGAGAATAAACTTGCATATCCAATAAAAATAAATGAATAAACAAAATGGGATTTTTTTTTTTTACCATTATATGAGTCCATCTATCTCGTGCATCTTGTTGTGAGATGCATATGCCATGTCTATGCAATGTCTATGCAAATAACGTCTACGCAAATAATGCTAAAAGAACATGAATATTACCAAGTACAAATTCAAGTAAGGTCAACAACACTGAACGGCAATTACCTGTTGACATTTTCTTAAGTGGTCATGTGCATGGCTCTTTGCGCTCAATTATCTTTTACTTTGGAATTTTTGATGTAATACACTATGTTTATTTTTGATAATGGGGGAAAAAGTGTCTCCCGCTTTCCTCCTTTTGATCTTTTATGCAGGTTATCAAGAAGCCTGAGCTCTTCAGACCTGCTTCTTAGTGTGGCCAAAGGGCGCTCAGCTGTTCCACATCTCCTAAGTGGACCTGGCACTAGAGGGCGATGGAGACATACACTTTTGCCAGTGTGTCTCAACAATCTGTTAGGCAGCAAAAGCAGAAGAATAAGACATTAATTAGCAAGTTCTTGAAAGAAGGGTATAGTACTGCTCTACCATCCCATTACCTTCTCTTCTCATACCTTTCCTCTGGCTTCTGCTTATTAAATTGCAGGCCCCTGACTCCTGTGGTAGTTCTCCACATTCCTTACTGTTATTACCTTCTTCTGCCCGTTAGAGTTGATGCTCTGCCCTTTGGCATGTGATCTGAAACCTGTCTCCAACTCCTGATGAAAGGTATTCTCCTCAGGAGACTTCTTTCTCTTTTCCCATCCTTGCCTTTGCCTCTGGCCTTTCCCTGATCTTATTAATTCTCTATCCATTTTTTTGTCAACTCTGTCTCTTCCTCAAGGAATCTCTCTCATTCCATATCCTGTCCCTGGCCTTCATTCAAAAAATGCAAAAGCCATGGAGATAGAAAAATAAGAGGTAAGAAGGTGCTTCATCATGTGTGCTAGTTGTTAGAGCACTGAAAAAAAGAGGCCTGGGTCCTGGCCTTTGTGCCTAAAGTGTCTATCCATGGTACATTACACAAAGAATTGGTAAATGGGTACCACTAGCTAGGCTTTCCCATAACCTGGTTAAGTGTTGTAATCACTAAACTTCAGTGTTAGGTAGCATAGCTTCTTCAGGAGGAGTGGAGGTTGTCCTTAACTGGTTCAGTGATGGTCTAAGGAGCACGTAAAACCAGCTTGACTTGTGGCTGAGGAAGGCTGAAGCCTTTCGCTGCGTAACTGGGTGCTCAGACTGTGGTATGAAATTGGATGGGGCCCCAGGGAACCATGGATGAGGCCGGACTGACAGTGACCTGAGGGTCCTGAACTCCAGAGAAGACATCAGGATACCTCGTGTGGGACCTTCCCCATCCGTTAGCTCGAGGCTGTTCTGCATTCACGTAGCGAGCAGTGTTAACTGTCCTGTCTCAGAGGCAGATGGAGTGTGTGCTGTGTGCAGGCAGCTGCAAGAAGTGCACTTGTGGTTAGGTGGCAGGAGTGGTTTGTGCCTGTGACTGGGGGTGGGAAGCTGCTCCTCTAGCTTTGCCAGGCATGCTCTTCTGCTAGCAGGTTTCTCCCTCTGAGGTTGTAGGCTTTTCTCCTTTTGTAAGCACTACACCCCATCAGAAATGTTGTGAACTGTACGGGTGACATGATTAGGCTGTGTGGGATTAGTTATGGGTTAAGCTGCTCTCAAGGAAAATTTCTTGAGATGCATATAGGGAGAAAGATAGTTGTCACTCAGAGTTGCCAGCTTCAGTCCATGCTGTTTTTATTGTCCTCCCATGACTTCTCAAACCTAGAACTTCAAAGACTTGGAAATACGTCCTGGATCTGTTACTTGATCACCTTTATCTCTTTACAGCAGACTCAGAATTAATCCAGGGAACAGGCAATCTATCCACAGATCTGTCATCCCACCTGCAATATTCTTTTTCTGGTAGCAAATATGCCATACATCCCTCACAGGTGACTCCAGGCCAGACATTGTCTTCATGCTCACAACTTCATAAAGCCATTTGAAAGAACGTATAAGTGAAAAAATAGAATAACGAGAGGGGTAGGGAAGGAGTCCACTCCAAGCCACTGTAATTTTTTAAGAAGAGCATGCTGAAAATTGAAGCAATGGACAACACTGGGTCATACAAATGGATGATTCATCTTGTATTTGCTTTCCATGGCTGCATACCATACAGTGTCACTTCACTCACTCACGTCGTGTCCCCCTCTGTGAGCCTGATGGGCACGTTCTCAGTTGCCATGAAGATGAAACTCACCAGGCAGAAATGGCACAATACTCCCGATCTCAATGAAACTGTGATGCGGACAGTTCTCGAAAGCATCAATTTTTAAGTTATTAAGGTGACAAATATTTCCTCCTCCTCCAGAAAAAGCAATCTCTCGCCTCATCACTGCGAGATGTGATTCGAACTGTATTTCCCTGGAAATGACATGATGACAGAAGGGTACGTGATTGAGAATGAAAAAGTATTATACAGACTCACATTCAAATTTGTTATCAGGCAGTGAGACTGATGACTCAGAGTTAGAAAAAAAATGAAACAACCAAAGATCGTGTCTCAGTCAGTGCTCATAACAAACTTGAATTCCCATTTGCACAGCTCATATACAGGGGAATTACATCGCACGCTCAGAATCAATTTGCATATGCTGTCTCTAGTCAGTCACACAACAAATAATGTATTAGGAGTGCATTTTTATGCACTATATTATCATACAGCTTGAAATGCTGTCTTCTGTTAATGTGCTTTTCAAAGAGTGTGTGCATGCATGTGTGCATGTTCTCACTTGCTCATTCCCTCACTGTTCCTGTTAGAGTAAGGAGGTCCTGAGGGATTACCTGAGGGACCACCTGAGGGACCAGATTAAGATGAGGTGAGTTTGGGAATCTAGGAATTTGGTAAAAGTAACAGATAGATAGGCATATTTTAAACTGAAGGTTTAAAGTCCTTCTTTGGCACTGGAGAATTATCTAACATGCAAGCAGATTTCAGAATCTGGGCCAGAGTCCCTGCCAAGGCAGGCTCACGTGGTCTCCATCTGGCCTCATCATCCAAAGAGATCAGCCCCTTCATTAACTGCAGAACTATGATCTCAGAGTCGATCATCCCAAGTGGACCTGCTTTGACAATGTAGGGCTTTTGCTGTGATGATTCACTAGTTCTGTAGCTTGCTAAGTACCAAAGAATCCCAGAATGTGCTGCATCATTAGCTGATTTTTTGGATCATTGATAGTGAAAACAAAAACTGACAAAAATAACTGCACTATGTTTTCAGTGATCAGAAAAGTAAAAAGCAACCCTCCCATAAGCAAATAACTAAGCGTTAATTAATCAGATTAAGCCAAACAAAGCTACATTTTGAATTTCAGCCTTTCTCTTGCCATATTGTTTGGTGGAAAACCTGGGTGTCATGGAAGGGGAGAACATCAACACCTTTACCTTCCTTGTTATTCAGCTGTTTTCAATAGCCACTTCTTCTTTCCTTCCTGCAGGGTGCTCGGAACAAATATTGGCTGATGTGCCTGCAGAGAGGCTGGGAGAGCTGTGAGGGCCTTCTGAGCTGTGAGAAGCTGAATAAGTGATGGAGGTCTCTCTCGCTGCCTATCTGTTAAAATGTTCCTGATGCCATCCCTTCAGTGATGGACTCCCCAGGACTGTGCTGCCATCTTATTCCCTTCTCTTTCCTCCCCTCCCTGGGGACAGCAAGTGAACTTTCACAGAGATTCACACATGCATGTCTTGCACTGTATTCTCTTGTTGCTGTGTATCAGCCTGTCCAGTTGGCCTGGGAGGTGAAGTAAACTGAAATTCAGATATGCAGACTAAGCAATGTCAGGACCTGTTTTCCAGCCTGAAGGCTAACGGGTTTGGTCTGGCCATATCCGTGCTATTTAAAAGTCTTAATGTATGAAACAAGATGTGCCATATGCAGTTATCCATTGAGAATGATGCCTGGCCCATGTTAACTCCTGAACTGTACTTATCTGACCTGAGCCAAAATCACACCTGGGAACATGCTTGTGGTCTCTCTGATGCACTTTAACTTACTAGACATAGACTGAGGGTCATTTTTTTATTCCCTCACTGCCACTTTTCATTTGGTTTTCATTAACACAATTATGTTATGTAGAGGAAAATGATGACCAGAAGTGGTCTGCTGATTTTGCTCTCCACACATGCCTAAGCAGTCAACATGCTTCAGCTAGACTTGCGTTTCAGCCTCCTTTTCTCCTGGTCAGACTGGCAGTTACTTTGGCCAGTTCAGAGCTTGATTACATGTTGAGAGTTCCTCATCACTGGCTGTTAAATAGCATTGGGCTGGGTATGGATCCTACAATTTATTCCACCACCCGTGTGTTAGTAATGATCAAAAGTGACGTGCTAAAAGAAGTGATGGTTTCTGTCAAGTGTTTACAGGACACAAACTTGAGATAATTGTCTTTCTTATTGGCTTTGTTGAATGGTTTTGAAGACTTTAACTGTCTTTAGATATTTGAGGAATACATGGAAAAAAACCAAAGGGAACCCACATTAAGGAAAAAGAGAAAAACTTGGTTGTTCTGATAATAACAATGGACATTGATATCTTTCAATAGTTACCAGGCACTTTAAAAAACCCACCTGACTGTGGCATTTAAATAATAATATTTTATTATACCTTCTGCAATCTGTAAATAAAAAACAGGCTTACAAAGCAAACACCGTATGGTTTTACTGAGAACATGGATGTCACATCCTCAAATGTTCTTTTGCATATTATTTAAATAATTTATATTAGCTTGGGTACTCCCAAGGCATACAAGGAATACTAGCTATTCTAGACACACTAGAATTACAACCTCATTGTAAAATCTGTCTGCAGTTAAGGTCTCACCCTGAAAGACAACTAAGACTCCTGAACTTCTGTTACTTAAGGGCATCACTTCTTAAAATGGTAATTCATCATTAAGAGACTTGAACAGCACACAGGCTACTTATTGTGTATGTCAACCAGTTCCCTACTGTAGTGTCATCTCACTGCTTATATTCTTCCCACAGGAAAGGTGTTAGCTCATCTCTACATTACATAGTGCTTGATTCTGGAACACTAGGAATTAGCCTTAAACATTAGTCTGGATCTAAAGAACCACAGAATTAAGCTACATCATCTGCTACTTGGTTGTACTAAATTCCACAATATTCAATAGCAGAATAACCTTCAGAAGGAGGGTAACACTTTAAAATATCAGATGACATACGCTGACTGTAGAGTTCTTGTTCTCTTCATTTTCTCTTGTGTACTGGTTGCTATTTATATGGAATCTTCATATCATAGTGGCACATACTGCCCCTGACTTTTAGGGAATAAATAAATAAATAAATAAATTTCAAACATGGTTGCAGGATTTGTTTGAATAAGTCAAGAATGATGAACATTAAATCTCACTAAAAAATGCATTTTAATATATTGATGAAAAAGTTGCATGAGAAATAGCCTGTTGATTACATATATAATATTTTCTTTCCCACAGACTGAAACATATGGGGTTTAACAGCTACACTAGGAACAACACATCCATACTGCACATATGGCACAATGATGTGAGCAACACAGAGCTAGGACACCATCAAGGAAGATGAAGAGCAGTTTCATTTAAATACGAACACATAGAGACGTGAACAGCAGGGCTGTAATATGAGATGTTTGGATAGAAACTTCTGGGGGAAGGCAGCATCTTTGCTGGCCCTCACTGCATTACATAGAAGATGAGGAGCAAGGGCACTAGTGGGTTTTGTGTTGATGCTGACCAGGACAGCTCCTGCTCCTGAGTGACTGGAAAAACAGCACAAAAGAGGATGCAAAGCAAGACCCACTCAACATTGCTGCAATTACTGCTTTAACAAGGTGCTGAATTCAGGCTTGCAATTCTGGCAACAGTGCTATAGGCAATTTGTTCCCCCACAGTAACATCTGCAAGCAAGAGAGCTCTATGACCTTTAATTGATGGGAGAACATCTTTGGGCAAATGAATGTTTCTGAATGGGAAACAGGGAAGAATATTCCTTTAGCTTCAGAAATGAGTCTGAAAAAAGTTAGACCTTTCTGCAGAAACAGAAAAATACTTTGCATAAAGAGAGCACTTAATCTTCAGACCTGTTTCTAATCTGTTGAACAAGTTTAGGGAATTCACATGGGGTGGAATTTCATCTACCTCTGCTCTCTTGTCCCATGCAAGAACAGGGCCATCAAATGAGGCCACGCAAAGACAAGTGCAGAAGGAACAAAAAGACGTGGTGTATTACGCAGCAGGTATTTGAGAAAGTTCTGGATGTTTAAAATATGCATAGGTGTAAGGGAGGACTGAACAAGCTCATGGAAAAGAAATTACTTCAAAATACATATAAATGCATACAAATGCATATAAATGCTCATGCTGAAGATGTTTATTGAAAGTGAAAAATGAGACTGGTTTTGCGCCCCCATGAGCAACAGAAATACATTGTCAGGTGTATCTGGAGAGTGGGAGAGGGGAAGAAATGGGGCAAAGAGGACTGCCATGTCCCCTGTGAGGGCTGGGGATACCAAAGCCCTATGTTTTGGTGGAGCACAATGGTCCTCACTGACATCTCCACAGTTCGTGGAACTGGTTGGTTGCAAAGAGGGCTAAAACATGGCCTCAGGAGTGGGCCAGTGCACGTAACCATCCTCCACATCTCTCACACACTTCTTGAATATGTGTGAGTTTGACCAACACTTCTTTGGGAATTCTGCTAAGTTTACCAGTGGGCCATATAAAGTAGAACTAGATTACGTCTGCTGTAGAATTCACATAATGGCTAAATCTTATGAATGCTTCAGATGCCTGATTTTGAGTGGGACTCTGATTCCACCTCCCTTTCTTAGGCTATAATTCTGTAAATAATTTCACATCCACTCTCTTTAAGAAGTGAATACACTAAGACAGCTGGACACTGTAGTTTTGAGCCGATACATTTGATGACAAGAAGACAGATATGGGGACCAAATGGTAGATTTTTCAAAAATGCAGGTTCATCTGAACTGAAACTATTCATGGATTTAAACTAAGTAGAAATGGTGGCTGCTTTGTCTCTTTTTTTATGCAAAAAAGAACAATACTAGAAATATCCAGCTGTTTTATTTTAACACTTAAAAAAAAAACCCAAACCAAAAAAACTAACTCAACCAAACCCCTTTTGACTCTTCCTTTAAAAAGTGAAATAAAGTAACACAATTTATTCCCAAAATATCATTCTGCCAATATCTCCTTTGCACCCACACAGCTGATGGAATGTAATGTGCTAAATATCCTTAAATAGCGTTAACTTAAGTATCCAAGCGACATGAAATGTACCTGCAATTTTAATTTTTTTTCCCCCAGGCATGCATGTACAAAGGAAAAAAAATGGATTCATTTAATCGGCCCAGAAAATTTCTTGGAAGACTGGTAACCTTTAACAGAAAGCTCAAAATCTCTCAGATTTCACCTCACATAACTGTGGATTGTCAGTATAAAGGTAATAAAGGTCAATGCTTAATGACCATGCTGATTCATCACCAAATGCTTGTTTACTTGCCCTTAGAATAAGGAGATTATGTCTGCTGTTTTTGGCAAGTCGTGCCACTTCAACGCAGGTTTTGCTTTCCTCCTAGAAATTTACCTCAATGAGCTATTAATCAGAAATTGGTGGGCTAGTGTGGGAGATGAGATGAAGATCTGTAGAGGCATCTTTCATCTCATTTTACTCGTTTTATGGGGCCTCAGCTTCTTTTATAACAGTTCACTATTTAATAGCCACTGTCACTTTAGCCTGTAAGTTCAAAAGACCTATAAATTTCTTGGCACAGCTTATCCGTCATGGAGCAGGACTGCTACAATAAAATACGATAATAAATTAATAATCAATATTAGCTGACAAGGTTCCTTTTTGCTCTCCCCTCTGAGACAGCCTGAGCAGTTGGGCCATGGGGGCGGGTTGTTTCTCACATCAGAGGACTGCGAGGCAGAGCTGGAGTTTTTGGGTTTTCTCCTGAACTGCTACTGTAAAGACATTTTTCATAGCTCAGACTGTTATTTCATAGCCTTAACTTCTCTGTAGTTAGATTCAAACGAGAAGACCTAGAAAGGTGAGAACTTCTCTCTTTTTTACAATGAGCTGTTAACTTTGGAACCTGGTTACAACTGCCTGAACACCAAAGCTGTTATTAGTGTAATTGACATGACTTTCAGCCAATCTGCAGATAATTAATAATTTTTTAGGTGTGATGGGGCATTGTTCCTAAGGAGGAATAATCTTTTTTAATCTCACCCAGATGTAGAATAGGTTAGATATTTCTGATTGCTCTCCTGCTCACAACTACCTGCCATTTTGTGTATGAATATAGAAAGTGTCCACTCCTGATTGTGGTGGACACTCAGAATTGAATTATGCTATTGAAGGGTTTTGTCTATGTGCACAAGAAAGTGCAGCTTGAATTACTTCATGCCTACCCCTTCCTACTCCTAGGGTTGTCTCAAGGTCAGCCTGGGAGACTGGGAAAGGTTGGCAGTGTAATATGCCAGAAACAGAAAGGATGCCCAACACTTATTTGCATATGTGAGTTAGAATTAATTGGTCTATATCACTGAAGCATCTAGCCTCATATTAACTAATGTGACAAATATCTGCCACATAAACTTCATTTCCTCTCTGTTTGACTTGTTTTGCACTCATCAGTGTCTAACTAAACAGCCTCAGAAGATTTTCTCTTCTACTTTCTTTTCTCAAGGAGCTAGAGACATGCTGGATACTGCATGCCTGCCTGCCAGGGCTGCCACCATCACCTCTCTGAATGACAAATGCTGCTGTTTTCCAGCAGGTATAGCGGCAGCATTTTGAGTCTTAAGGGGTGGGACAAAGAGTTATGAAGCATCAACTAGTTGAGATCTTCAGCACTGTCTCTGCCTCCTTCAAGCTCCCACAGCTGCCTTATGCCAAAGAAGTGGCATAAGACTTTTCCTTGCCTTTAGTGTCGTGTTTCACAAGGTCTCAGTGATTCCCATGGCTGAGTTCAAGCACATTACAGGAGGAATTGGATCACAGAATGGCTCTGTGGAAGTATTTTCCTGCAAGATTTGAAATACCTTATTTACTGCCTTACAAACAGGGATTAACATCATTCTTCTTTAATGAAAATTTGTCTGAATGACAAAGGGGACACTGAACAATGTCATCTGCATTTTTCCTTCAGACTGCTCAGATTCCAGTAAATTCATTGAAAGCCTCCTGTTGTAGGTGAGTGCTACATGGTTTGCGTATGGGTAGTAACACTTGCAAATACATTGGTCTGACCAAGAGGACTGCTGCTCCTAGAAGGGGTGTCCTAAGCCAGGTGATTTCAGTTGTTGCTGTTAATAAATGGGGGGTGCAAGCCGCTCAAAAGTGATGCTCATGGCTACAAGTGGGATTAAAGCTGAGACAAGCTTGGAGGTGTGTTTTGTGCCAAGAGAAGTTTATGGTGGGTGGTAGAACATACAGATGATTTTAAAAGAAGAACTGTTGTTTGCATTCTTGCCTCCTATATTAAAACCAGAAACTCTTCGATCTTGTAAGAATCTTTTTAAAAGTCAAAAGCAGAGTACAGAACATGTTGCAAGTGAGTTTGACTCTGAAGGTTTAAGAAATGGTAACACCATGGCTCCCTAAATGTAAGCAGTGCTGTTTTCCTCTGCCTTGAATTACTTATTCAATTAAAATGTTAGTCTGCATGATACAGTTTCTTCAAGTAATTTGCTCTAAGTTAAGAAAATCTTCAGCTTTATTATAATAATTAATTCAAAGAAAAGACTTATTATTGTGTTGAACATGTACTTCTATGTTGGGAATACTTAATAAGTCATTAATTAATATCACCGTTATTAAGAACACATTGATGTTACCAGATTGCCGTACATTGGTTTCTGCTGGAAACATTACATGCTCATAGAGAGGTGGTAGGAATTGCAGACAACCTGCGGTGCTCCTCAGCTCTAGCAAATCAATGTGTGGACCTCTGCCTTATCCAAATAGGTGCCCAGTGAAATACTGAATTCCAAACACAATACTGCACATTCCCCACATGCAGAGAGCTGGATGCTTTAAACACCTCTAGAAAGAGTGAGAACCTCTGTGCTTGTTCAGGCATCTAAGACAAGATCCAACCAAATAAACTGAGCAGAGCAAGGGCCTGCTCTTCAGCTCTGAGGCCATGTAGCACAAAGTAGCCGTGCACATGTCATTAAAGTTTCTCACTCCTTTTCTTCTCCCCACTGAAAGAACACCTCACCTACTGGAAGGGTCCCTGGTGCATGCAAGTGCCTGGAGCATGCCTGGAAGACCACTAACTGGCTGAAAATGTGCCAGAGTCATGCCAACAAACAAGAAGCGTGGATGGCTGGATTCCATAGGTCATGCCCATGCCCTAGCACTGTTTCATTTATATCATAGCTCGAATTTGGAAGACTATATTCCACCTGAGATTAATAAAATGCATCTCACCTCTCCAAAATCAATGTGCAACAGATTATGAGTCGCAGTGTGCTACATTTGCTTGTAACTTCAGAAAGTTAGAACAGTGGTTGTGTATACTGCAGCTGCACTGGTAGCTGAGCACAATAAGCCCAAGGAAGTGACAGTTTTAGGATGCTGCTACTCCTACAGGGCAGGAAGAGCACACTCTTACACTTTCTTTGGGTCTCTATTTTTCCCACAAGTGACTGAGAATTATCACATGTTGCGTTCTCTGCTTGGTTTACATTTTACTATGAATTATGAGGCATTATGAAGCCTCATTCTGCTCTTTTTAATTTCACCTGATGCATTTTTTCTTCCAGCTGTCCTTCTAACAAACCCCACCAATAAACTCCTGATGCTTTTAAAAAAAGAAACAAATGAAATGTTCAGTCTTATTTATGATCATTCACTCTCTGTGCTGGTCCATTGCCATTCTTTGCTGGGTTGTGTATGAATTAAACTGCACACTCCTCAAGACCAGTATATTTAGACGGCTACTCACCCTGTGCAGAACTTACAGCTGCAATGTTAGAGTCTGGTTTGAAGCCACACAGAGAATTTGGCCCTTAACACTATTTTAGAGTGAAAGATGATGTTTGGAGAGCAACACTGAGACATTAGACTGCCTTCTATATATCCAAAACCCAGTTTTACAAACTACAGAAACTTTTATTATTTGAAATTACTCCAGCCAAGAGCTACATTATTGATGACATAACTTCAACACAGACAGTGGCTTGAACATTCCCAGCTGGAATTTCTACTCCCAGCAGTCAGGCGTGAGGCTTATGTAAGGATGATAATCACCTCCTGACTGCCTACTTTCCTTGCCCACTTAGTAAAGTATGTCCCTGCAGGGCCTGAGCTAAAACCCATGTGAAGTTCATGGGACACTTTGTACTGATGCCTGTGAATGTTGCATCACTTCAGAACTGTTTTTATCCCAGGCGATCTTAAAGTGTATTTTATAACTAATCATCAAGAGCTTTTACCTACAGCTACAGCTGGGATGAGAGAAGTAGCCAAATAACCACAATGACATACTTTGTACCGCTGACTACAAGTACTACTTTGGCCACAGGTCATGACTCATTTGAGTTATGTGAAACCTGCCACAGTGTGTAAAGTTTACCACAAGTAAGCGGACCTCAGGTTTTTAATTTTTTGGCTAGCAGGCTGCGGCCGCTCCCACAGTGAGTTCCACGGCATCCAGTGGAACCTTGGAAATCTCAGCATCCAAGTCAGCTCTTCCAGGAATCAAACAAATTGTTCCAGGGAGTCTAAGTATTTGACCATGAAACAAACCCCACTCTCCACTTAACTGAGGCTAGACACTCAGATTGTTTGTACCTTTTGACTACGTTCCACATAATAGGCCATAATAAGCAGCCAGCTTACTGCTTTGAAAAAAATTTCCTCTTAAAGTCTGCCTGTGTTCTGGGATGCTCTTTATGCAGTTGCTTTATGGCAAAGCAGTAACAACCCTGAAAAATATAAGTCAAATGAATTACATCCAGATTGCCTAATGCCTTTGAGAAGTCGCTATGGAGGAAATCATGTATTTATGGCTAGTGTGAGAGACTGTAAAGGAAAACACATTGTTCATGTTGTTTTTACATACTGTCTATCATATTGCATGACAATCTTTAATATAAGAACAAATATGAAAATTTTCCTTTAGTCACAGCAGCCTTCATTCATCCTGCTTAACTTCCAGCAGCCAACTGAAGTACTCAAGAAAATGTCTTAATCATGGCATGCCTGGTTATGCATCATGGTATTATGTCTGGTATGTACTGTGGCATATCTGTTTTGGGGTGAAATTGTACATCAGTACTGGACAACCATGAAAGAATGAATAGATGAACATTTTAAAATGTAATCCCCAGTA
This sequence comes from Burhinus oedicnemus, assembly GCA_008921705.1. NCBI lineage: Eukaryota > Metazoa > Chordata > Aves > Charadriiformes > Burhinidae > Burhinus > Burhinus oedicnemus. The sequence continues at coordinate 829,606 of VFFE01007724.1, forward strand.
AAAGAAAGACATGTACCTGGGTCCAGAGGAGGGCAATAAAAATAGTTAGAGGGCTGGAACACCTCTCCTATGAGGAAAGGCTGAGAGTTGGGATTGCTCAGCCTGGAGAAGGCTCTGGGGAGACTTTATTGCGGCCTTTCGGTACTTAAAGGGAACTTACAAGAAAGATGGACAGACACTTCCCAGGGGCACTACAGGCAGGTCAGATTTTGAAGTAGTAACCCTTGATTCTATCTGGACCTGAGGGACCAAGTTCTTGTCCTTAGTCAAACATCTGCAGTCACTGCCCAGCTATGAATGTTTCAGTCATACTGGATGGGATTCATCTCACCTAGTGTAGAGCCATGTTGTAATGATAAGTACATCATCTAAGCTAGTTATGTAAGCTACATCTATTCCAGTAAATAAAATAAGACAGGCCCATTCTTCTGTCAGTATCGGGAAGAGTCCCTGTTTAGCTCCTCAAATACATCCAGACTTTATTTTGGAGAGTGTTAGTTGACCCAGGTCAAAACTGCACCAGGGACCGTCCTAACAATTAAGCACTATGGACAATTGCATGCCAGAGGCTGACTACGTACTTTAATGACTTTATATATTTAAAGGTAACCATAGGCATTGGAGAGATGGGCACTTCTAGAGTTTAATTCATTGCACCTATTGATAATCATCTACAATAGATGGGATTAAACTGTCACTGGAGGTACCTGTGTTGACTGGTGTGAGGCTCTATGTGTACTTTGAAGGAACTTAAATGCCCAGTTTAGCATAGAAACATATATATTTCTGTCCATTGTTTCCCATGCTTCGATGGAGAATTTAGTGCTGTCTGCTAAAGTGTGAAAATATGGCACATGACCAGTGGAGCTCCACACCCTTCTGCAGCAGCATCTGCCAGATAAGCAATCAGCCTCCAGTGGCTCTAAATGCCTCTTTTGGGCAAGGGACTAGTGCTCCTCATATAAACAGCAGTTACAACATGAGATGAGGTCTGCAGTCATATAGTAAACATAGGCACAACACACAGAGAGACTGAGAGTAGTGGAAAGGGCGTAATATCAAGAAAACAAGAGATGTAAGTTAGATTCAGGCTTCCAAAGTGATATCGTAATATGCTAACTGAAAAATTGCAGAATTGGTTTGAAGTGATGGAGACTGGGACTGCATGATTGAATAGAAGTGGGTGTGCATGCAAAAGTTTACTTTTCTTGTAGTGTAAATGTGCTTTATGTCACTTCTGGTGAGTTGCATGTGGGTATCTGCATTGTATAATTTACTCATGTGTTTTGCATTCCTCAGTGATATCAAGTACATTCTTTGGTCAACTCCTATAAACAGTGCTTAAATCATAAATGAATCAGACATCTCAGATGGCCATTAAGCTTGTGCCTGTGGAAATATGAACGTTTTATATTTGCTGGCATGTGGAAAAGGTCATTATTTATTCTTCCTAGCTAGATGTATGAAATTTTACTTGCTGGAACGATTCCTTGGCATTTCCTAATATCATGGAACATGCTAAGTATTTCTTTTTTTAACAGAAGACAAAAAGGGAATATGACTGTGTTGCAAATGTTAGTTGGAAACAATTTGAAATAGAGAACTAAATGTCCATGTTTATCCAGGAAAGGTAGATGGAAACTTGGAACCGCAAAGGTATTTTCAACTGAGGAGGTCTGCACGATCCATTAAGCACTACTGCATCATTTTCTCAAAAGTTTGGGGCCTCATCCTCTTCCTCTGGAAATTAATGGCAAATCTCCCATTAACTTCAATGGGAATAGAGTTAGGTCGTAAGTCCAAAACTCTTCTCCTCCCCAGGTATCTAAAAAGATGTAAATGATTAAAGAACTGCTTCTAATCCCTCTGAAACTGATTTTAATGTAAGTAGGAGGTTGGAGAGCTGTTTTCCATGAGGCTGACTCCAGTGGGCCGATCTGTTGATACACTTTTAAAAACTGAGATGCATTTTGTCCATGGCTATCCAGGGAATAGAGGATTCCTTCTGAACCATATTTTAAATGCAACCTTTTTGAATTCTGTGCTTTGTGCTTGTGAGTAGGTGGACATAATGGCAGATAGCCAGAAAAATGCTGGAAGCCTTGAGACCCACAGCATTCATTACTGAATCCTTCACTGGGTATTGTTAGGAGTGGTCTCGCTGAAGCAGAAGACTTCCTGTTCCAGAAGAAGGGACTTCGTCGTAATAGATCTTAATATAGTGGCAGGATTTTGGGAACTGATTTGGATTTTAGCTGGATTGAATTGCCCTCTGTAGAAGCCTTTTATTTGTCATTGAGGAGCAAGGGATCCTGGAGGGATGATAGTTTTAATTTAGCTCTTGTTAAGAGCTCAAAGTTTAGTGGAATAAATGACTATTAGTGTCATCTGACAAATGAAAAAAAAGTGAGGAATTTTATTTACTTGAGTAAATATAATATGATTTCTTCATCCACCTCGTGCATTGTCGTTTATACTCCTCTGTTTCCTAGTCTCCTGCTGCTTTTCCCTGTGTTCCTGAGACCCAGGTGACATGGAGCAATCCAGGTATGAGCATAATAGCCTGTTTGCTGGGATATGAGCTGTCCCAGGCCAAGTGGATGCCTAACACAGGAGAGAGAACAGTGCTGTGCTGCATCTGAGGTGTATGCCAGCTCTTGTGGCTCTTTTGAAAGTGGTGCCTTGTGTATTCCACTGACTGGCAGCATCTGGTGCATTAGGTAGGCAGTTGTGGTGGGAAAAAGGCCACAGAGTTACACCACGGCCTGACAGGAGATAATTTATAAATGACATAGCTGAAGAAGAAGGGAAAAAAAAGTGCTTTTTTAAGCATGGAGGGTGTCAGGCTGGGATTTATAGAGTTTAAGGTCAGAAAGAATGCCTAGAAACTTCTCACTTGGATTCCTTAATAACACAGCCTGGAGGACCACACAGGAATTTCTTCATCCGTCTCATACCTTAAAGAAGAGATGTCTATTCCTAATTAAATACAGAAAGGCTGAATTATTTTGATAGGGCAATTCTATTCACTGAGTGCATATGTTACAATGTGTCCTAAGAGGTAAAAACAAAGGCATGGGAATGTGATTCTTGATCTTGTTTTTGAATTGGCATAATTTTTGCCTTCCTACTTAGAAACCTGACTGTGCACTTCCTTAGATATTTCCATGACAAAGTCTTGGCATTAGTTGTAATACTCTTCTACAGCCAAGCTATTAACAGCCCAGGTAAATAGGAACTTTGATGTTCCTATAATGAGGACAGTAAAATTAATTAGCCTGTTCATAAACTCAATTTAAAATTGCAAAGATTTGAGAGTATTATTAAAGTACTTATGAGAATGCTATTATGAAAGTTAAATAGTGGAAAAATACGCATTTCATTTTGAAATGGTGAGAGAATTAATTCTATGTGAAAATACATTGCTCTTTGTGTGTTTAGTCAAAGGATAACCTTAAGTACTCCTCTGAGACATTTTTGTTATGTTCCTGTGTCTGATATACCTATTATTTTTCAACATCTGATATGAACATTAAGTTATATAACTTTTACATGCTTTTACTGTATATAACCCAAGTTACATAAATTCCAGGCCTTCTGACTGTTTGCAATCTTTAAAATGTAATGAGCTGAAAGATTAGCTTTGAGCCCTGGGGCCGGATTGATGTTTTGCTTAACCATTCAGCTGAGAACAGCTTTTAGAGGGATAACTCGTGCTGCATCACATCAATAATAAAACTAAAGACCTAGATCCAAGCAACTATGAATGGGAATTAAGTCTCTCAGAATGTTATAAACTTAAATGAAACAAGTCTTAAACAGAAGGCAGCTGCAGGCACTGGATCTAAACTGCATTAAGATGACATAATATTCTTTTGGAAACAATAAGGCTTCCATTGACGTGTTCTGTAAGACAATCCCTCAATGGAAACGAATAACTAAATTAACATACTGTGATGAAATATGACTCATACTGAAATACAAGTCTCAGTGGGGTTTCAGCATCTGAGAAACATATTCATAAGTTAGACTGTCAAACTGAATGCTCACTTTCAGGGATATTCTCTGATTAGCTACCATTCAGAGAAATGCAGAAGAAAGAGTAAGATTTTCCACTGATGGCAGTGGAAGTAGGACAGGGAGAACAGGAAACGGCTCTTATTAAACATGTGTGTTTTTATTGAAGATACTGCTTTTATTGAAGATGTCTCTGTTTCATTCGGATGTCCAAAACTGATAATACTGGTCCTCTGTTCTTACCAGTACAGACTCTTAAGACTCTTTTAAGCCTCTTGGTGTGATAATCCCTTTCAGTATTGCTGCATGAGTTGTCACTAACGTGTGCCAACTGCCATTCCTTCTGCCTCTCAGTTCTGCCTTTACCGTGCATCGCTTTGTGTCAGTGTAGTGATATTGTTGCATGGGAAGGAGAAGCTGTCTTGAGGAAGCAGAACTTTGAAGACAGAGGTCTGTTTTCTGTGAGACCAGCTCTGGCTGATTGCATTCAGACCATGCCTGTGGAATATTTAAAGATGATATAGAGAAGATTGTCTCATTTCTAGAATCCTTTTTGGTTTTGAGAGCATCATGATGCAAAGGTCTGCCAAGACAAAGGCACATCCAGGTGTGTGCTGAAGAGGAACGTTAGGTGCCTGGGAAGCTTCAGTGTTAAAGGTTATGATGAGTAGGATTCACACCTTTCTAGCTAGGCAACAGAAGAGAAAGTGAGGGTTTCTTTGGGTTTTGCTTTTGTTTTTGTTTTTAAGGAAATCCAGTGTAAGAGAGCACAAGATACCTCATGCTGTATCATGCCCAGCAACAGTGTTTACAAGTATTGCGTTTAGACAGTATATAAATTCCTGATCTGCCAGGCCTTTGGTGATCATAGGGGATGTTGTATGGACATAAGGATAGCGTTTGCAAGCTAAGTACGTGAAACTTTTGTTCTCCAGAGTGCACAATCATCTGTTACAGGCAGGTTGATACTGTTGTTCCTCATAGGAAAAAATCTTGTTAGAGTGCCTCTCTGCGCTGCGAACTCCTGTCTTCTGTCCTTTCTCCCTGAATCACCTTGTTTAGCTAGTCAGTGATCTGCCCACAGCAATGTCATTTAGGTGCTTACTTTTTGCATGGAGAACTCAAGTGTGTCTTTGGTTGACATGCGCTCATAGATGGGATCAAAGTCATCATGCCCAACATTTAGGTGCTTAATTTTTGCATGGAGAACTCAAGTGTGTCTTTGGTTGACATGCACTCATAGACGGGATCAAAGTCAGCACGCCCAATCTGGCCACATCTTTGCATACTGTTGAACCTTCTACAGCTTGTGCAAGGACTTGGTAAGCACTATCTACCACTAATTGATCGGGATGACTGGATCTTACCTGAGCATCTAGGTACAGCCAGCTCTGCTGTAAGAAGGTGGTCTCCTTCCCACGATCAACAATTACCACAGGGAGACACCAAGACTTACAGATGGTTGAAGGTTTCTGTAAATACATCAGCAGCAAAAGGAAGCCTAAAGAAAATATGGGCACACTGCTTAATGGGACAAAGGGCATGGAAAAGACCATGGTACTCAGTGCTTACTGCGTTATGCCCCCATGCCTTCCAGGTCCCTGAGCTTAGCAGCAGAGTGCAGGGTTATGAAGTACTGTCAACAGGTTGAATAAAGAGCATGAAAACAAATTGAACATACACCTTTCCACGCAGCAAGAAGGGCTACATCCAAGAGTGCTGAGGGAGCTGGCCTGATGTCATTGCAAGGTTGCTCTCTATCGTCATGGGAAGACTGTGATGATTAGAGGAGGCTGCTCGTGACTGTCACACCTAAACAAAGATAAACTTGAGAAGTATAGGCTGGTCAATCTAACATCTCTCAGTGACTTCACAGATGATATCTAACTGGGGAGAGCAGTCAATATGCTCTAGGTTGGGGCAGCTTTTCAGAGTGACCTTGACAGACTGTAAACCAAAATATATGCTGTTTGTACAGGGGGAAAACAAGAAAAAACAGCGACCAGATCAACACAATGCCAATGTATCCTTCAATTCTTTCTTGGTTCTGTCTGTATATGGATGCTGTACATAACCTCTATTGGGGTTATAAATTAGAAGTCTATCTAGTCTGTACTGTGGGAATAAACAGACTTTAAGCTGTTTTCAAATATACTAATGTTTGCCCATGTTCATTCAGGAAAGTAGTCACCAAACTAATCCCCTAATCCCTACATTAACTTTCCTTCTGAATTACTACTAGTCTTGCTGGCCTAATCCACATGTCATTCAGTAACATGCACTATTTCACTGAAATGACAAATTTTGCTTTAGATTCTTGTGGAAAAATATGTCCCCCAATGCTATCTATGCATTACATTCAAGGCACAAAAGAGGGTATTTCTACATGCATATCAACAGTATACCAGGGAGCATAGCCAATATCCTTAGATAAGGAGTACTGTTTGTGGTCTGATTTGTTAGAGCAAATGGAGTTACCAATGCTAAAATGTGAAGAGAGAGACAGCAGCACGAGTTTCATTTTATATTCACAGAATACACTGTTGCAGAGAGCTAAAACTTGATTTCTGCTGTTCTGTGTGATGTCTTTTTTTTTTTTTAATTCTTACTGGAAATAGTGTGAAAACTGCAGCTGGCGTAGAAGTCTCTTCAACAAACACCATAAGAATATTTTCAATAGGAGAACAATGAGGTGTCAAGTACAGCTGTGCTTTATATTCAGGTCTGCATAAAACTGAACCAAATTTACTTTCCCTCAATACCCTTGGAAACGAATATGAACGAAATTCATATGCTATCTTGAATGCAAATCAGATTTGAATGCATGCTATAAATGAAGGGCAGAAAAGTAATTCTTTCTTTGCAGACCTATTGCTTTTTGATCTAGAGAATATCATACATGAGGCCCAGGAATTTTCCTTCTGAACTATGGAAGGTACTATAATGATTTCCTAAGAAGTTTATTAATGCGCTCACATCACCTTCCACTTCCATTTACAATTGAGACCATCTAGAAAGCCACTGCTAACAACGATTATGATCATTTGGTTAGTAACATTTGCTGCCACTTATCAAATATTTCAGTCTGTGAAAGAATCAGCCAAAGAAAAACAAAACCCGTAAAATCCTGATTTGGGAATACTTCAAAACACACAAAGCAGACTTGATTATACTTAGAATGCTGCAACTGCAACAACATTTCTTGTAATTCTTTCACAGATTTTTCTTCCGTCTCTGGATCTTAACATCAACAAACTTTGCGAAGATGAAATGAAGCATTTGGTATGCCGACAACACTCTGCAGCTGTTGAAAAAAAACACAAAATCTCTGTTGAACTTTGCATGCAAATGCCTGCATTCCCAGTTCCTCATAACAATATTTGGTCGGTTAGTGCTTTGTAAGCAGTGAACTATCAAAGGTTTTACTTTGACTGGAATTAAAGCTGCAACAGATAACTGCTGGTTATAAAACTGAAGTATGCTAAATTGCATCTTTCAACTACATTTCAGCATATGGCTGTTTGCAGTATGGTAGAAAGCAATTTAAGCTGTCATTACTCTTCAACTCTAGGTCACTGGCTCAAATATGACCTAATCAGTAAAGACTGTGAGTCATTTCCATCTGATGGATGTTTAGTAGCCTGTGTAAAATGTGTTGGTAGACACAATGAAGTATATTGGGAAAAGGTGCCCACATCAAAAAATCCAATAGTACAAGTCAGCAGATCTGCTTCTGCTTTTAGAAGGAAGAAAGAACTGAATAAAGCTGGAGGCAACTGTGTGTTTATCAGATAAAAACTCACCAGATCAACACTATGTAAGATTGAAGCACAGCTTCTTCTTGAGACTGGATGATTCATATGGACTTACAAGATCCAAATTTTGTTACTTTTTCCATCACTGACATACTGTATGATGAAGAACAAGTAATTTCAATGCTGTTTTCCTTCTAACCCTAAATACAAGACAGACAATTTGATTGCTACACGTTCTTGGGCTCAGATACTGGGTAAGATTGAAATGTAAAACATCTATATAACACTAACAATGGGAGATAATCTAATATTGGCATTTTACTGGGGAAGAAAAACAACTATATACTTCAACTCCTTGCTCAGAATCTTGTAGTTTTCACACCTTCCTTACTGATGAACTTTCATTATGAATAAGCCAAAATTAGATTTTCTACCAGCATACCCCATTAAAATCTTGGCATTTATCCGATACTGCAGTTGAACTTGGAATAGTACTTGCATGATTCTGAATATATTCTATTACCTGGGAGGTATGCTGAAGACTATTTTAGCTGAAGACTAGTTCAACAAACCCCTTAGGTTTGCTTTCTTTAACTTCCTTGATGGAGAAATTGGCTTTCTCCTGTGTTTTACGTGAATGTGCTTTTTTTTCATGATGTGTCTTTGTTAGCACAGAATACCTTGACTCAGATTCCAAACTGAGTAATATTGTGGTCAGATCTTGAATAACCCCATCATTCCCAGTGCAATCACACTGAAGTATGATCTTCATCTCTTCCTCACCACAAAAACATCGAAATAAGAACAGTTTTCAATTTCTCCTTCTGAAATATATTAATTTAAAAGCACTTCCTTTATAAGAAAGACTTAAATCACCAAATACCTTGGTACCACAAGGGAGATACAGTAATTTAACATTATATTGAACCAATCTTAGGCTTCTACAGAGCGTAGACAAAATTCAATTTTGTCATCTTGATGGATAATGCATCTGTAGTGGGTTGGCCTTGGCTTGCAGCCAAGCACCCACACAACCACTTGCTCACTCTCTTTACCCAGTGATATGGGGGGGCAGAAAATAGTAACGACAAGAAAGCGAGAAAGCTTGTGGGTCAAAATAAAGACAGGGAAGTCACTTACCAGTTACTAATGCAGGTAAAACAGACTAAACTTAGGGGAATTTAACTTAATTTATTGCCAATTAATTTTTGAGTACTGATTAGGGTATTGGGAAAGAAAAACAGAAAGAAACAAACATTTACACACTTAAGGAGAACATCCTTCCCCCTCCATTCCCAGGCTCAGCTTCACCGCTAACTCCTCTCCTCCTCACTTGTTATCACCACAGTTAACACTCAAGTCCATTCAAGCAATGGGGGTTTTTTGGTCACTCTTTCTCTCTGCTCTGGCATGGCTTCCCCATGAGCTGTGTCCTTTCGGGAATATGTGCTCTGCTGTGGAGTATCTCCTCCTCCTCTGGCCTTGGTGTTCCCTCTGCTGCTTCTCACTCTTCTTTTGTTGTTGTTGTTGTTGTTTTTCCCTTCCTCTCTCTCTCTCTCTGTGTCTTCGGTGTTTTCTGCCCTTTTGCAAACATGTTTTCGCAGAAACATCTCAAACCACTGATGGGCTTGGCTTCGGCCTGCAAAGTGGCTGTTTTTTCTGGTACAGGGCAGCCCCAAGCTCTTCCTACAGAGGCCACCCTTGCTGTGGGGGTCACACTCCACCCCTCGAACCCCCAAGCCTTGCTGTGTACATGCAATTCAGCATCTTCTTTTTGGTGTTAGCATTGGCAAAACTTAGCTTTATAGCAATATAAGATGGTGTGTAAGGAAAAATGTTAAGAAGGGTTTGGAAAGGTTAGTGGGATTTTGAAGAAAGATACAAGAGGTCTGTGATTTGGAGTACCTCTTCCTCAGAGACTTTACCCTGCCATTGTAAACCAGCCCGTGCTGACCCAACACCTGGAAGGGACCAGGAACTTCAGGTGAAGAAAAATCACACTTTATCTAGTGAGGTAGGGGTATGGGACCTCCAGTGCTATTGCACCCGAGTGTCACACCATCTTCCTTACTCCTCTGTTGCTGAGGCTATGGTCTCCTCCACTGCCTGTGGGATAGCGTATGCTCATTCACTCACCTCTCATGATTGTCTCTTCTGTCTCCATCCCACCTGCAGTATGGGACCAGAGTTCTTCTGCTCCTCTTCCAAAACTTGCAGGTTGATTTAATTAGAGGCAGGCAGAGTGGAGCCAGGCAATGGTGATCTGGCCACTTCAAACCATTGACTTTCAAAAGAATCATTTAATTTGTCAAAACCCAGAGCTACCTCCCTATTATATCTTCTAGTCTAAGCAATTTCAGAATTTAGCTTATGACAGTTAAATTGTTCTTTGATATTAAGTTAACAGAAATTTATCTGTGCTCTAGTGCTTATCTGTTCTCTCTCCAAATACATTTTAGAAAATAATCAGTACAAGGCATGGCACTAAGCATCCTTGCTCTGGGCAAAAGATAAAGATTTCAGAAATAAATTGCTATTTATCCTTCAATGTTTTTTGCTATGGTTTTGTTGAAGTTTTATGAACCACTGGACTCCATTCTGACTTAATTATGTTCCATCATCTATCTCTACTTTTACGAAGTCTGTCCAAGCTGTTGCCAGATTAGATTCATTCTTCAATCCTGATGGGACTTTCCCTCTATCTGTTTTCTTGCTCTGTTATTTCTGTTTAATTCCGGACACTTTACCATTCATGACCATTCAGCTTTTGGTTTTCTGTTTCGTTTTCTGGGACTTTTGCTCTAGACCTAATGAAATCAGGACTAAAGTTCTTCCTGACTTCAGTAAGGCAGAGTGCATACTTCTTTTTCTGTTTCCTGTTAATCTCATTCTATTTACTTCAAGAAAAGAAATATTTCTTATGTTTGTATGTCCACTGATTCATTGTATGTTGACTGGGACTTTTCACTGGGAACAGGAACAGCTGAACAGTACCCTAGAGCCTCAATTCACCAAAACAATAGAGCACATGCTGAACTCACATTGTTTTATTACCTTTTTTGAAATCACTTTATTAAAAAGAGATTCCTCTGTGACTCACTAACCACAGTCCTTTTGGTGTCGCTGAAGCTTATCTCTATTCAGCAAAACTGGGCCTGGCTCCTTTCTAAACAAGTGCTTAAGATTGGCTGGAGACATGGGTCTAACTGCTTTAGTGAAATGAGAGCAATGTAAAGCTGATGTGTACATTGTGAGGCAGGAAGAATATTTTAATAGATTCTTCATTTGAACCTAGCCCAATTTACGTCTTGTGTAATCATTCTTCCTTCTACCAGGTGAACTAGCAAAATTTCTTGCATAGTGGCAGATAAGGATTAAAATATAACTAATTAGAACTGTCAGGAAAATAAAGCTTTGAAGGAAATGTGGCAGAGAATGTGAGAGAGTGAAAAGCAAATGTTCATCTGCCTTGCATGCAGAATGGATGCCACAGGGAGAAAGGCTTTAGGCAATGTTATTCTGCCCTGTGGCAGTCAGTTACTATGACACATTGAAACAAACAGGAAATCTTCTGTCAAAATATTTTTAATGGCAAATTAAGATTTTTGCAGACTGAAAATCTCTACAGAGTAACATTGGTTTTATTGATTAAAGCAATGTATAGCAGTAATTAATGAGCTTCCTTTTAGCCTTGTGTATTTTGGGTACCTCACACGTCTGTGTGTGTCAAGGCTTTGTGCTTGCCATGCTGGACGGCACTTCCCACGGGTCATCACAGCCTCCCCTCTCACTCCTTTGCTACAGGACAGTATGGGAGATGAAGTACAGCTGGAAAGCCTGATTTAGAGGCAAGAATGATGCAGTTGCCCATGCGGCATTTGAGATCAGACTGTCTGCAATTTCTGCCCCAAACAGATTTTGAATTATCTCTGTAATGGCCACTGAGATTACAACTACTTTAATATATTAAACTGTGTCAGGGTCCAAGCACAAGCACTGAAATTTAATAATCTCTTAAATTATTAGCAGGATAGTTGGTATACTTTCAGCAGGGGGCAACTAATAGTTTCCCAAACAATTCCCAGTCATAGTCTGGGAGGTACCATGGGCCAAGCCCAATTCCCAACTGGCAGTTTGGATATGAGACCTTGTTTTGGATTTTGAGGATACAGACATGGCCAGAATGTGCTGGTTGTTGTCCGGGTCAGAGAATTCACTCTAATACCATTTAATTTTGTAGGTATAAATGTAGCCTTAGTCTGCTATGCCTCAGCCTTGACAATCCATCAGTATGTATTTTTGCAATAATCTGTCTTGAGTTCACATCCTTATGTAAAGGGGAGAGGAAGGAATGGCTGGGGGAGATTGAAGGGGATTTACTTCATTTAATAACAGCTCTGGGCCCTTGCATGTCACCAGCGTGTGCTTTTTTTCTTGCTATCTACTTCATAACAGGATGCCTTTCAGGGATGGTACAGAAGCTCAGACAGGCTAAAAATATGCTCCTGGAGGGTTTCTGGGACATAAAACTGATGATGTCTGTACTCTGGAGGCCAGCTAAAATTCTTCTCTTACTACAGTTTGGTCCATAACTAAATGCTGAATAAAAGTGCCTTTGCATTATATGGGATCTTTTGAAATTGCTGCATATTGAATCTCTGCAAATTTGGGGCTGAAGAGAGAAAGCCTCAAGCTAAACTATCTCCTGTAGAACATCAAAATTGTCATGCTGTCCTTGGCTGAGAGACTTTTCCCCTGACCTCATTTAGATTCCTAACAGATCGTGTCCAACCTTACAGCAGTATAAGGGTTGGGGAAAATAAAGACAGCAGAGAGGAAGACAAGAAAGGAAGTAATTTCCTGACTCTTCATAGCAAAGACTCTGGAAGTGACTCAAAGTCCCTCTAGTTCCCCCAAAACCTTGTTCACCTAGAAAACAGACATCTAAGTATTATCCCCAAAAATAAATGGATACCTCCCACCTCAGAGGAAGAGTTCATCTGGGAATTGGATTAATTTGAGGTCCAAAGAGCTGATCAGATGTCTGCACATGGGCAGAGTAGGCAGTTGTCTAGAAGATTGTCAAGAGCAGCAAAAGATCTCTGGCTTTGCTTCCTGCCTTGCATATACCCAAACCCTGGGAAACCAGGTTTGATGCTGCTGCTGTTGCTGAAGACGTGATGGTGTGGCTGGAGGCCTGGCTCTACAAGAAGCAGCAGTATCTTTGTTCCCCTTTCTTTATCCAAACCATCTCCATAGCAGCAGGGAGCAGACTACCTTGCTTTCAAGACCACTTCACTTGCTTTTTGTACCACTCTCATCCCTTCCTACTGTTAATCCATCCTGTGGCAGGGTCAGTCCTGTTCCAGCCAGGTCTTTTCTTTCTTCTTTAGGTTGACATAACTGATTTCTTTTTACAGTGCTGAAAATCCTTGGCATGGGCCTGCTGAAACAGTCCTCTCCTCTAAGCCCTGGCAACATTTCCCTGACTCTGGGAAGAGCTGATACTTTTCCTTGCTATATGCTACTACTTTTTCCCATTCTTCACTCATGTCATTTGTGATCCTAAAAGAATCAACAATTGCTAGTCTGATACAGATGTGCTTTAATCTGTTCATCTATTCAAAGGCCATCTCAGTCCAAAAGTGGAAGCATAATTTCAAAGGCTTAATGATCCCCCTCCCTATAAAATAATAACAGTGTAGTAGCACACTGGCATGAACATTAGGGAAAATCACACATTTGGGAATGAAGGAGCTGAGGTGCTTTACCTGTAGTATTATAATTAAAAGGGTACACCTTCTCTGGGTAGACAGACGCTTAGATTAGGCTGTGCTGTGTTTAATCTGATATTCAGTCTGATTTTCCTTTCTGAGGCTTTTTTAAATTTTACCTACTCACTTTTCCCACTCTATAGACACAAAAATAGTTTACAAGTTCCGTGTCGAAAAATTAGACCCTTTGATCACTTTGTGCTATGTAGAAGCCAGACAAAGAAGAACTGAAAAGGATCCTGGCTGAGTCTGGAGCATGACTCTTAAGAAGAAAGAATGATATAAGAAAGGCAGTATTTTTGGGGAAAAGAAAAGCAAAAGGACAAAGTTATTGATCCATATGTGACTGACTAAAACCAGGCTTCCAATTCATATGAACTTGGGGAGCCATTAGTTGGTTAAAAAAACAGAGTAGCTCTTGGAATTATATCAAAGCCATTTCTGCCAAGGATTTAGAGCTGGATTGTGCAACAGGCAGCTGTAAAACAAGTGACCAGGAATGAAGGATTGAGGAAATGGAGAATAATATCTGCTTATAGTCAGTATACCAAAAGAGTTCCAAACATAGCAGGGATTCTCAAATATTCCTATCCAGTAAAATCTACCAGCACGAGTACGGCTTTAAAAACAGTATGTGCAATATTAACATTGCCTATCAGGACTACTTCCCTGTCACAATTTCTACTCCATTCATCCTCATCCCCCAAATATCAGCTGCGTGTATTAGGAAGACAAGGTCTGGAAAATGTGTTTTAAGTTGTAGATAAATGTCCTGTTCCAGGTCCCTCCATGCTTTTGGCTTCTTGGTCTTGACCTTCTCGTGGAGGCTACCGCTTTTGCATGCCCAAAGAGACACCTGTCCAATGCAAGCTCCCTAATCTGTCTCAGTCAAAATGAGGTTAGCCTGACTAGGATTTTGATAATTTGTCTTATCTTGACTGCAGCAGGTACAGTAGTTTCTCCTTCAGCAGCTCTGCTCTAAGATTGGATAACCTTTGAGATAAGGGCATGATAAGCATTTGGTGGCAGGCTGAGGATGGTAAGTTATTCCACCGACACAGGGCTGCTTCTGCATAATCCCCATCTGCTTATATCTCTATTTGTTTCCTACAGTTACCATTTACAGCCAGCACTTATGGTATGAGTTCTGTTCAGTATTCTGGGAAAAAATATGCAAGTATGTGGCAAATTCAAGCCATGACAATGAATGATTGCATGAAACAGGCTCAAGTTCATCAAAATAATTTAGTTTGTACATTTTTTTTTAACTTTTTGTGATGGAATGTTTCATTTTCCTATTAATACGTAAATCATATCTTCTGTAATAATTTAAGGGAAGACTTGGCTCAGTTTTGATGTAAGTCCAGGAGATATGTTGTCATAGACAGGAGGGGGTTTTCAATGCTGTTTTAAGGAGCTGAGGTACTGGTTTCTGCAGTGCCCTGTTATTTTCCTCTTTGTGGCAAGGGAGATATGTCTAAAATCCTTAGGTGTCTTTGAAAATCTTGTTGGCTAAAATCTTTTAAATTTGGTTTATCTATCTAAACAGACCTAGTAAGCAAAGTTGTTTGGAAATTATTTCCATGGAACAAAACTTGCATTTTCTGTTCAAAAGCTCAAAAGAAAATATTTCTGTTGCATTCAAAATGAATCTTCTCAGAAAACGTCCTAAAGACAACAGAAGAAAAAGCAGAAATCTGAAACATTAGGAAATAAAGTTATGTAAAACTTCAGAAAAGTACTCAAAGCATTTCCCTATCATTTCAGATCCAATGTTCCTTTTCCTTTCCATGTTTTTAATGGTGCCAGCAAAATCTTACAGTGACATATCACTATTTTGTAAATTTGCTTTGTTTCCCCTGTTTTCATCTGCCTTTTCAATTTCCATGCTTACAGTCTGTTTATTTGTGGAAACACAGGGTTGGGTGAACTACAGAAGGTTTAGGTTTGGCTCTGAATTTAGGAATGATCCCATATGTATTTATATCCAAAAGTTCTGTATTCAAAAAGAAAAAAAAATAATTCTCCTATCTCCTGAAAATCAGCATCAGTTTGGTTTGTCGTGTTTGATTTGCCTGTGGGAAGAGCGTAGATTTTCCAGTATTATTCATCAAAATCTGAAAGTCTCCTCTGTTCAACACCTTTTATTTAGCCTGAACTGTAGACTTCCTCAAACAGTATACAGAGTTAAGGCAAAAAAACAGAGTTATGTTGACAGAAAAATACAAAGAAAATAGAGGCAAATTGCAGTTAATTTTAATTTACAACTTTAAAATAATCTATAATTTAACTGCTCATTTTGAGCCCATTTACAGGGGCCTGAATAGGTAGCACAGTGTTTCTAAGAGAAAGGCAGAATCTTTTCTGGTGGGTAAGGCCAAGTATTCAGGAAGAAAAACACAAACAAAACATCAGGGCCATTGAAAGCAGCTTAGTGTTTGTAGGAGCTTGGCCTGCCTTGTTTTCACTAAGCACTTGTTAATATTTTTCCTAAAACACCTTTCATGAGCCAGTCCTGCTTTTTCAATAGTGGTCTTCAAAAATTGCTCCTTTCTAATAAATTCAATGGATTTTTTTAACTACCTTTTGATTTTTTTTATCTTAAGTCAAGACTGAAAAACCCACACTGTTCTCTACATGACTGTATGCTTACCCGTTAGAGTAATTCTCTGGTTTAGTTGTATAGAGGAGAGTGAAAATGCCTTAATCTAGTGCTGCTTGTCACTGAGCATTTTCTAAGCTCCCAAAGGAAATATATTTCATCGTATTCAAGATGCTGTGCTCCAGATGTGGACCTCTCAAATTCCTGCATTCCAGGCATGGGACATTCATGCAAATCTGGAGGGAGTCAGTGATACCTGATCTCTTGGCGCAGGAGATGCGGGTGGAGGGAGGCAGGACTGTGAGATGGGGCTCTACGGAGCCACTCACCTACTGGAAACCTGGTGGGATTGCTAGCTGAAGTATAGTGGAACATCTTAATTAAAGTTGAATTAATTGAGACCAAAACTGAAGTAAGGGAATGAGTTGTTCCAGAGGTAACAGATGACCAACAGCTGTAAATCGGTTAGGCTGCTGCTTTACAAAGGGAAAGTATAAGGAAACAAGACTTAATGGTAATATTTTTCTTCTGCAGAGGCAGTTGAGAAACCAAAGCTTGGTATTCTGTAATTTATGCAGTCTTTATGCCTTACAGGCACTTTACACAGATGTTTATGGTTTGGGAATAAGAGATGTTAGCAACCAAAGATCTATCTCCAAAGAATGTGTCTGAAGCAGCCACTCAGATGCCAAAATCCACTTTTCAGTGGTATGGGAAAAAAGTCTGGGCAAGTATAAAAGCACTGTCAATGAACATGAATGGCATAGCTAATTTTTACACTGGTTTTCTGTTCCTTTTCTGTATAAAAAACAAATAAAGGGCAAGCTGCATAAAATAATGTCCTGTTTAGTTGCACAGAGCATGAAGAGAGTATAACAGTCTTCTCCTGGGCAGGACATTTGATGTTACTGCTGATTCTTGCCTTGTATTAGATATCTCTGACCTTGGATTAAGCAGATAGCCTCAGGTACCACCTCTCAGAAACTTTTGTTGTCCCAGGTTAGAAACTCTAGTTTTGAACTTATGAGAGTAAATCTTATAACATGTCTTGTGCTGAGCAATTTTCCAACACAGGAATGATCAAAGAAGTTCAGGACTTGAGACTGGGAAATAAATAAATGCACAGACATATAAGAGGTGCTTACATAGCGGTGCTTACATAGCCTTTGAGATTTCTTGTATAGGTCTAGGCTCAAATTCCTAATGTTGAGTGGCCAAAGTTAACTGCCTAAATTGGGATTCATATAAAATTTGCAAAACACTGAACACCAAAGCTGTTTACATAGAAAGACCGCTGTTCTCAGAAAGCTGATGGAAAGCACGTTTGCCCTCAGGTTTCCATTACCATCCACATTATCTGCAACCTTTGTGTAAATGGTCTCTGACCTCTTCAACAAATATCATGTTTTTGAGCTACCACCTAGAGAAAGAAATACATTCACTCAGGTGTTAATTTGTCTGGAGTTTCCTGACTTTAGAAGAGAAACCTATTCATAAACATGTTCTGTTAACCAGACTGGTAGGAAAGTGAAAAGAAAATGGAGAAATAGGAAGAAGGAACTAGAAATCTGTTTCCCACATCTTCTCCAGCTCCTCTCTGAGCCAAGTGGAAATGTGCTCAGGAGAAACCAAGGAACAAAGCACTTGGAATGGGTGGCCTTTCTCTATTTTAAGCAGCAAAGATAAGTGGTCACCTTTTAAGCAGCTGATAAGATGTAGTTCATTCAACAGGAAGGAATACTGAACCTGTGCACCACAGTGCCTTGGAAGGCTGTCCATTGCCCCATTTTAGGTATCAAGGACAGGCAACATCAGTATGCCTACAAGCAGGAAAGAGGTCTTTCAGAAGAATTGTCCTTGATGTTGCAAGGGTGAACTCAGTGTTGCTTAAAGTATTTGAAAACCCAAATCCTTTAGTAAAATAAACGGCATCTTAGTGTATACCAACCCCAAAGTGTATGAGGAGCTCCTTGGATTGACTAATGCAAGAAGATTCATTTTGTGGATGTCTCTTGCAACAGCTTTTCTTCAGAAGTGGTCTTTCCCAAATTCATTTAGGATCAAAAGGACTATTCATTCATGTACCCAGATGAAAATATAGGGTTCTTGAGCTGGCCCTCACAAAAATATCCAAAGGACTTAAGTTTCACAACTCCACTCTCCCTGTGCAGTAATTCATCCCTTCAGCTGTCCCACTAAAACCAAGGGAACAACTTCCAAACCAAGCGTGAGTAAAATTCTGACCCCAAATGACTTGCCAAGATCACACAGGGAGTCTGTGGCACCCAGCCCATGTTTCTCAGAGGATAACAGGGTAAACTTGCTGAGCAGTGAAGGTCTTGGAAGATGACAAGGCATGGAGAAAGACTACAAGGGGATGCATTGTTACAACATATCAAGCTTGCAAATCTGCAAACACACATTTTTAGAAAAACTAGCTGTGTCAATTAAACTAGCCCTTGGGCAGGTCTGTGTTTTGAGGCCAGTACTTGTGTACTTGGTAACATGAGCCGACATTGACTTTGGTAGCACTGCAGGGATAACATTTGGGTAAGAATGTATGATTCATGAATGGTTCCTCTAATCTAACATGCACATGCATGCTTCTCTATAACATCAGCCAGAACTAGCTCCTCTCTTTTTTAAAAATAAACATCTTTATTCTGATCAGTACAAGGAAATTTCCATTCCCTTTCTGTGTTTCAAGAGCTCTTTCAACTCACTGAAAAAGCAAATGGTGAGCAGCAAAACCAAGAGTTTTCCCAGCTTAAAACATTTTCAGGGGAAATGAATGAATGGTGTTAATCTTTGTACTTTATTTATATCTTGAATAGAATTGGAAGTTGAGCAATCTCCCATATTTTTAGGGGGCTGGTATTTGCAGTCTGTGAAAATACCTTGAACTGCTTCCTCTTCTGCTGTGATATCTCCTGCTAGGTATAAAACACAATCAAGTTAGAATGTGAAATTGCTTTGCAGGCTTTCTGCAGGGTGACTAATAACATTGAAAGGTTCAAGGCTCTGAAGAGTGCATCACCATAGTCCGAACTTCCCTGTGGATACATGGTGACCTGAACTATATATTCACACAAAATGTGAAAGACTTCTGAGCTGTCCAGACTGTGAATTGGGATGTGTGAAAATAATAGGGCACAAAGGAAAAAACAAATGCTACAATTCACCGCTCAATGCATGATGGCAGTCCCAGTTAGGGTTATGTGAGAAACAGTAATTCTGTTTTGTGAAGGAATTAATGGCAGGAATGATGATATTTCGAACTAAAGTAAACCTAAGAAGTTTTATAAGGGTGATCCTTCTAATAGGCTGACCTGGAGTCACCAGCCACGGGGCTGGTGGCTTCTTGCTACAATGAGCTGCTGTCATAAACGCTGGTAGCTCGGGAGCTCAGGCTGCTGATGGGCAACAAGTTTGAAAGCCAGACTCTTGTCCCCTTGCTAATTAGGAACCTGGAGCCTACAAAGTTGCCCAAAAGACAGACTGTGGGGCACCTGAGACCTGAGAAGGTGAAATCCAGGATTTCCACTATTCTACCAGCCAATGTACGTTGCTGAGGGAGTAGGTGAGGTGGCCAGAAGCTGCATAGGTTGGAAACCTGCCTGGCAGGTTTCTGAGGGAACCTGAGTTCCATGAGGTATTGAAAGGCCTCCACAGAACATTTTGATTTCTGTGAAACAATATTCCCTGGCATAAAAATAATCTGCTGGAGAATTTCTGACTAGTTCTGGTCATATTGCTTTCTTCAAATGCTTTTGAGCTGATGTAATTCATATGTCTCTCATTTTTCAAGGCAAGCTCTAAAAGTCACAATCTAATTATAACACTTTTGTAAATTAAGAGTAATTCCAATGAAGTCAATAGAATTGCACTAATGGGAACCTGTTACAGTAAGACTCAAACTCTGGGATTTCAAAACTGCTGCAGCCCTCAGAGCGACTTTCACTGGGACCACATGCCACTACGTAGAAGACAAAAAGGGCTATCAGGATATGAGAGTGCCACTGAATCGTCCAATCCCCACTGAAAACTACAGGCTGCAACATCTTTCCAAGTGATATATAGTGACATACTCATTTACTGATGAAAATTTAATGTTTAAATAAAGGAGAATATATTGCTAAGAAACTTTGGAAGGCTTATTTTTGACACTTTATCAAAGCTAAATGACATTAGGAATAAGAGTCTTAAAGGACATAGTGATAATTAGAAATTAAGGAATGACTTATTACTGCAAACTGAAAATATGTTAACTACAGTTTGTAGTAATTAGCCAAATTACTGGGTTTGATAGTAATAAATGCAAATAATTATAATTATTTATAGATGGACAGAAGTCTAATCGTTAAACATGTCATGGATATTGGACACTGAAGAGTAATTTAACTGAATCCATCCTACTTCATACTTGCTCTTCATTATATTTATTAGTCATTAGAACAGTGTTTAAAATTATTTATGAAAGCATTTTAGTCCTATAATTAGGATTAATATCGAAAGTCACAATAATTGCTTAAGTGAAGTTAGAATAAGAGTGCTGTGTTACTGTATGTGCAGGACTCAACTAAACAGCAACTTTAGCTATTTCACTGCCAGTTTTAAGCATCACAATTAGAACTTTAGGCATAACTGATTTTTTTTGTTGCTGTTTATTTCTTTTGCTGCCAAAATGGAGGTAAGGACAGGCGATTCAGGCTGGAGGATCCAAATGTAAATCTGTTTGGGATTCTCACCTAAGCCCCCTCAACATATTGCATTTGCTTTGCCACAAAGCACTATATTCAAGTTGAAACTAAATGTTTTGTTTGCCTGCAAGAAATGCAGAAGAAATGAAGGATACACTTGCAAAACTGCTTGAAGCTGCTGCTGCTTTCCCCTGTTCCTGCATGTTTAGTGCTTAGGCAGCCAGGACAGAAGAGATCCAGCAACAAGTTATAGGTAACACTGACGTTTAAGTGTGGAGGGAAGGGCTGGGCTGAATTTTGCTGGTAGCTGTTCATTTGCTCAAAAGGAATAAAGACCTGCTGAAGCAGGGTGGAGAAGTTGTTCCTCAAAGTACTGCCAGGCTGCTGGCTGTATAAACTGTCTGAGAAGTACGCTCACCAATAAATTGTCTGTCTGATTTTGGGTAGGGAACTAAACTCCAGTGAGTGGTCTAATGATCAGGCAACAGCATCTTTTACTTGAATGTGGCATACTCCAGCTCTGAGTAAGACGAAAATATCTCTAAACTAATGATGACAACACTTGTCAGGGAGGTGGATAACCTGGGAATCTGTTCCCTTGTCCATGAAAATTTAGCAATGATGTAATGTAAAGCAATCTCAAGCAAAGATATTGAGAGCATCCCCACTTTGTTCACCCTCTGGGGACAGGGACCTGTGGGTGATTTGTGAATACAAGAGCAGGGAAAGCCACGTTCTCATCAACCTCCATTAGCCCTTGGCAGTGGGGACGCTGACTTGGCTGTTGGCAGTTAAGTGACTAGAGCCTTGTGAGAAAACTGCAGTTGCAACTGTTAATACTTATTCAACCCAAATTTAAAATAATTTTGAGATAACCTGATCTATATTTATGGTGAGGGTACTATTTCTCAAAGATAAACACAGTGTCCAGATGCAGCTGAAACATTTTAACATCTGTGTGTTTACATACATAACAATCATTCATTTAATATCACAAAGTAAAACTATTTCTGCAGGCACGGTGTTATGAGGAAATGCCTTCCTGTTATTTTAAAGAACTTCTGTCCATCTTTTTTTCTTTTTTATTTCTATTTAATTTATTATACGAATTGCACATACCAGTCTTTGAGCATTCTTGTATTTTTTGCCCTGTGTACACTGATTAATTTTCATACCTGCTTGTAAAATCTTGCTGAAGTTAACAGCAGTCCACCTGCATGGTATTCTTTGCAAAATCAGCATCTTTAGTTCAGATTGTGTTGCGTTTGACTTGATTGTAAACCGCTTTGGGTTTTTTTTGGAATGGGGCAGGGTTTTTTTTATAGATTGTACATTTTCTAATGTGGCTGGACTTTTCTTTATCTAGTTTCTTGAGTTTTTTTCCCATGTGAAATACAGTTACTTTTAAAGTGAAATTTTAACTACCACAGTGAATTTGAGTTAGAACAAGCAGATGAAGCAAGATGATAAAACATTATCACAAGAGAAATTGAACCACATTCTTTCCCTTTAACAGCTAATTCCTCTTTTCATTGCAGTCTTACATGTTGAAGTAGTTTAGGCAGTAAAGACAGTGTGATAGAGATGGCCGAGTCCTTAGAAAGAAAAACAGGCAAAATAATCAGCTTTCATTCTTGGGCAGGTTGTTACTGCTACCTTGACTTGCAGAGGCGCAGAGGCCTCTCTGTGTTCATCAGTCGTACTGAAACTGGCTGAATACGTCAGCCGTGCTCTGGTCACCAGCTTGTGCAAGCACATCTTTTTACGTAAACATATCCTGCCACAGGCTATATCTGCCTATGATCACTTTTTGACTTTATCTTGCGGAGTATGGGGATGATTTCCAACATTCATGGTTTTAGACACACAACTTCAGCTGAGGTGAGTCAGCTACCACCGACTTGAAATCTCTCCATCAGGAAGGCATCTAACCGAAGGCCTGGTGCCTTCTTTGTGAAGTTACAATAGGCAGCAGCTGGTGGCCTGGATCTCAGCATCCGGACCCTGCTGTAACTTAACTAGTAAATACTACTGATAATGTCCAGCTGTGAAAGCCAGGTCATTGCAGCATAGCTCCGTTGGGCCACTCACTTGATTGCAGAGGGAAAGAGCCAGAGGTATGGGGTATCTGCAGGTAGCCCTCATCCTCCCAGGACAGCTCTCCTTCACCAACACATAGCTCCTCTGCTTTGTGTTGGTGACAGGTTAAATAGCCACATCTTTTACACGGATGCATTTAAGGTCTAATCTTGTACAGTTCTCCATTTTCCCATGGAAAAGCTCCACAGAAAGAGGGGCAAATATTGATTCTAATAGCATTTTGCACTTCAGTTACTATTGGATTGGCTCAGACTTTTTTTCCCCTTTTCTTATTTAACTTGGGTGTCATCCATGAATGTTTACACCGAGACTTATGTTGTTAGTGTGATTTACATTCAGCCATTAAAACTTCAAAGAAACTTGAACCTATTTTCACTTCCTATTTGCACGGTGGAAAGATCAACGTACCTCATGGGGGGATTTTCTGCTCCTCACCATGTGTACAATTTTTTTTCTTTTTGGAAAAATCACCACACAACAGAGGATGTGGAAATGGTTCTGTAAAAAGAAACCAACAAAATAAGCAGTTCCTTCTACTTTATTGTTGTAATTACAGACTGTGCATGCAGGCCTTCCTACATTTGCAGATTATTTTTCAACATAGATCTTGAATCACGTTTTAAATTGGAAATAGAAGTTAGTATAAAATGTAAAGCTAGGCTTTTGCAAGTCCAGTGTTATTTTTCAATTGCTATTCTTAGCAGTAGTGCATCTGAAGAGGCTGATCTCAACATCTGACATCAAAAAATTCCAAGTGAAATGCCTTGAATCGGTCTTTTATGTATTCCACATGTTATGTTGGATATTAATGCTTAAAAATGCCCTGAGTTGGTGTTTCTGAGTACATTTGATGTCCACAGATAACATTAGATTCAGGAGGGTTATATCAAGTCTATGTACTAACCAAAAGTACGTTTTATTTGCAGGATACCTTGTCACCAAGGCATGCTAACCCCTGATATAAACTGTATCTTAAATGTTAATAACACATTATCTAAAAACATTGCAGTGCCAGATATTTAGGTAATGAGAATATTTCTTTAAGGCTAGGCTTAAGAGCAGGGAAGAAAAAGCAGAATGTCTCAGATCAGAGGTTAGGGCATTTCAGAGCGCAGCAAAATGAAAAGCAACACCTGGTGTGGGGAAATCCCTGCAGCACAGCCTCCTGCCTGCCTGCGGGGTCGGACTCCTGGGGGATATGTGGGCCCTAATGCACGAAGTTCAGAGATGTAGCACAAGAAGTTGGCAATAAAATAACTGGTCAACCATTTTGTTTGCAATAACTTTCCTAAAGCTTTTGCTGGCTTCCTTAGACGACTTTTTATTTGCTTAGAAGATGTATTGTACAGTGCTGGCTCAAGTAAAGTAAATATTGATTCCAATCACTGAAATATTAATCAGAACTTCCTATTGCAGACTGTTGCCTCCCCACATCACTCTTTCTAATTACTCCAACCTAATATTGACATTTCTTAGTTATACCTAAATGAACGCCTTTGAAAATTAGCATTTCTTCTATGTCCGTAAGGCACTATCATTTCTTCTTTTTGGTCTGGTATCATAAGCTTGAAATGTATTCTTTCTGGCATAAAATCGAAAAAATCCAAACAGGATATCACATCTCATAAAGAAACTATGCATATTACACAAGGTTTCAAATGTAGAAACAGATACTTACAAAACTTGTGTCTCAAAATGTAACAGAAGCGTTTCAAAACAGTAGCAGCTGCACACACCCAATTTGTGTTTCCTCAACATCATCCAGAGGGCGATTTTTACAGAACTGGTTACAGTGTTTGCAAAAAATGTGCGTACTTGGTCCTAATTAGGACACATTACTTTTAGATAGGGAAAAGCCACCTATTTGATTCCTACTCAGAAGATGAGACCTTCCCACAACTTTCAGGTGTTATAGTGGTAATTTTTTACATGCCCAGTTCATTCAAGCAAAACCTGTTACAGTGCTGGGAATCACCAGATGGTGCTGTTAAGGACAGCCATGCAAGTTCTGCTCAAAGGAACACATAGTCGGGCACGCCTTGGGAGAAATACTTCATAAGGAATGGCGAGGGTTTTTAAACAGTTTTGCTTGTGCCTCAGTCAACCTCACTCCTGATCTCTGTTTGATGTAATCTGTATCCCAGGTACTCAACAGCAGCAACGACGTGCTGTTTCTGTGCTATGAAAATGCACCACAGAACACATTTGCAGAAGTGTTTAGAGGGTGGGAATGTTTAGTGGCCCATGCATCTGCCAGAGCAGCCCAGTGAGGGTGTTGGCTAGTCAGTCCCGACGCGGATGGACCACTACAGGAAGGGAGCTGACTAACGTTTGCTCTCTCATGTTTGATCTCACCGTTAGCACTGCAAACAAAGGGGTTCAGTTAGTTCCAGTAACAGTGGTGTTATTTTTTGTGTGATGTGAAACTGCCTAATTCCACAAGACCATTTTATATAGATCACTATACCGCCTCTAATGGTAAAGACTTTTAGATCATTGAACTGGGTCACATTTAAATCGCTGTCCTACAATAGAAATACTTCACAGTTCATCACTGGCTCTTTGAGCTATCTTTCCC
This sequence comes from Burhinus oedicnemus, assembly GCA_008921705.1. Classification (NCBI taxonomy): domain Eukaryota; kingdom Metazoa; phylum Chordata; class Aves; order Charadriiformes; family Burhinidae; genus Burhinus; species Burhinus oedicnemus. The sequence goes on from VFFE01007724.1 coordinate 855,132, forward strand.
TTAAAAAATGTTGTGAAAGGCAGTTCACAGTTTATTCCTGATGGGGAATGCTTATATCAACCTCTGAACTTCTGTATTTCTGGACTGAGAAAAATGGGTCCACTGTTTCTTCTCATAAACAAGTTGTTTCCATGTTCTGTGGGAATGTTTATATCTAAGAAGGCTCCATGTGCAGGTGGTGACCTGCAGGAGTAAAGTACTTCCCACTACACCAAATCAGACCTTTCACATGTTAGCTACATACAGCTTCAAACTAGAAGTTGTGTGTCTTCAGTTGAATGATATTTCTAGTGGTCCAAAGAGTGAATCCTCAGCATCTGAAACAAGGCTTCATTGGTCTGCTCCAACACTGGCAATCTGAAATACCCAGAAGCCACATTTACAGACCTACTTTTGTTCTAATTTGGCTTATTTTTAACAGATATGTCTTGAAGTCCCGGGATCTTACAGCAAAAATACTGTGCACTGTATGTAGTGCTCTTATTTAAGAAATTCAAAGTGTTTAATAAAAGTAACATCAAACTGAAGAATTATGGTATCTTTTGAAATAAAGTTTCATTGCGGTCTTCAGTTTAGCAGTGTGTAAACTGAGGACATGCCACGTTAAGGATTATGAAGAGACATGAGAAATACCAATAACCTGGAGAGTCTTGAATTTCAAGCCTTTTCTCTAACCAATACCTATTTACTGGAATCAGACTCCGTGTAGAATTCTGATTGCTGCAGGAAAGCAATTTATTTTAAGCAGAAAAGAAGCTATTAAGCTTTTTCTTTATCCTGTTCATTGTAAGAAGCGGTGAATAGACTTTATATCTTTGTTAATGAATTTCCCTAAGTGTTTTGCAAATGGTTGGTCACAAAGGGGGGTGCAGAACACACAGAACCAAGAATAACTCTTGTATTCACACAAGTGAGATGTTGAAAAGATTACGGCTTGTGCGTCATGTGTGTCAGGGAAAAATGAGTCAAGTCCCAGTTCAACATACCAAAAAGTCTAGATGGACTTCTAAGATCTGGTGCTTTACCTAGAAAGATGATTGATAAATTGCTATAAAATTGAATTTGATAAGTTGTGTCAAAGGGAAGGAAATTGAGCATCAAATATTGGTTGTGGGCAGGGTAGCTAATAGGACATGCTCACTCCAGAATGCAAGTACTGTGCTTTACGTGGACTTTATCCACAGTGGGTAAAGTTCATTTGCAAAAAAAGGTAGCATTTATCCTTGAATAAGAACAGACATATAGGAAATTAACTACAAATAGTTCAAGAGCTATTCTGTGTAAACTGTCCCTGTAGGTAACATTTAATAGTTAGCTTCCTTTGGAAAATTGACAAGATTTTTTTCTGGATATTTAATTTTTCCTCAGATAGATAGATAGAGGTATGTAGAGTATCCATTTAAAGATACTTAATGCTGCACTGATTCATGGCTTGATGAATGCTAATGGAAGCAATGATTCATCCATGATTAATTTATGTTATTTTTTTACTCTTTATTTGTGCAACTGTAGTTTAAATTGCTATTTTTCCAAATTATGGTAACAGCTAGGCATTGCTCTGAAGATCTCTGCACTGTTATGATATCTATTGTATGAGATGTAGTTAAAAATTAGATTAATTGCACCAAAGATTCACAATTAAAGTATAAAATTACTTATATATTGTATGTGAGTTAAACAAACAAGTAGGAAGAAGATAAGCAAGCAGTGAAACAAACATGATCAGCATAATAAGTTGCATCCTTTTTATCCCAGCTGCCTGGTCTCTGTGCAGTACATAGTAAGCCTCACAGCAGAGGTGAGTAGACAATTAGAAAAGGGTGATTTAGTGTACTACTGCTATTGAAAGGAAGGAAAGGCAGAAGGACACCTGGACACAGTGGCGATACAGACAGGACACTTGACAGAACAGGAAGGAACACTGGTAGATTGACACAAAACAATGTACTGCCTATTAAACTGTTGTTCTTTGATGAAAAAAAGATGCTCATGGAAAGCAGCTGGATTTTGAAGGACAAGTTACCAGAACATGTTCACCTCACCTCATCTTTGTTATTTAGAACTTAGGTTAGTTTGAGCTGGACAACCATCTCCAGGATGCAATTTATCTTCTCTGAAAATAGAGGTCTCAGATGAATGGAATCAATCACCATTTGCAGGCACCTCTGTTTCCACAGACTATTGAAGCAGCCAAAATGGTCGGTATACACTAGATGTACAACTTCTAGATATGATCAGTAGGTGAGATAAATCCCACTCTAAATGAAGTCCCAATATTAGTCTGTTGATCATTATGTTCATAAATCTTGCATTAGGACACGTCTTTATCTGTCCTTTTTGATACTTGAATTTGGTTTATACAAATGAGGAAGTCAAATCCTATAACCCTGAGATCACTGAATTTGTGTGTGATACAAAGGTGAATTGTCACGCATGGCCAGGGATCTGTGAGGCAGCCCAGGGTCTATGTGTCCATCCTTTGCTGCTAGAGGTATGAGTGTCACAAACCTATTAATAAAGTTGTTCTTTTATTTGGACTTACTGTTCCTCACTCGTGAATTTCTTCCTTCCAAACCTTTGTTTGCTTAACTAAGAAACAGTAGGAAATTCATCTTGATTTCACAATATGACCTTTTACTTCTAAGAGAAACACATTTTATTTCAAAGCAACTAAGTCATTCTTACAGAAACCCAACTGTATTTCAGAGCCAGAGCCCGAGCACAAGAAAAGAAAAGTACTACTCTCAATATTTTCTGCTTAGGTGAAAGGAATAACTTATTCTAAACAATGTACTGTTTGGAATTGGGGCTGAAAGTAGAAATAACTATTGGGGGACCAATAGAACTAATGGCTAGCAGGGGACTGCTTCAGTCTAGGCTAGGGCAAGACAGTTTGAATTGTGAGCCTGCTAGGCTGTGTCTATAATGTAATAATGACTTAGGGATCACCTTCTGAGGTGGAGGGCAAGTGGCATAGAAAGACTTTCATTTATTTAAACCCTCTTTCCAACTGCAGTCAAAATCATCCATACTGGGGATAGTCCCTGGCTCATTCTGAACCCTGACTCCAGTCTGGGTGTTGTGCGTGTGAATGCTAGGTGGCCTTGGGTGGAAACTACACATAGAAGTGTGCCAGCCTTGTAGCAGCATGGATCAGGTGTGAATGCTCAAGCTGAGCCTGGGCCAGGTTTAATTTTTTAGTACAGGTACAGCCAAACAGGCCAGTCCCATAACGAGAGGCAGCTAAGTTATTGAGTTGTGAAGGGTTATGAGTTATGAGTCAATTCCCAGTTTGTGGGCTCAGGTGGAGTAGCAAGGACGGAAAACAGGGACATTATAGTTCAGTTGGAACGATCATCTAGTCCAACTGCCAACTTGCCACATAGGAAGCTTGCATAAAATAAAGTCTTACTTCATAAAATGAAAATAACCTTCCCAAAGGCTGCTTTTGCACAGTGTCTTCCCTTTCTTCTCAGGCTGTGAGGAAATCTTTAGGCTTTGTCACCTGGAGGCTGTTGATTTGTTTGCAGGGTTGACTGTGAACTTGGCAATGGAGTTGTTCTGAGATCTTTGAAGAGAGATCAGTCCACTTGATTTTTGCCCTTCTCTGTGCCAGAAATGGTATGAGTAAAACTAGTTGCATTCAGGGTTTACCTTGAATCTGTACTAAAGATTTCTTCTTCAATAGAAAACAGAACTGTAATATCTGTAATGTCAAATATCACTTAAGAGGTGGGTAGAGCTGGTATCAAAGGAAACAGTGGTATTGGAAGGCAGGACAACAATTCATTGTCATCATCTGCTTTAAATGTAGTGATATAATTTTATAACATCATGGGCACTCAACACACAGGATACTGTGAGAATATGGTCCCTGGAGCTGTGCAGAGAGAAGAGAGAACATATGTCTCTTACATGCTGACACAGAGACTTAATCTGGCTGCTTAACATTCAAAAACCTAAGGAGGTTTTTCAGAGTCAAGTCTTAAGACTAAAGATGTCCTGAAGCAAAAATAAGAATGCAATGGTGAATTAGTCACTACATTGACCATTACTAAAGTCACTGCAAGACATTTAACAAACTGGAAGGCAAATTCACATTTACACCAAGAGACTTGGAACAGCTCTGACAACATAACGTCAAGCTCATTTTTGAGTGCCTGAAAGTGGATCACTGTAATCAGTTCCCGGAATCTGATTGTGGCTGTCAATTCTCAGCTTACAAACTCGCATAGAAATAGCAATGTCAATGCGTGTTTTCATCAAGGCCCAAACTAAGGTTCCAGATTGCCTGGCAGATCTGTTATAGCCTCTGCAAGCTGAAGGTAAGGTACCGGACACACAGAGGAAGATTTTTCGGCTCTCGTGCTTCTTTGACGGCATGCTGAGGAAGGCTGCCTTCCATGGGGCTGTATGAACATGCAATAAGCAATGTTGAATAGAAAGTATGACTTTATTCATGTATAGTACCAGAGGAGGGCTAGCCGTGGCATCGTACAGGTGCTTTGCTGTGCCAATGCTTTCTACAAACAATAAACATATATTTCAAAAAGCACATCCACCCAGCTGTGTGTTCTTGATCTGTATTTTCATTTTCAAATATTTCTGCACAAGTGTAATTTTTGCAGACTGTGGATTCATGTATGCAAAGTCAGGCATGTGCATGAAGTATGATGTTTCTTGAAATTACTAACATCGGTTCTTTTACCTTTTCTGTATCAACCTGGGTATTTAGACACTGACTTACAGGGGCAGGGACTGTATATTACTACATAACTCTCTAATAGCAAGGAGAAAGAAGCTCAGTCTCAGCTAAGTTCTTTGGACAAGACCAGAATACATATTAAAACACCTAGGAAGCCCTCCCAAGGTCATCGCTTTGGAGAATGCTATATTGCAATGTGACCAAAGAGTCACAGCCACAGAGAAGGACCTGTAGTACTAGCTGTTGTATAACATGTGTTACCTCAAAAAAGTCAAAGCTCATAAGGACCAACAACATCTCTGACAGTTTCTTCTCAAGTTTCCCTTCTGCAAGGAAATTGCACCTTTGATACAAAGACTGATCATTGACTGACCTGTGGTGGGGGTAGAGAGTGCCAGTCTTGTGTGAGCGTGAGAGTGTGCAATGATCCAGCTTTATTTTCTGCCTGTGTAACAGAAAGCTCTGCCCTAACTAGGTCAAGCACAGTCAGCCCTGCATATTGGTTCACAATCTTGGCTTAAAGGGACAGCATCCAATGACATTCAGCAGGATTATGTGAAGGGCAAAATTTAAAGGTACATTAAATCAATAATAAATCACTGGAAGAGATCTGAAGTTCAGAGCTCTCAAAAAAACGTGTTAAAAGTCCATAAGGATGAAAACAAGGCTAGCTAAATGAAGATAAGCTCACTTCCATATTTTTTTTTTCTACCTGTGAACTATTTTTGACCTGGAGGATTTGTAACATAAGACTAAAATCTCCTTTAGGCAATGATTTACACCTTGCATACCAATAGCTTGCTTACAGTTTACAGTGTTGACACGCAATATGTTCTGTCCTTATCCCCAGCATCAGATGATGTGCTGAAATGTGACACGCAGGCTCTGAAAGTTAGCTGGAAGCTATGATTCCCATCAAACAGAGAGGTTATAGGAGGAAACCAGATGGAAGGTCTGCAGGTTAACCACAGGTGTAACTGAACTAAAGCCCTCAGCAGCAGTGACAGTCCATTTTAGTTCTGTGCTTTTTAGAAAATAGGCACGACAAGAGTAAGACTGCTGCTTGTGCTCATGTCACTGGACTTTAATACCTCTTCTATAGGGATTTATATATGCCAGTAACAATGGGTCAGTCATTTTTTCAATGATCTGACACAGATCGGAACCCTACCTGAAGGATCTCAGTGTTGGGAATATGTTAGTACAGTTTTTCAATGCAGGAGGGAGAAATAAGAACCCTACCTTTCCAGTCTTTTGGGGCTAGGACAGTTTTGCTTCCTATTGCAGAGTGAACTTCAAGATCAAATCCCTGAGCTCTCAGGGTCAAGCATTTAATGGATTTAACGGATGTGGGTTATACTTTCTTACCCTTGAGTATTACTAGAGAAACTCCACATGGGTTCAAGGTTTCCTCAAATTACTGTACAGTTTGATGATGACTTTCTGCATAGACGTTTGCAGATAGGACTGTGTGTGCACTGACCAGCAGCCTCAGTACCACAATACTAGAGATGTAAGCTTAAAATTAAAATAGAAAAAGTATCCTGCCTGAAGCTGTAATCATTGAGGCACAAGGATGGAATGTGACCAGTGCTCTAAATGTAAATGGGACTTTAACAGATTAAACACACAGAAGACTGAGGACCTGTTTTGTAAGCACATAGGCAACAGCTGCTAACTCCAGAAGAATGGAGAAAGAAAGCCTCTGTGGCATCCTGTCTAGTGCTGTGAATTTGATGCTGATGAACATTTAGGGTACGTGCTCAAAACAGACCCCTACGATGCATCTGAAAGAGCCCTAGGCTACCTCAACACAGGGTATTTTCATTCTTTTAGCAACTACTTTTATACCTCATTCCACTCAGGAATAGCTTTGCCTTCAGAAACTATGAAAAGCAAATGAGAAAATGACCCTAAGATAGTGATACCATTAGGATAAATTAGAGCAGAGTCCACAGTGTCATTTAGGTGGGCTTTCCCAGACTTGGATGCTTGGCTGAATCATTACAGTCACATATACATTTGTAGAAGGCAATGGGTTCAGAGTCTCTGAGTCCTTTTTTTTCTGGATTCTTAGAGTCTACAAAGGTACTTGGTACTACTGGTAAGGTCATATATTCATGAGAATTTCAGCAGTGATTATCTGATGGTGACTCATTTGACATAATTTCCAGGTGCCTGAATTGCCATGGATTATGCAGGTGGTTTCACTCCTAACTGGTAAATGATGGAGACGAGACTGGAAGCTCTTCTGAAAACCACAGAGCTCTTCCTGAGCTCTCTTCAATGTTAATACACAGCTTCCATAAACAGCCAGCCCTATCCTCTCGGTTTCTTAGATGGGTTCCTTCTGTAATATTTCCGTTGCAATATGCTCCCTTTAGAGGCTGCCAGCCCTACAAGGAAACCACTTACTATTCTTTTACTTTACTAATAGAGTTTGATGTTTTCTCTAGGAAGAAGAGCATATTAGCTATCAGCAAGTATTGAGTTTCTTACAGATTTTTGTTGCTGTTCTACAATGAAAGTCTGATTTAATTGATTTCTTTATGATGTTCCAGTGGGCCTCCATTTAGTTTAACTGTCACACAAGGCGGAGTAACAATTAGATTTGCAGTTAAGAGCTTCTGAGTCATTTCTTTTTTAGCTGTGTTTTCTTGCATAAAATCAACTTTGGAGACTTTTAAAGCAGTGGTCTCTTCTCGCAGGGCTCGGTAGAATGATATTCTGAACTTGATTCTGTGCGAAATATGTAGGCATTTCACTTATTACATGTGAAGAGTCCTGTTGATCTAAACTACTCAACTGTATCCAGCCCCTGAAGAATTCAACCCAAAATACCTGGACTTAAGGAGATTGTGTAGATTATGGTCCTGACTGAAGGGCTGGGTTTTACACAACAGAAGTGTCATAAAACACAGATGTTTTTTAAGTTACAGAATGTCACAAATGCATCTGCTGCAGCCTCCTTGAATAGCTCCACCAGTAACTGAAATACTTCAATCAAGAGATATTGCCATTTAAACAAACATTTTTTTCATTCGAGAATCTTTTTTTTTTTTTTTTAAGGAAAATCTAAAAATTGCAATATATCTTTAGATTCTTAAAGAACTTTTACCAGCCATTTTGGCTTTTGGAATGACAAAAACAATTTTCAACTGGAAAAGAGAAAAAGAAAGAAAAAGAGAAAATACTGATTTAATTTCAAAATTTTCAAATGAAAGTCCAAAACACTTTGAACAGTCACAGTCCTGGGTGTGGTAGAGAAGGAGGTCTGCGTATTCTTACATGTCTATTTTCTGCGCTTTGTGGAACTGCAGAGCCAGATGAAGCCAGGGGATTTTTGATCAGGTGGAGCCTTAGAGCTGAAGTGTCCAGGATCCAAGGCAGTGCTGAAGCATGAGGTTTGAAACAGTCTCTCCCGATTCTGCAGGGCAGAGAAGGAAAACTGATGTGAGAAGTGTCTTGTGCACCCTTCATGAATCCATCATTTATTGGTGGTTAGAAAAGAATGTTTTGAAAGGAAAATTTCAACTAGCTCTTATATTACACTTATCCTACCTCACAGACAGGGATTGGCAGCAAGGCTATGGCAAAGAAACAGCATTTAGAATCATGAAATCATAGAATCGTCTAGTTTGGAAGGGACCTTTAAGATCATCAAGTCCAAACATCAACCTAACGCTGCCAAAACCACCACTAAACCATGTCCCTCAGCACCACGTCTACCCATCTTTTAAATACCTCCAGGGATGGTGATTCCACCATTTCCCTGGGCAGCCTGTTCCAATGTTTGATAACCTTTTCAGTGAAGAAATTTGAATCAGGAGGTAGCTATTCAGATATAATTTTGTTTGGAACAGACTATTTTGGCCTATTTTACAAATTCTTATATTGTCAGACCTACTGTTCTACCTACAGTGTTTTTAGGTGATTGCACAGTCATAATGCAAATGTTTTTATCATGTAATATTGCAAAAGTAGTTACAGAAACAAAGGGAATACACAGCCTCAAAAGATCAGAAGAGGACTGTCACTACATGTCCATCTTTCTGATTTTAGTAAAAGTCTTAATGCAGAAGTGAAAGAGATTCATCTGTCAAAGACAGAAAGAGAACCTGACAGAAATATAACTGCCCTGACCACAAAGCAGTTCCTCTGTAGCAGTTTAACCAAATACAAGGCTCACACTAGTGAAGTCCATACAAGAGGTTGGCAAGTTGTCCAGGAGATACACTTCAAATGGATTAAGAGCAGAAATGGAATGCTTCCAACACATTTAACTTAGACCAAAATCAGGGGGAAAACCACCCCAAAATAATGGCATTGTTTTTGCTCGGTGGCACATTTTGCAGTTCAGAAATGACATATGCTCTTATTCAGCCGCTGTGCCCTAGAGTACTGTACTGGGTAATGAAGCTATGCACTGATTTATAAAAAAAAAATCTGTATCTTTGCTGTTTCAGGGCCTGAATTTGGTGACCTGAAAGAAAAGAGCAAATCCAGTTTGCTTTCCAGCACAGCAGTTAGGGAGCCTGCGTTTTGGAGTGGGATAGATTTTATCATTTTAATATTTTTAAAGCATCTTCTTAAGCACTTTTTATGTATATGTTAAAGAATTAAAGTAGGGGTAGAACATGGTTCACATGTTGAGCAGTGTAGCCTTCAATATATATTGAGAGAATCTAGAGAAGGATCAGGATACTGTGTGCTTCTCCAAAAAGCAACCAGTCAAGGCCCAAAGAGAAGGTCAGGCTTTCTGAAAGTGCAACCTGGAACTGATATTTCCAACATCAAAACAGGACTTTATTTGCACTACCAGGTTATTTGTATTTTGCCTAGACTTTTGTGACATCGTCACACAAAAGCTGAGGGCTAGAAGCAATTTAAATGTTGGAACCAGAATATCTAGTAAAACAATTCTTTATGTAATTTATTCTTTCTTATTTAATCTTTTTAGTAAAATTTCAGATATCACAGATTTTCCCAGGGACCCCTTTGTGTAGCAAGACTAATGCACTGAACAGTCAAGGCCAATTTCTATAAAACTCTTGCATGCGAGAGCGATAAGGCTTGCTAGAATTGGCCATCTCCTTTCAAGCAATGAACCTAATTTAAGCAAATTTTCAGTGACTTTGCTCTCCTCCCATACCCAAATCTGTCAAGTCTGCTGGTCTGTGGGTGAGACTTGCTCTGTTGCTTCACTCTCATTATCAATGATTTTCATGTGCCTTCATTTGAGACGCTACAGGGAAAATCTTTCTTGGTCCCACATGACTGTTTTGATTTGTGGCATCATAGGAGCAAGGGAGAAGCCACACACACTACCCAGAGTCCCAGCTCAATGGAGCACTGGTGAGATGCACGTTCCCAGCTGTGACTTACACAGAACTCTGGACCAAAAATCTGAAGACCAGTTCGTGCTATCAATAATTTTACCGTGAGCTGTCAGTTTCTCCCTTTGATGAGAACTCAGAGTTACCCCAGACTTAAAAAGAAAACAGAAACTCTACTCAGTGAGTCAGCACTCTTTTCTGCTTTTCCTGACCACCACCCATGTGGGTTAGACCACGCAGCTCATGAACAACTCTGGATAGAAAGAGTAGATGTGCTCCCACCCATCAATGAGCCAATGAATAACTGTAAATTCATGAACTGCTCACATAAGCAGTTGATGTTTTGTCTCATTTAGTTTATACATTGCTAGATAAAGTGTATGTTTCACAACTTTTAAAAAAATGTTCTTTAATGAGGTTTACATATGAATATGGGTGTGTATATCTGTGCATTGCTGCACACAACATGGTAATACAAAACCACACATAAAGGCAGAAATACGTAGTCACACAGAGTTCCTTTTGACTGAAAAACACATGAAAATTTCAGATCTTGAGAACTTTTTTTTTGATTTTACTGGACAGTCTCCAATTCAATGCTTTAGTTCAGCAGAGGACAGAAGCGAGAGTCTGAAGATCCATTGAACTACTATCCAACAGAAGCTAGTATGGTGTTACCATCTGTGAGTGTGGTATAGCATAACTATATAGCATACAGTGTACATAATACCCCATCAGATGATGTGACACCATCCTTGACCTTTTGCTGGTCTCTGTAGCCTCACAGGCAAGCACAATCCTCATTACATGGCCAACATCTAAGAAAAACCTCTCGTATCCCTTAAAAAACATAATCTGACCATTTTAAACATGTAGGCTCTGTCATGAGCATGCCTCAGCCAATATGCAAAGCAATAGCATTTGATAAAAGGGGATCCATTCTCCAGGCTGTTTCAAGACTACCAAAGATGACTGCTAGTGCCAGCTATGGTGCTGAATGATACAAGTGATGATACAGTTCCCTACATCTCTCAAGATTATTTGAGATGGTTGACCAAAGAATATGGATGCTAACATTTACCACAAACCTGAGCTCACTGTGGTTTGTGCTTGCCTAAACTCTGTTTCTCATATGAGGCATCCTGTGCTATTCTTGCAAGTTACTACTGCTGAGCCGTGCTTGCAGTACTGTTCTTGCTAATTGTGTACTGCAATACTTTTCCTAACAATTGCTTGTTTTAAGTGGCACCTTCTAATTCAAACTCCTAAACTTTGCATAACTAAGCACTGCAGATTGCTGAATGAGTGAAAGGTTGCAGATTTGCCTATCTCTGCGAGATAATGAAACCTCAAAATAGTGCTTGTAAAATAACAGCTTGCTAGCTGTTTATGAGATACATAAATTACCACTCATGGTTCATTCTGCAGATTAGCACATTCTGCACACTATTCATTTTAGCTTTTGCTAGGAGGCCTGTAAGAATTCAGTGCATTAGATGTACAAGTAATATATTTACTGCATCACTAATCTGGTGGTTCTGTTTTCAAACCCTCCCTACAGTGCAAAGACGCAATTTTGAGGAAGCCTTGCATGTGCTGAAACTGAAGCAGCGAGAGCCTGACTTCCAGTATTCCTACGTGTGATGAACCACAACTGTACAATCCCGCAAACAGATTTTGGTGCCAATCATTAAGCATTTAGCGTGAGTCTTTCTGAGTAAGCGTTATGAATAGGTCACTTAGGTAGGAAATCAGCTAGGGCACTAGATTTTCTAGAGCAGGTTATACCACATGGCTGCTGAGGATGATCTCTCTGGGAGCACCACAACAAGCAGGCAGGGAGATGCTAACAGTAGACATGAGCCTGCTGCCTCTTACCATTTTGTTTAGCTACAAGAAAGTGAAATGTACTCTATTAAGAGGCCCATCTTGTTTCCAGTATTAATGTTTGGACTGAGAATCATCTAAAGCAGTTCTAACATTGTGTTAGTTCCTTTTCTACTTGTTTTTTTTTTTTTTTTTCAAAAGGAAATTAGCAATTAGCAGAGCTCATCACCATGTGCATATGGCTTGTTCTTCACCTCACAGCCAGAAGAGTTTCAGAGAATGATGAAGGTGTTGCTCATGATGGTGAAGGCGCAGTTCAGCTCTGTAAACAGATGTCTTGAGAGTATCTTAGATGACTGCACGGGATTTACAGGTAAAGTAGAGGATCTACAGAAAGTCTGTGCCATCCTGGAGCAGTGGCTGGAGCCTGGGTGGGGTAACGCAGAGCATCTCAAAAGGCCATACAGGACCTTATTTAGGCACACTGGCTGTCTAATGTTGGCCCTGCACCCTCTATTACCTGAACTCTAGGGTTCCTCTAGCTGTCTGAAGTCAGTGCTGTGTAGGGTAAGAACATTCAAACTGGTTGCAATGACCCAAGGCCTGTGTTTAACACTGAGCAGCCACTGCTCTGATGGCAGGATACTGAGCACCCCTGAAAAATAAACAACTGAAGATGCACCAAATTAATGACCTGTCTAAGTGCCTAATTTTAGAACACCTTGACAATTAAGGGAAGTTCAGACACTATTGTACTCTGAAAATCATTCCCTAATGGCTAAATGTCAATTGGTTGAATGTTAATCCTAAAACCTTTGGCTCCTATTTTTGTATTCAGCATTGTCCTGGTTTGAGGTAAAACAGAAACAACTTTCTTTTCAGTAACTTTACTTTTCAGCTAAACCTCTTCCAACTAACTCACTCTCTGAAATTAACAGCATATTTTTTCAAACTGTTTCGGCTTCTAGCAGATAAGGTCTGATGTTTATAGTTAATACCAAGGAATGGTATGCAGAGAGGCTCCTTCTTATACTCATTGCTATAACAACCAAGGTCAACTAACTTTGTTATATGGCCTGTTGGAGCTGAAGAGCGAAGAGGGGTCGCACCTGTGGGGAGAAGCGGACAACAAAGGTGACCCAAAACTGACCAACAGGGTATTCCATCCCATCTGCCTCATGCTCAGTATAAAAGCTGAGGGATCAAAGTGTCAGCTCTCTTTCTTCAATAGCCGGTGCTCAAGGAAGAATCTGTCTGTTCGTCTGCCCTTGATCCTGATCCATGCATTCCTGAATCCAGATCCAGAATCCAATTCTTGTCCATCACTGACTCCAGTCTGGAACTTTCCCAGTGCCCACTGGTGACTCGATTGTGGGAGCTCGATAAGGTTTTGTGTATATTGTTTATATTTCATTATTTTCTTATCCATATTATTGTATTTTTGTATTATTTTATTATTAATATTTCAGTAAAGCAGTTTAATTTCTTTTTCAACTCATAAGTTCTCTCTTCTTCTCATTCTCTCTCCTATCCTCTGAAGGGAGATGGTCTCCCTTCTCTGAAAGAGAGAGGTCAAAGAGAGTATCTGTGTTCATTCAGTGCCCAGTCCAGCCCAAACCACAACAAGAGTTATGGACTGTATTTCTTATATATCTTTAACATTTCTTCTGAACATGCCTAAACCTGGAACATTCCTAAAGCACTTGCAGAACCAGGAATTGCTGTACTTAAGGGTAATATATTTTTTCTTATTACTGTGCAGGCTATAATTTCTTTTCCTAAGTTTCCAATCACTTTGTTCAATTCAACATAAAAGCCTGTCCTAATCATTAGTCTGTGGTGCGGAAGCTGAAATTGGGAGTGAGGGAAGACCATACACCTCTATGTAAAAAATCATTCATGATTCTTTAGCTTCCCCTCTTACATCCCCTTCCAAGAGATAGAAAGGGAGATGGTGATCCTGTAGCTTGGAGATTATGGCACTCACTGAGGTGGAAGAATACTGGGTCTCATGGCCTTGGTTTAAAGCCTGTATATGGATTTTTTGTATCATTGAGTATTTCTAGGCCTAGCCCATACTTGGAACAAATATTGACAGATTTTTGCTAGCTAATAGGCTGTAGGTCTCTCTGATGTATGTTGAAATGGTCAAGCATTACAACCCTTTTCAGAGAGGTGAAAGACATTTCTACATTTCCACTATTCTGAAAAATGCAATAATTTTACCAGAGCCTTCCTACGATTAATGGCTTAGTTGCAGGAATTTCAATTTGCAAAATAAATAACATCTCATCAATGAAAATGAACAAAACATGAAAAGGACTGGATAAAAAATCCCAAACAAACAGAGCTTTGGAAGCTGACATTAATAGGAGCAAAGCGAGAGAGGTAATGAATAATTCATGTAATTGTTTTGGAAAATATTTTTTAAAAGAAACTTACTATGTGAGGACAAGGTTGATTCCTCAGTCTTTTCTTTGTTGAGTGCTTAGAGGCAGAAGTATAAGGAAGACAAGCGAAGAAATAAAAAACTCATAAATGTGCATGTGTTTGTCTGGAGGGAATCCTTTAAAAACTACTATAACATCTATCTAGCCAAACTGTGACATAGCAGTCATCTCTGTCATGTTTGAATCCCTCACATTTATTACAGTCTTTCTGAGTCAGAAAATAATTAGGAGATGGAAATGTTCGGATGTAGGATCCAAGTCCTTTAGTGCAGGACCAACCTTTCTCACATGCTAAAAAAGTGCAGGCAGAAAGTAACATGGTAGACAGCAGGCAAACTCCTAATCTCATTGCTCTCCTAAAAGCAGTGCTTGGCTAAAACTGGGGTTGTGCCATCACATCTCATTTTGGAAATTTACTTTCAGTGACCACATTATTTTCTTCAAAAAGCACCATTCTATTATAGGCGGTTTGCATGGATTTTGATTTTCCTGATGTACCTGAACAATGAGAAAGAGGCAAGAAGGGAAAATGTTGTTCATCTAACCAATTTAGGTGTCCAGAAGTAGTGTGCTTCATCTAAGCAATCTCTATATGCACCTCAACAAAGACGAAGTTAAGCAAAAATGCCAGGAGGCCTGCATGGATGAACAAGGAGCTCCTGGACAATCTCAAACAGAAGAAAGAAGCCTACAGAAGGTGGAAGCAAGGACAGGTACCCTGGGAGGAATACAGAGAAATTGTCTGAGCAGCCAGGGATCAAGTTAGGAAAGCTAAAGCCCAGATAGAGTTAAATCTGGCCAGGGACATCAAGGGCAACAAGAAAGCCTGCTATAGGTATATCAGTGACAAAAGGAAGACTAGGGAAAATGAGGGCCCACTCAGGAAGGAAACGGGAGACCTGGTCACCTGGGAGATGGACAAGGCTGAGGTACTCAATGACTTTTTTGCCTCAGTCTTCACCGGTAAGGGCTCTAACCACACTGCCCAAGTCACAGAAGGCAAAGGCAGGGACTGAGAGAATGAGGACCCACCCACTGTAGGAGAAGACCAGGTCCGAGACCAGCGCAGGAACCTGAATGTGCACAAGTCCATGGGACCTGATGAGATTCATCCACAGGTCCTGAGGGAACTGATGGATGCAGTTGCCAAGCCACTATCCATCATATTTGAGAAGTCATGGTGGTCCCACTGACTGGAAAAGTAGAAACATAACCCCCATTTTTAAAAAGGGAAAAAAGGAAGACCCAGGGAACTACAGGCTGTTCAGTCTCACCCCTGTGTCCAGCAAGATCGTGGAGCAGATCCTCCTGGAAACTCTGCTAAGGCACATGGAAAATAAAGAGGTGTTCAGTGACAGCTAACACGGCTTCACCAAGGGCAAATTGTACCTGACAAATTAGGTGGCCTTCTATGATGGGGTTACAGTGTTGGTGGATAAGGGGAGAGCAACTGACATCATCTACCTAGACTTGTGCAAAGCATTTGACACTGTCCCACACAACATCCTGGTCTCTAAATTGGAGAGACATGGATTTGATGGATGGACCACTTGGTGGATAAGGAACTGGCTGGATGGCCACACTCAAAGAGTTGTGGTCAACGACTCGATGTCCAAGTGGCAAGCAGTGACGAGAGGTGTTCGTCAAGGGTCAGTACTGAGACTGGTACTATTTAACATCTTTGTTGGTGACATGGATGTTGAGATTGAGTGCACTCTCAGCAAGTTTGCTGATGACACCAAGCTGTGTGGAACGGTCAACACGCTGGAGGGAAGGGATGTCATCCAGAGGGACCTTGACAGGCTTGAGAGGTGGGCCCATGCAAACCTCAAGAAGTTCAACAAGGCCAAGTGCAAGGTCCTGCACAAATATAGGCTGGATCAAGAGCAACCCAGAGGAGAAGGACTTGGGGGTATTGTTGGATGAGAAGCTCAACATGAGCCAGAAATGGGCGCTCACGGCCCAGAAGGCGAACTGTATTCTGGGCTGCATCAGAAGAAGCGTGGCCACCAGGTCAAGGGAGGTATTTCTGCTCCACTTTCATGAGACCCCACCTGGAGTACTGCATCCAGCTCTGGGACCCCCAAAATAAGGACATGGACTTGTTGGAGAGAGTGCAGAGGAGGGCCACGAAGATGATCAGAGGGCTGGAGTACCTATCCTATGAGGACAGGCTGAGAGAGTTGAGGTTGTTCAGACTGGAGAAGAGAAGGCTCTAGGGAGACCTTATAGCAGCCTTTCAGTACTTAAAGGGGTTGTACGGGAAAGATGGGGAGGGACTCTTTATCAGGGAATGTAGTGATGGGACGAGAGGCAACAGTTTTAAACAGAAAGAGCATAGATTTCAATTAGCTATTAGGAAAAAATTCTTTACTGTGAGGGTGGTGAGACACCGGAACAGGTTTCCCAGAGAAGTTGTGGATGCCCCATCCCTGGAGGTGTTCGAGGCCAGCTTGGATGGAACTTTGAGCAACCTGGTCTAGTGGTAGGTGTCCTTGTCCATGGCAGGGGGTTTGGAACTAGATGATCTTTAAAGTCCCTTTGAAGTCCCTATCTCTAACCATTCTATGATTCTATGATTCCTTAGTCATTATAGAGACACGAGCATTTTCAGAGGGGTATTCATCCTATGGTTTTTAGGCATTTGCTTCTCTCTCTGCTAACTAAACATGAAACTTAGATGACTGTCTTATACTAGATGTATAAAGTTTAATGAGATGAATCCAGGACTTTTTTAATAACAGATTACAAGTTAGAAACTAAAAGTGTTGCACTTTGTGAGAATGTGTCTTAGTGTCATTTAAAATCTATTTGATTTTCAGTTGAATTAAGATGTCTAGAAAAATTTGTTCTGTCCTTGCAGGATCCCCATTAATCAACTGTTCCAATAAAAGAAGTTTGCTGTTTTATGATTTATAACCTGGGATTGCTCAGATACATATATGAGAGACGATTCCCCCACAGTCTGTGGCCAGAAGGTTAGTTACTAATATTTTGTGCATCACTAATAAGTGCGCAGGTTTTTTTGTCAAATACTGCAAGATCAGAAATTGGCACTCTGCTTCTAACGGATATTGGGGAACAGGAGGTGTTGTTAATTACTATGCTGGAGGTAAGACAAAACCACAGAATATAAATTCCTTTAGCTCTGACATAAATATTTGTCAACTTTTTTTAATTTTGCAGTACTGCATAGGATATGATTTGCCATATTAAATTGTACTGTGAATCTATCAAGTTCTGTACTGTGAATCTTTCAACAGTCAGATGATTCAAAAAAGGCTTCAAGATAAAGGCAATCCCTTCCGGGCAACATGATAGTTGGAGGGAAGAACTCAGGCTGCAGGAAGAAGGGCAAGGAGCTATCAGGAAGTCTGTCATGCATGGCTGGGTGATTCAAAGCTTGCTTATAATTAGGAACCACTGAACTTCTGAAACAGAGAGTTCTTTCATATTACTGGTCAGCACATAATAAATTAACAGCTTGGATTTGAAAGAATCCTTCATAAAAATTGGTCTTCAAAGTCATTCAGCCAATAAATTTAACTGCAGCTTTTAAAGCCGTGTTTTAGAGCCAGCATCTAGAGTCTTGCTTTAGAAAACATGTCCACAAAATTCTGCATGGTCATCTCAAAGCAAGTTCGTTCCAAGGTAGCATGTGCAGCTATGTAAATAGTGGTTTTATGTACAATTTCTGCAGGCAGTTGACAATTAGGGGAGTCATCACAGCATCTGACTTTTGCATCTTAATTTAACTGGGTATTTCAACTACCTAATCCCCACAGACTTTCTCGGTAGTCAGTAGGAGAGACATTCTCCCAAGTGCCATCTGGAGCTCCTAAGTTCTCTTCTGTCTTCAGCCACCTCCTGAAGAATCTCTTCCTCCATTGCCTAGAGAAAAGCTGGAGAAACTAGCCATAACATAGCTGACTAAATTCAGCACTTATGACATCTATACATGAGCTTTTAATACTAACTTCAGACAAAATATTCATATTGTAGCCTCATATTTTCCTCTGTTCTTCTTGTTTTGTTAAGTTGCCTGAACTACTTAAACCAAGAGTGTTTGATTACTCCATTACGGTTGGCTTTACATTCCATTTTCAGACTGTCTTTTTATGATATCCTTTTGTACAATTGAGTTGTTACTATTTAATGTTTATTGTACTTTAAAGTATGCTATATTACCACATGAATTCATATATTAATCAGGCATGTGTTTGCTTTTAATGATCCCTACATTGCAAAATTTTTTATAACAGCTAGCTGTGGCATTGTTTGTTAACAATTCATTACTAATGGTTTTTGCAAAATATGTTCTAAACTAAGTTATTAATGGATTTAGCTGCACCTAGTAATTATTTCATAAATATTAATAAAGAACATGCACACACACATGCACACGTGCAGCTCATATAAAATTATATTGTGTACTTAATGGTCCCTTATCAAACTATCATCACTTAAATTTATGGTTATTATGCTTTCATGTTTGGTGAGAATATGAAACAAAAACTATTTTAGAAAATTGTCATTCATTGAAAGTGGCATAGAAATCCATCCAATTTTCACATAAACTGTGACAAATAGTTCTTCATTTAGGGCTAAAATCTCTCTAATCTACTTCACAGAGTGAAAAGGACCAAATAATATATAACCCAGGTTACAAATTAAAAAGACAGCACTGATAATGTTTCACTCGTTAGGAGAACTCTTGGTAACCTACTTTGGCTGGTGATCTTGTACCTCTTCCCCATGCATTGCAGAATTTGTGACAGAAATACCATCAGTTAATGAAGTGCCTGTTAGTTATCTGCAGTACGGTACAACCCCCCCCCCTGCCCCAGAGAGTAACATCTCGACAGTCTAAACTGCAGACAGATGTGATCTGCAGCATGTCCCGCCACCCCAGGCTTTCAGTTGCCAGTACAAAGATGTCGACCAGAGCATGCACCAGCCTCCTCCCTGCAGCTTTGTCTGAGTTCCCACCCCATGAGAACCACCACAAGCAGGGGTCGGGGGCAGGAGAGGGAAACGTGCCAGCCCACACCTTATCCAGGGACTGGCCATGGTTTAGATGTAGACTTTGTCACATAAATGGACTGAATATACAAAACTAAGAGAGGAAACAGCTGTGTGAAAGGAACTACACGCTACTCTGATGTCGAGTAGGACATTAATAGATCTGGGAGTGCTGTCTTGAACCCAAGTCGCAGACCTGTGGCTCATCTCCTGAGCCGTGCAGAATTACTGCCATTACACTAGTATGCACAGTAGGACATAACTTAATCACACAACAGTATATAGCCAAGGACTGAACGTTGGGTGATTCACAGGTAAAGATCTTTTCTGTCAAACTCAAAAGCAGCTTGATGAACATTTTATAGAGTGATTTTTGTAGCACTTTCCAGATTCCCTACCACCAAAAGGGGACAGAGTAGGTGACAGTGGAAGTTGAAAGTATAAAGTTATAGCTAATGTTTCCATTCTGCATACAGGGTGCAGATCCCCAAATCCTGCTCAGCCAGAAAGCTGTGCAAGTTTTAGTTCCATAGAACAGGGAATGGATAACAGGCAGGAGTAGAAGTTCCTTTCTATTTTGTGTAATGGGAAGTGAGGTCAGAACCAAGTACATAAATTTTGAACTATGTTGCTGTTGCTATTTTTTAATGCAGTAACATTTTAGCACCCTGGTCACACAAAACCTTTTTCATCTTTTAATATATTATAATTTTTTGACAATCAGACATTCTATTACATTTCATGCAACCATATTGCATATATTGGTAATATTGTGAAAGAGCAAGACATCTATTATCAGATCACAGAAAAAAAAAATACCCAAGCAAAGAGAATTAAAAATGTCATAAAAATTATTAATGGCATTATTAATAGCCAGGTCCTTGTCACAACACATTATAACATTTCCTTTGGAGACATTACAATGTATCTTGGGGAATGGACAAGATGACCTAATAGATCTTTTCTATCTCTTCTCTCACATAATCATGTCAATCAGCGCTATAGAGTCACAGTAATTTATACCTCCCGTTGCTTCCAGACTACATTATTGTAACCCAGTCCTGCTACACAGATCTAAAAACTGCAACCCAACATCACTGTGTTTGTTTCACTTGGAGGCCCGGTCAGCACAATTGCAATAAAGGTAGGGACCTGTTTTATCAAATATTAATGGCAGAAACGGTTGGCCTAACCTTGTCTTAAGGGTTCAGGTGACACAGACACCTATGTTTAGTAGGTTTCATCACTTTTCAAAGCTTTGCAGGAGACAGAAGAGCCCACCCTATGGATATTTCCTATGAGTTATTAGTCAGGTTTCCTAGGCTAATCACCTTTCCTGGGTGGAAATAATGAACAAACACTTGAAAAAACATAGTGAATATTTTATCTTCATGGTCATAATTTGGAAATACTATTTTTCTTAGCAGATATTGTATTTTAAAGTATATATGTCTGGTGATTCCAGTGTATATATTGGTTATTTTAAGTTTCATTGTTCTGTTTAAATGTTACCCATCAATCATATTTTTCATTACATTTCAACTCAACAGTATATAAAGAAAACCAAAACACAAAACTCTTTACTCATTCAATTGCAATTAACTTGAAAGTAATTTTTGACAGGATCTATATTATTTAAATTCCTGCATTCGTTCCAATTTTTTTAAAAATACGGAATTTGTTCTTCCACTCCTGTGTTTCAGTTAAGAATGGACATAAAATCTCTTTGAGTTTTAAGGGCTTGAGAAAAACTGACTGTGGGAGAGAAGACTAGGCTTTTCTCAAGTACAACAGTTCTTAATCTTTTTCACTGCATCTGTTGCATTTTTTGGTACATGATATTTTTTATGCAGATAAACTGTATCAAGCCTCTTGCAAAGTTTCACCGTTTCAGGGATGCCTAGGATTCTGAAATGTCAACATTTTACAAAGAAAGTAGCTGAATCAGACCAGAGTAATTTTATTAGCTAAAATATGCAGCAAGATAAATATGAAGTCAGGTATTTGAAGGTATTTGAAGGCAAACTAATTCTATATAGAGAGACTTCAATTCCCATGAATGCAACGTTGACAAAACAGCTCTCTCATAATTCTAAAACTTTCTTTACAAGTGACAAAGTATCTGAAAATCTATTATGCCAAGTGAGAGAGTTAGCGATAATGTATCTATAGAGTTCTTTACCATGGTAAGCAACATTTGACCCACTGCGGTATCTAGAGAAAAATATTCCAATTTTAAATTAGTCTGTGGGCAGAATTGTGTCTTCCAGTGTTCCCATTAGCAGCTGCAAATGATGATACACTGTTAAAATTCAAACTATTTAATTGCAGCATACATTGAAATATTCCTAATATATTTTGTTATGCAGGAAATGGCTATGTCATCCTACGACTTCGTAGTATCAAAAAAAAACAGTCAGAAAATTGTTATTTCCATGGTTTGAGGCATGTGTGATCACAGAGTAAACTGTGCCCTTTTTTAAACAAACGATGTTTTCTCAGTTAAAAAATGAGGAAATATCTTGTTTGCAATAAACGGAGCTTTTCTTCTACAAAACTGGATCATTTCAGGCATGGGTGAGTCCTGAAAATGTTACATTTGCTGTCAGAATTAAATGATGAATGTGACTGAATATGGATTGCATTAGGGTACAGTCTTGTTAGTCCTTCACAATCGGCTTGTCACTTTCTCTATTTTCATGGTTTTAGCAACAAGAAAATTCAAGAGTTTTATTCTTAGAAGCCATACTAGAATGACTTTTATGGCCTGTTGTATTTGCATGCTATCTAACATATGACAGTCCACCCAGAAACACTACAAAATATCTTGTACGTAACCTACAGTGGCCATTATGGCAATGGCTTTCTTGGTCTATGTAGGAGTGGGCCTTGAATAATTGAAAGTACAGAAATCCTACTCAGGCTAAACCTTACAGCAAGGTCACTATGTTCCTTCTGAACTGCTTGGTCCTGACCTAATGGAACTAGGGAAGTCAAAGGATAATGGTGGCACAAGGACAACCAACCTTAGGAGATTTAAGCCAGAAATTGAGAGATTTCTGACTATCATAGCAAACAAAGATAAGAGTTTGCTGCATTACAGCCAGACCCTAAACTCTCGTGCCTAAAACAGGATTCACTGAAAAACAGGTACCTAACTACAAAGAAGGGTTGCAGTTGTCCGTGTTCCAGCAAGTGCCCCACTCAGAGATCTGCAAATTCATTCAGCAGCACAAAGGCTCGTCCATGCCTAAACGTACATACATAGGTATCTATAGAAAAGTTCCAGTCTAAGGAGCCAAGCACCAAAGTGCTGCTTTTACTCTACTGCAGTTCAGTGAGAAGTCAGAAGGGTACCTAAACCCCAAGTCTCTGGAAGGCCTCCTGCAGTCAGAAATGCTCTGAACATACGTAGGGCAGTGATGAGTCCAGTGCAAAGCAGTGCAGCCAGAGGAGGTGCCTAGCAGCACGCACAGGAAGAAGTGAGAGGTGAGATATTTGAGACCTGGGGCTTTCTGCTGTTGGGAGTGATTGAAATGTAGATCTCCTCTCTGATGCAGTGATCCCATGCCTAGCTTTCTGAGTCAGGGGTTGGTCACCTTGCAGTGCTCAGGTCGTAGCAAAGGGGACAATGCAGAAGGCACAAGATTCTGTACTGGTTGTAGCACGCTTCTGAAAGAAGAGAGAACTGGGTGCCAGTCCCTTTTTCCTGGACAGCTAGTGTGGTTTTTATTGGTTTAAAAATAAATTTCAGGTAGCAGGAACAGAAAAAACCCCCACCAGTTTCTAATCTCACTGTTAAAATCCTATAATTCGTAAGCTATGTCTAGCACCTAACAGCACCCAGGACATTTCTCTGGCACCACATACAACTGACATAGAGAAGTTCGTGTCCGTGGTATTTACTTTATACTATGGTGTGGCTGTATCTAAAATGCCTAAAGGAAGTAGTCCATGGTCTGAACTCAAACCAAGTTTAGAAACCGTGGGAAAACCAAGCCATGGCATATCTGGGACTGATCTAACAACCGAGCAGTACAGGTGACCAAATGCCAGCATGCAGAGTGCTCCCTTCCACTGTTTAATTTCCTTGTATACATATAGCCAGGCAGCCAGATTTGCTAGTTGCAAAAAGGTATACCTCATCCATGGGTGACACAAACAGCCAAGCTCAAAGTAGTGAGTAGTGTTTGTAACCAACAAAAAAAGTTTTCGTTTTATTCAGTAACAAACCTGAATATTTCTAGGATTATTCTTATTTCTGGTCTGTTTCTTTAGAGACATATATACAATAGATTAATTTAATCTACAATGGCCTGTATGAATAAAATAATTAGGAGGTCAGCTTTATTAAAAAAAGAAAAATGTTATATAACACTGAACGCCAGTAGGGATCTGTCTCTAATGGATAAGATTTTTAAAGGTTTTTAGGTTAAAAATCAAAAAAAACCCCAGCAAACGAAAACATATGAGATTTTCAGAGAGTTCTTGATACCTAGCTCTCTTTTATTTCAAAGTTGAGGAAGATCCCATGAAGCATCATTTTGATGTTTAGATCTAAATACTTTTACAAATCCAGTCCCTTGACTCTTCCAAATGTCTTGTTCATTGCCTATTAACACTTAAAATTACAAATATCTTTGACATTTAAGTCTTACCTGACATCATTTATTTATCAAGAAATCAGCCCTGAAATGAGATGACTGTTAAAATGAAACCTGTGATTCATTTAATGTCATGGTCTGTTTGTTGAAAATCTTGGTCATCTTTCATTAGTACTAAAATTCTCTTCAGATTCTTATTTTCTGTCTATTTCTGTAGAACACTTTGTGGTGTCTATTTACTTATATCTTTGAGAAAAGTAAAGTTTAATACTCTCTGTATGAAATTAGCTATACTAAAGCTTGGATAATTGTAACATTTAAAATACATTTAAAACTGTGCTTTAATAAACTACAGGAAATTATTTTTTAAACCTGCCATGTACTAACTCTGACACTTCTAAGTCAAATTTCTGTACTGCTTTGTTGCTTTTAGTCAATTCTTCACTTGCCAGGTTTGGTATCAGGCATAGAAGGCTGTATTGAGTCACTGCTCATTTGAGTGTTAAAATTCAATTTACAGTTGCACAGATGTTCTGAGATCCTTTGAATTTAATGAGGATGACTCACACAGATGAGTAAAGAGGATGGACTTTGAGTCCTCTAATGCTTTCTGAGATCAATGCATTCCAGATGAAAATCATTCAGCTCAATCCATGCTACCATCCTGCACTGCCCATTATCTTTGTCCTCTTTCCTTGTCTCGCTGCTTAAAATAGGTGCATTTTGAAATGAACAGGTTTTAGTGACCATTACCTGACTTGCAATAATGACATGACATTTCCTGCCTTATTTCTACATTCCCCCACTAATGGCCTGTATCAGTCCTTGAAAAGTTTTGTTATATTAAGTTACTCTTTACACAGAGGTGGCAGTATGCTATGCCTGTAATACTACTGTTAATAAAATTAGATTATTTTAGAGTTAATAATTTCATTTTTCAAAATGAACAATTAAAAGTAGCTTTAAGTAAATCCTGTTTGTGCACATGAATTTGAAACACTGCAAAATATTAGGACAAACACATACTGTTCACATCAGTGGTGTAGTCTCACATGGATCTGTGAGTAACTGTGAAGTATCACCACACAATCAAAAATGCCACTGCTGAATATGAGTTATGGGAAGGAGCTGAGAAATTGCATGACAATGATTTACATGGACAGAGACTGAAAAACTTGGAATTATTTGGAAAGCAGAATAATAAAGGAAGATAAACTCAAGTATATCAAATTACAAGAAGTGATACATTTTGAAAGAAGTCGTATCAGGACTTCCTGTCTCCCCATTAAATTATGGAGAGAAAAAGCATGGATTTAGTGAAATCTGAAGAGCAATTAGAATAGGAAAGGATGCAATTAAGACATAAAGTAACTGTGCTCCTTAGAACTCATTGTCTCAGGATGTAGTTAAGGCCAAGAATTTCACAAGCAATGAAGAGGAACCAAGTATCACAGGAATTTTTAGAGTTGTAAAAATTAGTATTACAAAGCTTTGGAAAAGAAAGTTATGCTTCAGGGTTTAATCCAAATTTTAGCTATCATGCTGAAGAGGAGAAGTGGAAGGATTAGGATATACTTTCATAACCCTATGTTAGTCTAGTACCTCTAAACATCTGATACTGATTATTGTCAGAGACAGGATCTTGGACTAGCTGGACCTTCATGTTTGAAAAAGAATAGAAAATCCAATGCCCACTTTCATAACCACAATTTCTGGATACTGTGAGCTGCCTTAGAGCACCTCTTTCATGATAATCCCTCTGCCTCATCCCTCCCCAGGGGGAAATATTTCCTTCTCTCTGGAGGTATGGAGGTGCCTTGATGGCAAAGCTGTGTAGTGCTGCTGCCAGGAGAGGCAGATACACCCAAGGAAATGTACAGCAAGCCCCAGAGCAAGCTGGACCATAAAAGTAGGAAAGGGAAGAGCAGGGCCAGAGGGATCTCTTTTCCTGTCTCTTCTCTTTTAAGGGACCTTCTTATTTCAAACATAAGTGTGTGTCTGTCTGCCTGTCTGTGTCTCTGTGTGTGTGGTGGGGTGTGGGGGACACTGGTACTTTGTAACTGGACATAACCTCGGGCAAAAGTTTTATTATAATCATGGTCTCAAAAAGCAGCTTATATTCCATTCCCATTTTGGCAGGGGATATCCTTTGCTGTGTAAAGGTATCTGCTGCCTGGCATATTCAAAGCAGTATAAGGTGAGCTGAAGTCAACCCAGACTAAGACCAAACAAGGTAATACCAATAACCAGAATAAGGATGACTCCAGTTATGAAAATCTTCTCAGAAAAGATTCACTAAGGAGCATCTTCATAGCATATGGATTAAGGTCCCCTTTTCCTATGTGCACCTTTGCATTGCCAGCATTTATTGCAGTGTCTTATTCTTGCTCGTTTCATTCTGGCTGGTGTCCAAGGTAGTCTAAAAATAAGTTTCAGCTGGCTGTATTTCAGCCTCAGGTTGATGAAGGATTTATTGATATTCCAGTTTGTGCCACAATGTATTGTCACTCTGATGTGATGTGTATGCGTGTGTGAGACAGAGAGGCAGAGAAAAAGAGAGATTTTTTTTTTTCACCATCTTACACATGCTGAGGAAACCTTGCTGCTTTTTGTTCTGTCTCAGAGTCCCTCATGGCTTGTCTTTCTCATTATGGCTTCACTGCAAGCAAGTAGGTTAGAGAGTCGTTTCTGCCATCCAGCTGAATTTGTGCTCAGATTTTGAGAAAATGTCTTTGTCAAAAGAGGGTGTAAGACACCTTCAAAGAGTACAGAAACACACAGAATGCCCGTCAAGGGTGTGGTGAGTTTTGATTATTTTACAGCACCTTATAACTGCACCCCAGACTCTGAACTGAGGAAAAAGCAAAATTGGCTCCATCACAGGTCAAAGCTGTTGTGAAAGACATTTACATTGGTAGGAGGCTCTGGTTGTTGTCCCGGAGCCTGGAATCCTTGCTGTTCTTCGGAGCATGGGAGCATGCAGTTCCCAGCAGTGCTCCTCCTCTTCCCCCTATAGCAAGCCAGTTCAGTAATGCCACACCAGTATGCCCTGTGCTGCTCCTGGGAGCCTCCTCTTACTTTTTTTGCTCTTCTCATACAGAAGTGCAGGCACATGGTTGTTCAAAAAAGGCTTTATACTCAACCTAATGGGTGTATTAACCAGATGCACTAGAATAATGAATATTGAGCCTCCTTAAAATACTGATATTAAATATGCTGGTCTTATAATGACCATGGTGCTCTAGATCATGGAGTTAAATGGAAGCCTGAGTTATGGTAATGTTTAATTTAGGACTTCTTAGGCTACTGAAAAGAAAAGGCATACATAAAAGTATTTATGCTATACTAATAAGGTCGGTAGAATTTTTAACTCTAGTCCACAATCCTGTTTGTGAATTGTACATACAGTCTGAAAAAAAATGAATGGCTGGTCTATTAATAATTTTGTTTATATTTACTGAAAAGAATGATGCTTTATTAAACAAGAGAAAAGACATTCATTTGGGAGGTAAAGTCAATTTTGGGTTAATTTTTTTTTAATGCTACAGAATTTTTATGGTGTAAGCAACCTCTTTCATTTTTCCCGTTGGGACCAAAAGTGATAGTGTTCTAAATTCAGGTTTTTGTTATACTCTTATGTGTTCTCCTTTTTTCTCAGGCTTTGATAGTGTGAATCATTCTTGGCTCATGTACTCTGAGTATTTCAAGCCCGAAAGGTAGTCTCTCTTGAGTTCAAAAGAACATCAGATACACTCAGCACGTTTCAGAAAGCATTGAGTCCATCTCAGGGCTGGCACCAGTTGTTTTTCATTTGCTATTTTTATTCTGGTTTTCACTGGGTTTTGTGGCAATTAATGTGAGCACATTCTTGTTGGTGCTTACCGTATAGAAGCTAGGCAGTTGCTCTTCAAATACACTGGGTATTTTCTAACATTTTTCAAAGCAGTATCTATGCCAGCAGCTTAAGCAGTTCCAGGGCCCAGATGCTGTCTGTGTACTCATAGCATGCTTCCCAGCATGGCTTTGACCTGGGCCAACTAGTGTTCCTCTGAACAATTCCCAAGAGCCAGCACAGGCTGGGGACTACTTCCAGTAGCCTGCCTGAAGGCAGCTACCCTCTTTGGAAGCATCGCAAGGGAACAACGTCTGGGCCATGCTGCTGGTCTCAGAGCCAAAGGAAAGGTCCTGACACTGTTAAATTTAGCAGTATAGATGTAGTGTCTGTGACCAAGAGCGTAGAAACCACATGGCACACTAATCTGAACCTAATAGCTCAGGCAATCACTTGGGAAGGTTCCAGGCAAAGTACAGGCACAGTTTCCTTCAGATTAAAAAAATAATAATTGCATGATATTTGATAAATTTTCCCCTTCCCCTTTATATGCCTGACCCACTAGCCTGTAAGGTCAGGTTATCTCTTGCTGCTCTCTGTCTGTCCCCATGACTACAGTATTTGAATTTCAGCGGCGTGCGCTTTAGTGCCTTGCCGAGATGCTAGCTGGGGTCCTGGAAAAAGGAAAGCTGCGTCAGCAGGGCACGGTGCCCAGACCGATTAGTTCTGCCATGTTGATGCAGCTATGCTGCTTCCTGTTCCACAGCGAGGACATTTGGAGACATCTGAGGTACTGCTGCATTGCATAGACATAAGGACAAACAGGCTGCTACTCAAAAATGCAAATGTGCACAGCACGGAAAATAAAGTTATACATATCCCAGTTTCACATTTACATGCACTGTGCTTATGTTTTGGAGTACAAAGGGCAAGTCAGAAATGGCTGTTGTGCACAGTTCACATTGCCTAAATCACTGAAATTAGTTTCAAAACAATATATTTTGCATCTTCCATAATGTGGCCATGTAATTTATCTGCCAGAGTTTCTCACGCTGTTGCTTGTTAGTGCTCACCTTCCTATCTGGATTATAGATCATAAGGGAAATGGAGGCTCGGGTCTGTATTTCCAAAGAAGGCATCTAATTTTCCATTCTGCAGTCCCTTAAGATACCCTTAAAGTACAGATGCTATAATTCCAGTCGAAGATAATGGGAACTCTGGTGGAAATTTGTCTCCCTGACAACACTGGCCCATCAAGCCAGGAGCTAAGGACCAGTCTATCTGCCCCAGCAGCAGATGAAGCCAGTGTGCCAGTTGCTTTTGAATGCCTAGTGTGCCAGTTTGCTGCAGCTGTGCTCGGGATGACTGGTCTTTAGTCCCGGCTCTTGGCTGGACCACGGGACCCTTCCTTGCAGTACTAAATCTTGGGCTTTCTCTCTTGGCCTTGGACCTTTTCAGTGCCCATCATGTGACAGAGTTGTAATCAATTGACTGAGATGTAATCTGAAGGAAGGGAAAAATATGTTCAAGCTATTGTTGTCTCTGATGCTAAACCTTAAATGCATTGCTTTAAATTCATTGTGAGTTCTACAAAATACTTAATTTGTACCTCATCTGGTTTTGATCATTTAAGATGGTGACCAGATAATTTCTTATGGCTGTTTTAATTGCATTTTAAAAGGTTTCTGTAGCATCCGACAACTTGTTTCTGCCCTCTGTTAGCTAGAATTCAGACACAAAACAAATGCTTGGGTATTTGTCACACGGGGACTGAAACCATCTGCACTGGGATGTGGGGGAAGGAGGGGTAGAAGAAGGAGGGCATCAGGTGCTGATACTGTAGAAACTTCCTTTGCTGGCAGTAGGTCCACACTAGAAGATTTTCTGCTTCTTGAGACACTTATTCCCACCTTCACAGGATATTTCTTGACAAACCAGCTGCTATTCTAATTATAGCAATCTTTTACTCTTTTTTTTTTTGTTGTTATTGTTCCCCCCCCCCCTAAAATGATTACTAGATGTGTTTACTAGGAAAAATTAGCAACCTTACTTCAACTTTTGCCTTCCTGAACTATAATAACTAGCTCCAGCTTTCTTTCCAGCCTAATTCTAGGCACAGGTTTTAGCCTGCCTGTATACGCCCAACCTCATGGATCCTTCAAGTTCTAACAGACTCAGATACCCCAATCTGGACACTCCACCATGATGCTTGAAGAAAATTTTGACTTCACTGTCTTTCCCAAAGCCATGTGGTATTTCAGTGGCTGACCTGAGGGCAGAATAGGGCAATACTTCTGTGCTGCTCTCCCTTTTCTTCTCAACCTTGCTTGCTTTTCTCATCTGTTATCCTCTACTCTTTAAAATAAACTTAGGACCATAAGACCACGTAGTGACTCAGATTTATGATACACGATGAGTTCCATTTAACTCAGATAGCTGAGCACAGCTGGAACAACGCAATGGGACTAGACATGTTTGTGAGTGTTCACAGAAGGAGAATTGTTTTAAAAATGGAGGAAGAAGCTATATTATATTGCATATGGCCTGTCAGGATTCATTTTTAGAGTATCTGTCAAAAGCCTCACATTATTTCATAGAACCAAGGGAAATAGCAAGAGCGGGAGAGGGAGCGAAGTAAAAAGAAATCAAATTGGCTATTCCACACACTATTGCAGATCCAGCATAAAGTTATATTGTCGTTTCCCATCCTGAGACTTCAGATAATTCCATTAACCTCCAAACTGTTTTTGTCTCTGGAATGTTCATTTGAGATAACCTGCACTGAGATTTTACAGTTCACTGATTATTAGAAGTCAGAGCTGTTACAGTATTATGTTTGAGTGAGATAACTTGATTTGCAGCATATGCTAGCTATACCCCCAAACCACTGTCCTGGTGCCAGTAACAAGATTAAGGTACTAGGGGCTGGTGAAGCTTTTATTAAAGGAATAGTGTTGGAAGTGGATCCATCAGTTTGCTGTGCATAGGCATAATTTAGCTATTAAAAAAAATCTAAAACAACAGAGAGAGTAAGATTCTGATCTTAATTAAAATGGAGTAAATCCAAAGCAGCTTTAGCACACAAATAAACAGTCTGAACTTACATTTCTATTAACTGAGATGAGAATCTAGCTCAGTAAATACGAATTTACTTCAACATTTGATCTAATATTTGCTGTTGTCTGTGGCTTTTTTTTTCAGCAGAAGAATGTACTCTGTTGTGAATCACCCACCATGAGACCTCACTCCTTAGAGACATCTGCCCAGAGAGATCTCACTTTATTCTTGCAATGACTAAGTGGGAAACAGGAACCCCAAGGTGAGCGCACTGAGCATATGTTTCCCCTAGGGAAATGTGTAATCATCAGAATGGCTGAGATCTGAGTCTCTGAACCATTAGCTAAAATCATTTACACAAGAAAAGAATTTTCTTAAAAATCTTTTCATGTCCTCTCACTCTTAATTTATATTTTTTTTCCTGCTGTAGTTAGAGGGCACTGTTTTCCTTCAAAGCTTTTAGGTTGCTAGTAGATTACGTTATAAAGGTAATGTGACTATGCTGCACAGTAGAGCTGGATTGATTGGCATGAAACATAAACCTATCAAAAGAGAAAATCAAGCAGGCTGATAGCTCTGCTGTCAAGGCAGATTTATCTTTCATTGCAGCCTTGGCGGTCCCACTGCCTGGGATTAAAAAGCTAAAATTCTGTTGTGATCATTGCAATGATCTTGAGTTAGTGTGAAAATTTTCCATTAAAATTTGTTTTGAGTAAGACCTGAATTTTTGAAAACCCACAACCTTTTTTCTATCTCTTTGAAAATGTTGGAGGCTTTCATAGGAAGTGAGAATATCTGTCTCTTCACCCCATGCTCAATAAAATCCCTCCAGTGTTTGTCAGACATCCCTATTAACATTGCTATGTATTTGGTACGTGATTTTCAGAGCTCTTCACTTACCTTTCACACTAGTGTAACAATACTGATTAAATGACCAATGTCCACCCACTGCTTGCCTAGAACTGGAATAGTAACATTAGGCCACCATTCAAGACCAAAGTCGTGGCTCTCCACATAATGCTGTAGGGATGAGAAAATTTGCCAAGCCCATGAATGAAAATCAGACCCAAAAGTCAAATATCTTCAAAGAAATCTTCTCTTTTCCATCTGGCCAGTCTTATACGTTACTTAAACTCCCAGTATCACTTCCAGCGGGGTAAAAGTGGGGACTTAGGACCAAAACAACCAAGGCCAGAGTAGAGGATACATGTGGGAGCATGCACTCCAGCTGTGTATAATCCACTGGAGACTCTGATACCCTGGTGCTACCTAACCATCAGTCTATTATTGTAGACAGCAGATGTTCTCTTTGTCTGGAGAAGCCAAAGTCTGTTGCAGGGACACCATATCAGGGGAAAGGCTGTTTAAATTACCTGTAGTACAACCTTGAAAGAAACAAAGGAGCTCAGCAAATAGCTACTCTTCTTGGATTTTTCACAAGTGTTACAGTTGAGACGTCAGAGAATAACATTTGCTTCTCCTCCATATTGCCTCAGCTTGAGTCCAGTACAGGGCAGGAGGTTAGAGGGCCTGCAAATACCAATTTCATATTGATAGAATAAAATTTCCACAAAGATTTTTACTAAGTAATTTCTAAGTAGAATTTTTTTTTCCTAAAGTGCCTATTATTTTAAAACATTCTGTATATATTTAGTTTCCTCTACTGTTAAGACTGTCAGGAAGACATGCTGGCAGTCCATTGTGGTGGCAGAGGAGGGCGTAACTGAGCTTTTAAAGATAAAATACTGACTGCCTTCTAGGCAGGCTTAATGTACAGTGAAATGTAAATTGTGGATCATAGTATTTCATACTTAACCCCATGCCAGGACAAAATTCAAGATACATCACTTGGAGGCATGCTTATGTAGACTTACCTACTAACACAGAAGGTATAATGTAATTTGGTTGGTTATGCTAAGGAGATGTTGGATTTTTGAGTTGGTGTTATGCATCCTATTTCATGCTTGGCATATTTCAAAACTGAAAGGCCTTGAAGTTAAGAAAAGGAAAACAATGGATTGTTGTAATAAAAAATAAAGTAAAATAAAATAAAATGAAATAAATAAAATAAAATAAAATAAAATAAAATAAAATAAAATAAAATAAAATAAAATAAAATAAA
The DNA here is from genome assembly GCA_008921705.1 of Burhinus oedicnemus. Taxonomy (NCBI): domain Eukaryota; kingdom Metazoa; phylum Chordata; class Aves; order Charadriiformes; family Burhinidae; genus Burhinus; species Burhinus oedicnemus. Next base: position 888,087 of record VFFE01007724.1, read on the forward strand.
ATAAAATAAAATAAAATAAAATAAAATAAAATAAAATAAAATAAAATAAAATGAGATAGAAAACCCCTAGTCATTCCTTATCATCTTTCAGCAATTCTGAGATGTAGCAAGGAAAATCAAGGAGACAGAAGACCTGGTGTAGACAGAAAAGAGTAGGTTCAGGCAATGGAGGTGGCGATTTCTGTTGAATTTACCAAATCTCAGTTTATTCTTTTCAGAGTCTCATTTTGAAAGCCAAAGATCACATCTGCTTCTCAACTACATCAGGATTTTAATTGCTTCAGTTGCCTTCCTAACCTAAAAAAGATTGTGTTGGAGATAAGTCCTGGGAATAAGCAGTAGATAACAGCTCTGAGCAGTTTCTCTAAACTCTTCTGGCATCTGTATATTTGTTAGATGTCATTAGGAACCTAGTTAGGTGAGAGATATACTATTCCCCTGCAGCGTCTGCTATCCACATTAATAAATCTGTGGTTAGGTATGACCAATGTGTCAGTCTCGGCTGGTGTATGTACAGTGGTGTAGCTGCACGGACTCTAGTGAAGCTGTAATAATTTACACCAGCTGAGAATCGGAACATAACATTCCATGTTTTTTAAACATCTCCACATATCTTGCTTTTGGCTGGACCATTTACAGTAAAGTGCACTCTGCTGAAGATCCACAAACCTTATTTTTGCTTATATGGCTCTTTGTTATATTTTTATTACTATCCACAAATCATTTTGGGTGTGAAACTTTCATCTAAGCATTTATCAGAGTAATGCAGGAATGTAACCTGGAATCTGCATCCACCTACAGTACAGTCTTCTTGGTGACAAGATAGAACAAGACAGGTGGAAATCTCAAGAAAAAGAAATGACAAAGGACAAGGACAGTGCTTGAAACTAACTTTTGCCACCTAGTCATCAAATATTATTGCTCAGGAAAACATATCTCTATTTAAAAACAACTTGGCTAGGCTCTGCCTTTCTGCAGTTAGAAAAGATTTCTTCTGTACTGCCCTTTTCTATGCCCTCACCTCTGGAAGCAATTCAGAGTTGTGCTGACCTGTTTTCCTCCTCAACAGATTTGTTAAAACTGACCTTTCCTTTCTATTATTCTTCAGAATTCTTTGTAGCTTTTGTCTGATCTCAGTTTGTATGAATGACTACTCAGACTACTCAAAGCAAGGCAGTCAATCACATGTAAAAATAATACACCTGGTCCTTCCAGAGAAGTACCTGTGACCACTAAGGCAGCCTTGGGAGCAGCGGCAGTTCCAAACGTGTGATTACTCTGTGCTGAAAGTTACAATACATACTCGCAACAATTTTCTTGTGCTGGGAGGAGACATTATCAAGGACAGGTCCTGAATAATGCATTTGAGATGGGCTTTGGGAAGCACTGCTCTTAGTATCTTTGCTCTCTGAAAATACCAGTCACATAAGGATTATTTTTTAACTGTTAAATTTTGTATCATACCTTTCAAAACAGATGCTATGTGTAGTATTGTAATATAATTCCTTATTGCCAGCAGAGACAGTCTTCTCTAGCAATTTCTAGTCAATATATCCATTATATAGTTGAGTGGACTTTTGTTTAAAATTAAGAGGCAACACATTTCTCACGTAGCATTCAAGCCTTTTCATCACTGTTGAGTTCATGTTTTCCAGGGAATTTCTCTGTTGAATGACTGCATACAGGTTTTGCAGTAACTGCATTACAATTTACATCCAGAATCTTATTCTCTTGAATACCTCTTTCTTCAGGAGAAGAGTCACTGACTGATTTTGAAGATATTGATATACTGAACTATTATTAGTATCCTATTAGTAGTTAACATATCTTTGTACCTGATTATATAGTTCATCTCAATTTCCTGGTTGTTACTGTGACAAGTTCTGATTTCAGTTTCTCACTCAAAACTTAATTCTGCAAGAATCTGATCGCTTTGATCTGATACAGTGGAACATGTAAACACCTGCCTAACTTAGGTATGTAAGGAGCTCATTAAAATACATGGGATACTCTTACGTTTAAATTGAAAGGGAAAATCTAGTTAACTGGCTTGGGACCTGGGCCATCCACGTCTGAGTTCTGCCACACTTGAGAGAGGATTGGCAGGAAAGTAGAAAATGTGATGTCCAAAGAGACGGGGAAATGCCTACTCAGAAAATAGAGGCTGGAGGGAAGCCTTTAAAGACATAAGGGACTGCTATGAAAAATAAGACCATGAAGTGTTCTCCATTTCTACAGGGGATATGACAGGGCTTAAAATAGCAGAAAGATTTAGGTCAGATATTAGGAAACCTTTCTACACAGGAGATAATGATGCATTGGAATTGTCATGGCAGCCTGGGGAATTTCAATTAAAGGAGGTTTTTGAGAAACAGGTTAAAGAACTAACAGATAAGAATGGCTGATGTATGGCTGATGCTGGCTTGGGACAGCAGCATAGGTTAGGTAACCTCTGAGATCTATTCAGAACCTATTTTGTGTGTTTTTCTTTGGGATGATTTGAAGAAGCAGAGTTAGATGCCTGCATTCTTTAACCCATCTAGCTTTGTCCTTCTCTGTGAAGGAGAATACAAGCATTTGCCCAACCACAGAGGCATGCTGTCAGGGTAAATGCAATAAGGATTGTTAGCCAGTCAGATGCAATGGCACTAAGTAGGGAGCTGGAAAAGATAGATAGCACACGCTGAAAAACTTAGTAGATTTGGCCGGAGCACTTGGACTGAAACTCTGTTATCAGCATCCCTTGGGCTGCCAAGCTTCCAGTGACAGCAGAATTTAAACACTCATTTCATTGACTGCTGACTCAGTTCTATGTGAATAGAATAGACAGTTCCTAGATCAAGAAGCAAAATGTAAAAGGTCCCAATTCTGCAATTACCTACACATGAATCTTAATCTACTTGAGTCAAACTGTTAAGTGTGGCTACTCTGATGCATAAAGATAATGATGGATGTAATTGTTCGCAGAACAAAAGCTTCTCTGAGTTATACCCAAAGCATTCTGCCATTAAGTGATAGTTTTTGATCCACAAAATCTGGCTTACTTATCTTTTTAATAAACCCCCCCCCCCAACAGAATAGCATACTCTGTGGAGCAGACATGTGTGGATAGACTTCTGGAGCACGTTACAGCACCTTCGCAGATCCTGCAACACTGGAAGATTCAAATAATTGCTTTATAAAATGATTTCTATTAAAGTTCCATTTTCTTACTTGCTTTTGGTACTTGACATGTAAAACTAAGACACCTGTTTATTCATTCACAATATTAACTTGTCAAAGCTCAGAGGTTTTTCTCTGCTAAAATACTTGCAGCTGATAAACTGTGTAGACTTCAAGTTGTTTGATAATTGTCTAATTTGGTCAGTCAGGAAAAGTACTATTTCAACACATCTGTTTGTGTTAAATAGATGAACTGTGGAATTTATCTGTCCTTTGTGAGACATTTAAAAGTTAGATAGCTATGTTTGAATGAGTCACTCATAGGCAAGGGAGAAAAATGAGGGTGGTCAGTGGAGTGTTCAGCTCATGCAGGTGAAACTGCCTGTCTCATTGAAAAGCTCTTACTAGATTTTCAAAGTACAGGCATTGAGCTGTGTACACATCTTGCAAATTGCCATCAGAAAGTATAAAATGTAAAAAAAAATGTTTTGTATACGGAGTTGCCAGATTTTAACTTTGTCCTTTGAAATTTTTGATGAAGGGATTATCCTGTGAATATATTTGTATAAGGGTTCCCACTATGTTTCCCATTGACTTGGACTCTCTGCAGTCTTTCAGTGTACAGGATAATATAGCCACCTCTACAAATGCCCGTCAGGCTTGCAAGTGTACATATCTGGCAGGGTGTATGCAAGTGAGATGAGCTTTTGTGTAAAAGGCTGCACACTAATGTTTCTGAACTCACACCTCTAAGGGAAATAACTTTGTAAGATTTTGCATGCAGATGGCCTGAAACTAAAATTCAGGCCAGGTAAATGTTAATGGGTACATTTAAAGACAAGTCAGTTTTAGTCCCAGTGTCTGCTGCAAGTTTGCAGAGATGGAGGAGATGAAAGAGAGAAGTTGGATTTAATGAGGAATGTCTGGAAAATGTCAACTACCCTTCTGCTTCCAGGTTTTGAAAGGCTTAAAACGTTATCCCTCCTTCAATTCTCAGCACATCACAAGACAGTTCCTATCAGTTGTATCCGTACATGTACCAATTTCAGGCAACGATTATAGATTTTATGAAAGCCAAAGAGAAGAATTTCTGAGTAGCAAGGTCTTTGGGCTATCAATTTACTGTAGCCTCATGGGACACTGATCTTTTTCTTACCGATTATTTTATTCTTATGAAAAAAGACAAAATACAGTCATAGCATTTACAGAATAGAACAGTAAAATCCAAGCTGGGTACTTCAAGCAAGCCTGAAGAAATAAGGATACAAACTTCCAAATACAGTTTCATAAATTTATAATATACAGGATATCAACAATATTGGCCCCTGAATCTCAATTTTATGCTTTGCTTAACATTTGCAGTGCACTGACACTTAATCTATAATGTAATTTGTTATTTTTGTACAATAAAGACCCATTATATATTGTAGGCTGAATTGCTAGATGAAGTGAGAAAGAATAGCTGATGTTCGATATTTTTTAAAGATTAGGCCAGTCATTAAGTGAATAAATATAATCTGAGTTACATAATTATATAATAATCTAAATTATATAAATTATATAATAATCTAAATGTGAGAACCCAGTTTAGAAATTCAGAAATTCCATTTTTCCTGCTCTTGGCTTTCTCAAAATACCTGCATCAGGTTCTGAAGTCCTGAGTTCTTATGTGAGAAATTCAATCCTATACTTAAAACATTTTAATTATAGAATTTGTTAGAGGCACAAGTTGTTACTAAGTATATAATTTTAAAGTCATTACAGTATATAATTACAATATAGTTAGTGCATCCAAATTCTAAAAATACACATTCTAGAGATGAGATTGAGATTAAGTAATTATACAGGAAGTTAATATACAGTCTATATTAACTAGTGGTATTTACTTGCATAAAATATGATGTAGTTCCATTAAATTATAATTTCAGTATGAAACTATAATAAACTGAATTATTATTATTATCATTGGTGATAACAAATTGCTTGAAGATATTGTCCTTAGCCTGGTGATGTACATTGTGTCACAGATACAGTGCTCAGCATCTCTATTGGTTTTCGCCAGTGTAATCACTTCAGTCTGAGTCCACTGCCTAGTCTCAGCCTGTTTTAAGGTCTTGATGATGAAAAATTTCAAAGACTATGTGCATAATACCGTTCATAGTTAGTCTCTTTGAATTTAACTTCTTTCATACTATGAGAAATGGTGAAGTTTTTTTGCTCATTCCTAGGGAAAGAAGCCATAGGCACTGTCCAAACTAACGTGTCTCTGTTGATAGCGCAAAGAGCATTTGCTGCCAAAGGCATCCTATGCTGCCAATGCCAACTTCAAATGCCGCTAGTATGGGGTATAGTCAACATGCAGCTGCTTCTAGTTGCTCAGCCACCACCTGTAAATGTATTGCCTTGCTTTGAACCCAGCTTTACATCATTTTTTTTGCACGCTTTTCTTAAGGATCCCTAAATCAAATGGAAATTTCAGAGAAAAAAATGACAGCAAATATGCAATGAATCCAGTGTAATCTCCATCCATGACATAAGGATGCTGTATGTGTTGTAGTAGAGAAATCTGCAGATGGGGCATGGTTTCAGCTGCATCATTCCAAGCTCTGGCACATCATTTAAGTCTACTATGGAACAAACATCAAAGAGCTTTGTCCAAATATGCAGCGGTCATTTGCCTGAATGTTTCAGAAGTCCAGAAATCTCTGAAAAATGTGCTGCACCTGCTGTTACTAAGAGAAGGAGGAAAAGGGGCAAAATCTCCTTACTGCCCTTGACTTCCTTCCCAAGAAGCAGCCTGGCAGATGCTTACCCTACAAGTAACAATATTTGCAAAGTGAACTGCTGTTTCTGCTTTGTTTAGTTATAATTTATGCTTCTGTGTAACCATACTCCAGAATCTCAGCTGTCATCTGAAAAATACTAAACTTCATGATTTTGTGGTTGAACACAAGGTTCAAAATATGAAGTGAATGTAACACGCCTCATGACAGCTGCTAACATCCTTAGGCAATCTCAAGAAATAACATGGGGGCTGGGAGAGTGATTTCATATGCTATCAATAAGTAAGATCAATGATATCTGGAATGGCAATATGGATAATGGTAATTTTGTGCCTCTTTTTAAGCAAAATATCAAAGTCATCTTCTTTGATACAGGCAGAAGCAGGTTTTGGCATGGAGGGAGGGACTCCTGGTTGCTACAAAGGATTGAAGATGAAAAAGTTCAATGTACCCTTCTTCCTCTACTTTTAAAACCATGCCTCTTCTTGTGTAGTACACAGGGCCTGATGTAGCAGAAACAGTCAATGAAATCGTTCCCATTGATTTCAGTGGGTGTTGAACTGATGCCCAAAAAGAGAGAGGGAATGCATTTTCTCTAGAAGCAATAGTCTCATCTGCTTTCACAGCGCCAAAATTTCTAACCACCTCCCCCATTTTGGGGGAGAAACAGAACAAGGCAAAACCTACCAAAAATCTTCCTTTCCTTGTTCACATATTCTCTCAGTGGCTTAGTGTGCTTTTGTTCAAAAACCCGCACCTTCCCTGGAAAAATTTGGCACAAAAAGCAACATTCTCACATAAGAATCATTGACATATGGATACTCTGTTGACTGTCATAGACAAGCCCATGGGAAGGGCATGGTCTCAGCATTCCTGATGCACCAGCACAAGCTCTGGCAGTACAAGCTCTTAGAGCTAATGTTTGACAAACGACATGCGGCTTTGTCCATGTTTACTGTCACTTGCAATAAAAATACATGTTGGATTATATATATATATAGTAAATGGGAGACATGGAGCTGCCACAACTTCACAGCTTGCACGTGACTTTGTGTCCTTTCTCATAAGAAGCATCAGTATTTGCAAATAGCAGTGAGTTATGGACAGGGATTAAGAATTTTTTTCTTCCAAAATGAGAGTCACTAGGTGAAGACCTATGTGACTTGTGTAACTACAGTTTCATCTGTATCACTCTTTTCCATCTTTCTTCTTGCTGTCATTGTATAGAAAACTAACTCATAGCAGCTTGTCCTGTTTAAAGTTTAAGCCCCATGGTACAGTTTTCAATTTTGATAACACTGTGAGATCCCGAAGCTTACCATCAAATAATGAATAGAAAATGCTTTGGGATATTGATAAGCAGGGTCCTATATAGATACAAATAATCTGCTTCATGCACTGTGCCTTTGAAGTCCTCTTTTGTTTGCATTCAATAAATCCTTTCTGGGAGCAAGTACAAATTAGGATCCAGCTTTCTGCTTCCTTACCAGGGTCTTTCTCTAAGCATGTAATTAGCTGCAGATGAAGCTGCAGCTATTTAAGTGTTTAAGCACCTGATTGCTCCTGGAAACCAAATACTCACATGTCTAAATTACAGTAATTTTTACCTACTCTCTGCAGGTTCAGCCTCTGGCCCCAGACTAATTTGGACCACTCCTGTATCAGCAAAAGCAGTAGGAGATGCCTATTCACTGCATTTTTCATAACAGGACAGGGGTGGTACAGCCATTTTTTTGTAACTTTATATGAATCATTTTTATGGCATAGCATTACTTAGTATTTGTATACTTTTACAGCCCAGAGGAGACAAGAAGTTTTTCCAATCATGTAACTGGACTTACTCTATCAGCAAGGGATCCAAGATAGAGAAGGGAATCTGTGCTTAGGCTGCAGCTGTGTCTTTTCTAAAGAAAAGAGAAAAATATAAAAAAATCAGCCAGATTCTTTCTCTCAAAGGGCACCAGTTGCGAAAAGCAGGTCTCTCCCCAGAGCATCAGGAAGGGTGGGCAGTGAAGAAATAGCAAGGTGGTTGCCGCTGTTTAGAGATTCTCAGGTGTAGAGATCCAGGTGTTATTAAAATAAAATGAACTGCTGGCAGGGCTGCAAAATCACTAGCTAATAAGAACGGATTCAGCATTGCCTGGGGGCACTGACAGAAGCTTGAAGGAGAGCCTCTCCAACACACTACGTTTACCTTACATAAAGGCTGGATTTCTGATTCACTGTGGTTGAATTCGGATACTCTGTTTCCATTATCACTTAGCCTGCTAACACAGCCCATTGATTTTACTGCCACCTCTGTTCTCTCTTGTTCGCCTGGATTTGTTTTCCAGGAAACCAGTGCTACAGCCACGGACTCTCCAGAGCTGCCGGCCAGCCCCAACCTGTGCTGCCCTTACAGCCTCCCACCCGAGCAGCACTTGCCTGCTGCAGCGGCGTGGTCCCGGGGCTGCTACCGCCAAAAACCTTTCCATCCTGCCAGGGGACTGCACTTCTATATCGTTCAGCTGCCACTGGGCTCTGGCGGACTGACTTACTCCAACCGGTTATTACTGTGCTAGATACGCTGATACTTCCAATGTGCGTGCTAACCAAAATGTGTTGCAGCCCGTCAAAAAGCTAAGTGACAGGTTTTTCTTTCATATGGTCTCTCCCTAATACAAGCTGTACACCTTCTATAGTATATATACACATTGCATATGTTCATAGCATACACATAAAACATGCATATATATTTGTCTCTCTCAGATATTTATTCACAAAAGCAAATCCAGGTATATGTTCAGGCAACACACGGTGCCAGAACGATTGCCTCCATGATTGCTCTTTAGCAGGAATCTTCCCCAAATTAAATGTATATCGATCTCCCTCCCTGGTGTGTTTACACACATATTTTTTATAAACACATACATGTGTGTAAACATATATAAAACCTACATATTTTGTATATAAGTTAATAGTATTTTCATATGTATGAATAAGGCAATGGAACGATATAGTATAAAATATAATTTACTTGTTAAAATTTGGGTGGTGATAATTCACAGTACCTTGACTCTGTAAGACAATAGATACAAAGTTTCTTTCTCAAATAGAAAATAACAACCTGTCTTTAAAATGGGAACATCCTTGCAGTGCAACCTGTCTGCCCAAGTGAAACCACAGTGCCAGGGTTACGACCTACCAGCCTCCTCTGTGCCCGGAGAGGGAAAAGAAACATTGCGCTGCCACACTAAGCAAAGGCTCTGCTGACTTTCCCTGTTCCACTGACTAAAGCAAAATGAAATTCTCTACAGTTATATTGCAGGCAGAATTGCCTGTACGTATGCACAGAAGAAAAGCCATATCTGAACTTACAGCCCCTGTACATAAGTCAGAAACCCTGTATAAGAAGCAGCTTCATGCTAAACATCTTAATTCCCCTCTCCCTCAGCTTCAGGCTTTTTCTGAAAGAACCTGAGGATCTGATTAACCTCTGACCTCTCTGAGAAATCTGGAATCTCTTAAGGTCCTTAAAGTCACTGCAGAGAAGTCTCTGGACCAAGAAGTAAACGAACCTCAAACAAGCAAATAGTCTACCAGCCTCTGTTGGCTAGTGCTCATTATTTTTCCTCAAACTTTAAATTAGCCCAAGTGGTTTAGTCTGCAGATTGATTTAGTCTCAGCTGAAAGCGATGAGGATTTTTCCATTCATTTCAGACATTGCAGAATCAGACTACTCATTTTGTTCCTGAACCAAACCTTGATAATGTCAATAAAATGCCTTTTATGCAGTTTAATGGGCTTGTAGTCATTCCAGCAGTTCCCTATTTAAAAAAAAAAATAAAATTATAATTACTTGTTTCCTTAGTCTTCTTCCAACCAACATGGTTTTGGCTTCTTTTTCTTCATTGCTGCTCCTCCCAGTTGGTTCAAATCAGCTTGCTCATAGAACATGTCAGCACTGAGACAAAGACTCAAATAAACAGAGAGGCTCAGCTATGCTCTGAGAGCTGGTCCTCTCAGCATACATGGGAGGGGAGACAGCAGAGGAAGCTTGTTCTGTTTCATAGCTACATAAAAGACATCAGTCCCTACGGTTGTTTCTGCGCTGCGTTCAGGCAGTACGACGTAGGCACTCACTTCAGTGTAGCCAGCGTGTGTCATTACCAGGGAAGCTGCAGTGTCACTGGCTTCAGCGTGGGCTGAACGAGGCCATTGGAGATGTGGGGTATCCGATTAGGAAGCTTGTCTATGCAGACACCAGAACTTCACTGCTAATAATACTGAACTAACTAAATGGTAGCTAGTCTGATACACCTCTGTGTGCTGTCGTAACATTCCTGTTACAGGCTAGGTGCAGCTTGCAGCTCTGAATTTGTACTTTTTAGGCTCTGATTTGGAGGACATTGAAGCAATCGAGAGATTCCCCATTGCAAACACCTTCCTATGCTTAGCTTACAGCTCATCAGCCTGCTTAAATGCTTACCTCCCTTAAAGCGCCTGAGCGTCACGAGTGAAGTGGAAAGGGATTACTTACAGGCTCTAAGATTCGCTTTGGCAAAACAGCCTAAACAATCTCTAAATTTAGATAAAATATTGATTACTAAAATACATCTAAGATGTGGCTATTCTCTGGAGGCAAAGTATTAGTACCTTCTCCAAACTAACATCTGAACACTTGATAAAATTTTGTGGGTTGTGACAATATCATTATTACAGCCACAATGGTGTCTCATTTTCTATATTAAAAAGAGTTCAAAAATGTTGCAAAATGAAAGATCTTATAAACACTTAACAAATGATGCAGAATACTCAGGAAAAAAGTAATTTTTTCTTTTTTTAAAGGAACAAACTAAATTTTGCTTTCTCTTTACAACCAGAGGCTGCATTGCTCTGTGGGTGTGACAGAGAGCTCAGTGTGTCCCCTAGCAGCAGCAGTTTGTTCCCTAGATAATGAGTTATGCACCAAAATTGGTGTGTATTATATCATTAGGATACTTACACAAAAGAATGATTCCTTAAATATAGGAGATTTTCTGATGCTTAACATTCTTTAAATTATTTCGGGATAAAATTACCATTATGCCTTTCCTGCTCAGGCTTGTTTGGCTGTTTTGGTTCATTGCTGGCTGTATTTTAAAGCAAAGCTTTAATAAATGTGACCATTGGTTTCCAATACAAAGGTTTTCATCCGAAGAGCGTGTTATCGATGGCTATTCTCGTTTGCAGCACTTGCACTCTCCATGGCTCTCTGCAGCTGACTGCACTGACGTCACCTCCAGCACTATCGACACATTCTTTTGTGTGGTGTGAATGAAAAAGTAAATTGATCCCAGTGGGGACTGTGCTCACAGTGAACAGAAAAAAGCTGCCACTCTGCCAGCTATAGATGGCATCAGACGTCTGTTAGTACAGTCCTTGCTTTGGCACTCAGATTAGACAGACCACCAGTTAGGGGGTTGTCTTTATGCCCCTCAAAAAATATTATATTTTTGGGGGGCTAAACTTGGCACATGGAAATTAATAATGATTTGAACAATGAAGGATGTAAACAAGAACAGCTTGTATCCTGGAGGTAAAGTAATTTTAGAAGGGACAAATATTATTATGCCAAATTTATGGATGAGGGAAGCATAATCTCCTTGGGGTCATGGAACAAAGGCAAGGAATAAAGGGGAATAAAAAACCAGTCACCAAATCTTTGACTTGTGAAAAAATAGCCATTTTGGAGTGTTGAAATCATCTGTGCTAAATGAATTATGCCTGCCAGGCATCTGGTCTTATATCTCCTGAATTCTGCTCCTGAAGTCTAAGTATTTATTACAGGAGTATTGTTTCTATAACATGCAAAGGCAGAATTTAAAAATTTACACTGATTGGAGTGTTGTTTTGGTTTAAGTTTTAGCTATTTTTAATATAAGCCTTTGTATCAGAAAAAAATGAAGTATTTTCTAAGCTTTTCCCACATTTTGTGCATTTATTTACAGTGTGTATTCGCCTCCCCCTCTGCCACTATCAGTTACTATATTTATAATGTTTAATATTTTTATCCTTTCAAAATCCCTGTGAGATAGGTCAGTACCTTCCTTCATTTAACAGCGGTGTACATACGTAGGTGTGAGAGAAGGATTAGAGGAACAAATCATAGAATCATACAATAGCTTGGGTTGGAAGGGACCTTTAAAGGTCATCTAGTCAAACCTCCCCTGCAACGAGCAGGGACATCTTCAACTAGATCAGGTTGCTCAGAGCCCTGTCCAACCTGACCTTGAATGTTTCCAGGGATGCGGCATCTACCACCTCTCTGGGCAACCTGTGCCAGTCTTTCACCACCCTCATTGTAAAAAATATCTTCCTTATATCTAGCCTGAATCTACCCTCTTTTAGTTTAAAGCCATCAGCCCTTGTCCTATCACAACAGGCCCCGTTAAAAAGTTTGTCCCCATCTTTCCTGTAGGCCCCCTTTAAGTACTGGAAGGGTTCTATAAGGTGTTCCCGGAGCCTTCTCTTCTCCAGGCTGAATAACCCCAATTCTCTCAGCCTGTTCTCATAGGAGAGGTGCTCCAGGCCTCTGATCATTTTTGTGGCCTTTCTCTGGACCCACTCCAACAGATCCATGTCTTTCCTGTGCTGAGGGCCCCAGAGCTGGATGCAGGACTCCAGGTGGTATCTCACGAGAGCGGAGTAGAGGGGCAGAACCGTCTCCCTCAACCTGCTGGCCATGCTTCTTTTGATGCAGCCCAGGATATGGTTAGCATTCTGGGCTGCAAGCGCACATTGCTGAGTCACGTCCAGCTATTCATCCACCAGTACCCCCAAGTCCTTCTCCTCAGGCCTGGTCTCAATCCCTTCATCCCCCAGTCTGTATTGGTACCGGGGGTTGCCTCAACCCATGCGCAGAACCCTGCGCTTGGCCTTGTTGAACCTCATGAGGTTCACATAGGCCCACTTCACGAGCCTGTCCAGGTCCCTCTGGATGGTATCCTGTCTCTCAGATGTGTCAACTGCACCACTCAGCTTGGTGTTGTCTGCAAACTTGTTGAGGGTGCACTCGATCCCACAGTCTATGTCCCTGATGAAGATATTAAACAGTACTGGTCCCAAGATGGACCCTTGAGGGACACCACTTGTCACCGAACTCCATCTGGACCACTTGATTGACCACTTGATTGACCATTGGCCACTACCCTCTGGATGCGACTATCCAGTCAATTCCTCATCCACCAAACAGCCCATCCATCAAACCTCCATATCTCTCAGATTTAGGGAGAAGAATGTCGTGGGGTACCGTGTCAAAGGCCTCACCAAATCCAGATAGATGACTTCCATAGCTCTTCCCTTGTCTGCTGATGTAGTCACTCCATCATAAAAGGCCACTACGTTGGTCAGGCAGGGACTTGCCCTTGGTGAAGCCATGCTGGCTGTCTCGAATATATGTCTTAGTATATCTTCTAGGAGGATCCGTTCCATGATCTTCCCAGGCACAGAGGGGAGGCTGACAGATCAGTAGTTGCCAGGGTCCTCCTTTCTACCCTTTTTAAAAATGGGTGCAATGTTTCCCTTTTTCCAGTCCCCAGGGACTTCACCTGACTGCCATGACTTTTCAAATATCATGGAGTGTGGCTTGGCAACTACAAATATCACAGAGAGTGGCTTGGCAGTCCCAAGCACAAATACAGACTAGGCAGAGAATGGATTGAGAGCAGCCCTGAGGAGTAGGACTTGGGAGTGTTGGTGGATGAGAAGCTCAACATGAGCCAGAAATGGGCGCTCAGAGCCCAGAAAGCGAACCACATCCTGGGCTGCATCAGAAGAAGCGTGGCCAGCAGGTCAAGGGAGGTGATTCTGCTCCTCTGCTCCACTCTCGTGAGACCCCACCTGGAGTACTGCATCCAGATCTGGAGCTTCCAACATAAGAAGGACATGGACTTGTTGGAGACAGTCCAGAGGAGGGCCACGAAGATGATCAGAGGGATGGAGCACCTCTCCTATGAGAACAGGCTGAGAGACTTGGGGTTGTTCAGCCTGGAGAAGAGAAGGTTCTGGGGAGACCTTATAAGAGCCTTCCAGTACTTAAAGGGGGCATATGGGAAAGATGGGGAGTGCCTCTTTATTAGGGAGTGTAGTGATAGGATGAGGGGTAATGGTTTTAAACTGAAAGAGGGTAGACTTAGGTTAGAGATTAGGAAGAAACTCTACTCTGAGGGTGGTGAGGCAGTGGAACGGGTTGCCCAGAGAAGTTGTGGATGCCCCATCTCTGGAGATGTTCAAGGCCAGGTTGGATGGGGCTTTGAGCAACCTGATCTAGTGGTAGATGTCCCTGCCTATGGCAGGAGGGATGGAACTAGATGATCTTTAAGATTCCTTCTGACTCTAACCACTCTATGATTCTGTGTTCAGCCAATTCCCTCAGGACGCTGGGATGCATCTTGTCAGGTCCCATAGACTTCCATATGCTCAAGTTCCTCAAGTGGTCATGAACCTGATCTTCTCTTACGGTGGGAGGGACTTTGCTCCCCCAGTCCCTACCTTTCAGTCCATCCACTCGAGAGGTGTGGGGAGAAATGTTGCTAGGGAAGACTGAGGTAAAAGTTGTTGAGTATCTCAGCCTTCCCCTTGCCTGTTGTTACTGATTTGCCAGTTGTGCTCATAAGGGTGCATACGCTTTGTTTGACCTTCCTTTTCTGGCTGACTTACCTGTAGAAGCCTTTCTTATTAGTCTTTGTGTCCCTTGCCAAGTTCAGCTCCAGCTGTGCCTTAGTCTTCCTGACCCCATCCCTACATAACTGGGCAGTGTCCCTACACTCTTCTCAGGATACCTGTCCCTGCTTCCACTGTCTGTGTGTCTCTTTCTTGCCCTTTAGTTTGACCAGCAGGTCTCAACTCAGCCATGCCAGTCTCTTCCCTTCCTTGCCTGATTTCTTACACTTGGAGATCGAGAGCTCTTGTACTATATGGAAAATGTCCTTAAAGATCTGCCAACTCTGTTCTGTTCCCTTGCCCCTGAGGACACTTTTCCAGTGGGTCCTATTGACTAACTTCCTAAGAGCTGGAAGTTTGCTTTCCTAAAATTCAGGGTCCTGACTTTACTCTTCCTCTGACCCATATCCCTTAGGATTGCAAACTCCACCAGTGCATGATCACTGCAGTCCAGGCTGCCTCCAATCTTGACATCGCCAATTAACTCTCTTGCTTTGGTGACCATCAGGTCCAGTATTGCATGTCCTCTGGTGAGGCTGTCTATCACCTGGCTTAAGAAGTTATATTCGATGCACTCCAGGAGTCTCCTGGATTACCTGCAGCTCACTGTGCTGCTTTTCCAGCAGATGTTGGGGTAGTTGAAGTGCCCCAGCAGGACAACAGCCTTATTTAAAGTAAAAGGATAACTGCTGGGTAGCATCTGTAGGTGTCCTGGTTTGAGGTAAAACAGGACCCATTTTCTGTTTTGTAATTTTACTTTGCAGCTAAGCCTCTTCTAACTAACTGAACTTTCTGAAATTAACAGCATATTGTGCAGAAACTGATTGCTCTCAGAGTGATAAGACCTGATTAGTTGTAATTTATGCCAAGGAATGGGATGCAGAGAAGGTCTTGCTTAGACTTATTGCTGTAACAGCCAAGGGCAGCCAACTTTGTTATTTGCCCCGTTGGAGGGTCAGAAGTGGAAAAGCGTAGAGGGGTCACACCTGCGGGGAGGAGAGGACAGGACAGGTGAC
The DNA here is from genome assembly GCA_008921705.1 of Burhinus oedicnemus. Lineage (NCBI taxonomy): Eukaryota > Metazoa > Chordata > Aves > Charadriiformes > Burhinidae > Burhinus > Burhinus oedicnemus. The sequence goes on from VFFE01007724.1 coordinate 903,730, forward strand.
CCAAAACTGACCAACAGGGTATTCCATCCCATCTGCCTCATGCTCAGTATGAAAGCTGAGGGATCAAAGTGTCAGCTCACTGTCTTCAATGGCCAGCGTCCGAGGAGGACTCTGTCTGTTTGTCTGCCTTTGATCCCAATCTCTGCATTCCTGAATCTCGATCCAGAATCCAGCTCCCGTCCATCGCTGAGTCCAGTCTGGGACTTTCCCCGTGCCTGCCAGTTATGTGATCATCATCCTGGGAGCTCGATACTGGTTTTGTATATATTGTATATATTTCATAATTTTTTAAAACTATTTTATTAATTTATTAATATTTTGATTAAAGTAGTTTAGTTTTTTCTAAACTCGTAAGTCTCTTTCTCTCTCCCTCCTCTCTTTGGAAAGAGAGAGGTGGGGGAGAGCATCTGTCATTCATTTTCATTGGCCAATCCGGCCCAAACCATGACAGTAGGCTGCAAAGTTACCAGTCCAAGATGATGCTGATGTTTCCTACTACGGAGCTTGACTTAGTGGAGCTTTTTAAACAGTTTGATTTCAGTGTTCATGTGCTTGAAACCATTTCCATCTTCTAGATCATAGACTACAGAGGAGTAGGGAAGAGTCATTTTTATTATCCTATTTTAGTATTTGAAGGGTCATATTTAATTTTTATTACCCTATTTTAGTATTTGAAGGGGTATAAAAATAGGTTGATGCCATGGGCAGATTATTATCACTGCCATCTTGCTACTTTTTTCAAATATATATGCATTGCAGGTATCAGATTTTTCCTATAGGTTTTCCATACAGGTTTTATCACAAAATGACCTAGTCAAAATAGGGACTTCTGAGCACTACCTGCATAAAAATCAGGGATAAATAACGTAATTTTAAAGCTCCACTAAGAATTTTGTGGGTTTTTTTTCCTTTTTATTACTCTGTTGAATGTTACTATAAATCTTTCTCAGTGCAAAAGTAGAAATAATTTTTTCTCTGAGATTTCTTCCAAGCTGAATTTTTCAGGTTCCACATTAAAAGAGGTGCTTATTTTGACACACTTGGAAGTAAATGTTTATTATGTCTATTACAAAATGTTTTTTGAAAATCAAATTAATTTTTCCTACTAAAATATTCTTAATATTTAAAAAGAATGAAAACCAAGTGAAACGTCATTATTTTTTTCAATCAAAACAGTTAAAGTGCTTTAAATGTCTTACTTCTTAATTTTCTTTTTTTTCTCCCCTTTGTTTTTGCTTTTGTTTCTTTTGATGAGAGGGAAAAAAGGGGGGGAGAAATCATTCTATTTCCCATTAAACAGACAATCTGGTGTCTGCCCTGCTTTACTCCCATGGGAAGAGCGTAACAGATGTACAAAAAGGACTAATGTTATATAACAGAAAAGTTTAAAAGATATTAGAGTGTTAAACTGTTCAGTAACTACTCTCTTCTTACCCACGCCATGGCCATACAGCTGAGAGACGAGCCTGAAGTGCGTGCTGTCAGACTAAGTACCCTTGCGCAGGGGGTTCCAGAGTGCTGAAGCACCGTCTGGCAGTGATATGTGTCTGTCACCGGATTAACACCGGGAAACTGGACAGCATTTGGGCTGTTATGTGTTGATGCATAAAAGTATGATTTTGTGCTGGAAACTAGATATTAGGGAAGATTGTCTGGATGCCTTTATCAATTAATGCTAAAAAATACATACAAAGACGAAGGTGATGCAAACTCAATCAATTTATTTTTTTTGTAGAAAAAAAGCCATAAATTGTTTGAGTGCAATGCACTCTAACTCCGCTGGATTGAGTATGTAGCTCGTGCGTAGCCATTGTGTTTGGTGAGTAGAGGGAAAAAAGAAGCAGCATGGATGTAGGTCTTTTTCCATCCCACATTACTCAAATTAACTGTTGCCCTGGGATCGGGTGGCAGAAGAGGAAAGTCTAAGACTTGAGAGACAAGGGTTTCAGAGATACAGAAAGATGCTTGGCACTTATGGAACAGGGGGGGATTTTTCTGTACAAATCCTGCCTCTTTCCTTCACCTTCTTGCATCTCTGCTGTTTTTATCTGCAGGAGGTTGTGTGCATCCCGTGCTCCCACAGGCTGGATATCCTTCAGCCCTGGTCAGACCAGAGAGGAAATGATTCTTGGGGTCCAGAGAGTTTCACAAGAGCAGACAGGAGGTCTTTCAGGGTGAGGAGGAAAGAAGTTGTTAAATCTACTGCGGGTTACAAGCACATTATTGACTGACCTGACAAATACGATTCACACTTTAACTTCTGAACAGGCACAGCATAAATATTGTAGAATTCCTTCCTTTGACCTCAACATTAAATTGTGGAAGATTATTTTGTCTCTTTACCTAGTTAAGTTTCCTGTCTCCTTGGTGAGTTGAGAAGACTGCCTGTGAGCACCAAGTGTGTTTGTTTTGGGAAGAAGTGACTTGGGACCATTAACTCAGTAGTAAAGTCTAGTAGAGTTCAAAGTCCCATTTTTTCCCCATCCTGATCTGAGGAGTATTCAAAATAGCTGTACAATGAAAAGGTTTGTTACCTATTACCAGTGACTTAAGCCATCTTCTTTTGCTGGCTCTGGCTGTAAGGTGCCCCTGGAGGAAATACAAGCAGTAGAACTCTGTAGCTTCCACAGCAAGTCCGTCTTCTTCCTTGGAAGCAGATTTCTAGTTCATGAAGGAAAATTCCTTCCCTTAAAGATGCACAACTCTTCAACCTTGGCTTGGAGATGAATAGTCTTTCATAAACAGAAAATACATTACTTTCTGACATATCACAGAATCACAGAATCACTGAATCACTGGGGTCGGAAGGGATCTCTGGAGATCATCTAGTCCAACCCCTCCACTGGTCACCTTATCCCTAAGCACCTATAGATTAAGCTGGTTTGAATCTCCATCTTGTTTCCTGTAAAGCAAGAGGTAGGTTAGGTCACTGCCTGAAATCTGTCATGGAAATTGAAGCTGTGCCAACAAGCAACCTTCACAGTGTTCTCGTCCTGGGAAAGTAAAACATGTCAGCGGAGGAGTGTAACAGATTTGTTGTCACGAATATAATTTTGAAACAGAAGGCAAGCTTGTCTCATAGTGCAATTTGGGAACCCCACGATTAATGCCGCTATTCAGCCCGCATGGGTGCTTTATCCTCACGTACCACAGTATCCCATTGCTGGGCTGACACAGGGGACACTTGGCTAAAAGAACAATGTGCCTGGTCTTGGGTAGGGTTATTTACACAATGCCTGCAGCACACAGACTGTTTGCACTGATCTAGCTGTGACCTCTGGAAAAGACCAATACCAAGAACCTCCTCTCTCCAGGTACCGCTCTGCAGCTCCCATCAGCCTCCTCTGCAACATAGTTGTTCATTAGCTTTGACTCTGTCCCCTTACGCAGCAATTCCTCCCACCTCTGCATTGACTGGTATCTCTCTACTCCCAGTGACCTATGTTGCTCTCTTTTTGCTCCTACGTAGGGGATTTCTAAATGGTTTGAGTTTTCAGTAGAAACCATTTGCTGTGGTGATGCTGGCTGCTAATCATTTCTCTCTCCTCCCCCCCCTCCTTTTTTTTTTTCCTTCATTTTTCTCAAAATAAAATATCTCTATGAGAGGTTTATAAAATTAATAATTACTGGTGAGAAGTGGGGCCAAGAGGCAATTAATTGCATAAAGAATTTATTTTAAATTTAATTGAGTTGGTACATTACATATCTAAGTTGTTTAATTCCACAGAAGGCAGTGATGTATGCTAAAAAAGCATTAAGCAGGACTTGGGGGAAACTCCCATGGCTGGAAAACACAGGCATGGTAGAAGTCAGGGAAGCCTTTGGTACTCATTCAGAGTAATGTTGTGGAGGTAAAAAGCCGAGAAGCGATTTAAACGATATGCATTACAACAGAATAAGCAAAATTTACTTATGTTAAGGTTGGGAAAAGAGAAAGAACAGCAAGTGAAAGAGGAAATGTGGAGTGGGAGGGAACCTGCTTTATCTTATATTCCCCAGCTGGTGATGTTCCTAGCTATGTTCAGAGGTCTGGAAGAGATGCCCAGGTCACTGATTTCCTGCCCAGCATGTGGCATGTGTATTGTGGGGCTCTCTTCTCATTGCTCTTCCAATATTTGTTCTGCTCTTTAACTACTCCAGACCTATTGCTTCACAGGATAAAATGACAGGTCAGTTCTTGAGAGCTTAATGACGCAAATGGTGAAAAGTACAAGGAGATGTCCTTAGCCTCATGAAACAAGTCCTCTTCTCTTCGCAGAATCATTTTCATCGCATGTTCATGTGTTTTCCATTCAATGGGCCAATAATGATACTCATTGGCCTCATTATTCTTGCAAAAGACTTTCACTAAAAATAATTATGGTTGTGCCATCAAGAAGGCAGCATGAGGGAGGCATATAGAAACAGCGCTCAGAGAATCACCGTTAGCAACAGCAATAAATATGTGAAAAAATAGCCGAAGTATTTGAAATTTAGGAGAGCTTATATGCCCATTAAAAGGAGTCAATCAAGCCTAAAGCATTAGTAACCTATATATTAGAAGTATGCCATTTTTGTTTTTCATATACGTGTTCCTAATGCCTTACTAGGAAATCAAATTTTGAAGTCTTTAACTCAATTTTTATTCACTCCTCACTCAGAACTCTAATCAACTTCAGTCAAGACCTTGCCCCAGCATGCTAGATGAGCTGTGTCATGTTTTACTGCCATCAGATGATAATAAAAAGTTACTGCTATAAAATATAATGAGGTAAAGGACATTTTATACTGAATGATTTAATAACACATTGTGCTTATATTGTGCCAGATGAGCAAGGATCTCAAACAGCTTTACAAATACTAGCAAATGCATTTTGAGAACAACATCTTAAAATTTTAGCTTTCCTGATAAAAAGGCACTGTCAGGTTAGATGGATAAAACACAAGTCTCAAAAGAAGGGATCCAAAGCCGAGCCATTTCTACGTGTGCTGTGGCTCTGCTTCAGTGTGGGAACAAGCTTACAGGTTTTGCTCAGACTTCCTGATGCCCAGTTTCCTTCTGCCTTGATTGGGAAGCTATTTTGTCTTAGAGTCACCTTATACACAGAATTTTCTTTGTCCCCTGTATTCCTTCAAAGGTCACATTCAATTTGTCTCACTTGGTTCACTCATTCATTTCTAACACTGACATACAGGGAGCAAAACCCCCTTTCTAGCAATGCAGGCTGACCATCCACTCAGGTTGGGTAGTATTGGCTTCTTTTTCAGAACTGTCAAATTACTCTCACTGTACTTCAGTAAGTTAATTTCAAGTGAAAATAATGCAGAAGGAAATGTAGCAGAGGTATTCAGTTGTTTCTACCATGACTTGTTGATTCCTTCCTACTATTTTTTATTGTTCTTTAAGCAGAAGATAAAAATATCTGAGTCAGGAGCCTTCTGTTCACAGTGGAAATGTTCAAAATGTAATCATAAAATTCTATTACGCTGTCATTGCCTTTTCAGACCTTCTAGTCAGAGGAGCTTGCTTACCGTCAGAGTTCAGAGATCACAGCCTGCTACAGCCACAGACTCACAATGAATGAAAGAACGCATTAGTATTTGTTGAAGGCTAAAGCTAAGGCTTTGCTTTATTATATATTACAGCAAGGTGTTTTAGGTGCACAGCTGTAATAGTAATAAGAAGCTATCAGAGATGTGGTATCAGTTCTGAGTAATAGGGAGATACCAGGCCGTACAGAGTATGTTTGAGATGGAAAAGATCTACTATTTCAGAGAATCTGTATCCATGCTGTGGTGAGATAATATATCTTTCTGCTTAATCTTTTGTGGTGTCACTTTTCATTCAGGTGATTGTTAATCTCTTTGACTCCCACTCAGTCATTTTCATGGCTTCATCTGACCTTCAGTCCCATGCAGCCCTGACAGATTCCTTATGTACCGAAAGCCTTTGCTGAGAAAGGCCCACATACAACACTTACTTTTGTTTGATAAAGCATGGCCTAATATATCACACAAAATTTCATCTGATATAGCCCACCCATTTGTCTTTTCCATGGCTTCCAAGCAGTAGACAACTGTGGCTTCATTGTGTTGTTTTCCTTTTGGTCCTCTCTTTTCTTCCACACCCAGGTCTTCCAGAGTTAACATCTCACATCTCTTCTCCCCTTCTCTTGCCCTTTACTGAATTTCTTGCAGCAGTCAGTCTTGTTTACCCCAGGATCTGACACAGTCACAGAATCACAGAATCACAGGGGCTGGAAGGGACCTCTGGAGATCATCTAGTCCAACCCCCCTGCCAGAGCAGGGTCATCTACAGCAGGTTGCACAGGAAATCAGAACTTTGTTTCCTCTGTTAATTGATCCTGAACCTCTCCAGAGAAAATATATTTAGTCTGCCTTCCTCCAGTGCCACTGACTCTCACACAGAGCAGTTTAGCTTCTTCCTCACTGAGTTCCAAGTCCACAACCTACGGTATCTACTTGTCTCCACATTTTGATTCAATCAGCTATACTGAAAATCATGTCGATGGGAGAATGTATTATACAAATAACTGTGCAGAAGGCAAAAGGTGTTTGGCTGGGTGTAAAAGACAGTGTTTTGTTGAGTAATGAGACATAAATGATAAAAGTCACAATAAATCTACATTAAAAAAAGATTGTTCTTTGTGGAATGAAAATACCTTCAGAAGTAAAATCTAAAACCACAGCCCTCATTTTCCTAATACTTCTGTAACAGTTTGGTTAAAAGTTTACTTTTTTTGTGTGTATGTGTGTACTATTATTATTTTATAACAATATAGCATTCATTTAATGTAAAAATGATGTTTGAAATTCCCTTTAACCGTTCAGAGTATTTTACTGTTGAGCAGGAACTGATGTACATTTCTATTCTCTGTTTCCTGAAAGGAACCTTCCAGTCCCAGAGTGACCCTTTGGTAGCTATTCTCAGCACTGGTGAGTCATTCATTAGAGCTTTTGAGTCATAGATGGTATCAGTTTCACATAGGCATCAGAATCAAAACTGTACTTGCTATGTAAGAAACAAAAGTAGCAGTGGGAGACAAATTACTTTGGCAAAACTCCTCTATTTTCTTGCTATTCCACATCCTAATTTCATATCTTCTGGAGCCTGTAGACATTCATTATTGAAATGTCTTGTGTCACATGCAAACTTTCTTTTGATCAGCTTGATAGGAAAAAAAAAAATTTATTGGGCTTTGTTATGCTGTAGCTAGTACAGTTTTCTCCAGGCAAAGGATGTTTTACAATGACATTGAATGAGAATTTATTCCTTTGAGAGATCATAGTGAAATGTCAAAGGGATAAGAGAAGCGCACTTTTTGGTAGAACTAATTCTAAGACAAAGTTCTATCTACCCTAGAGTCATAAAAGAGGTTAAGGTAAGTTTATTTGTTAGGACAATCTTAAGCAATGAATGAATGACATTTTTATTCATTTCAGTTCATTTATTGATTTACCTGCAAGTGGCAGCCCTTTCTATTTTATTTAGTGAAATGAAAAAAAAAAAAAATCAGTACAAGGGCAAAGAAATGTAAAAAACCTCCTTTGGAGTCAAATCTTGCCATTCTTCAGTGCTACCCTCATTCAATATCCAGATTCTCCTACCTTTAATGATGTCACAGTCTGCTCTTCTAGGATGAAAAACTCTTTTCCCTTCCCTCCAATCCTGGTTTCTCTAATTAACAGATTAATACCTACACCAAAGAGGGAACTTCCTTCATGTTTTCTTAGAGGCTTCAGCTTCAGTCTCCTCAAACAGAGATTCTGGTTTTAGAAAACATAATTTTCATTTTAAAAGGTCAGACTATTGGGGGGGATAAAAAAGGATTGAAGTACATGATTGCTGCAGATCTGCAACAGCAGAACATAACAACGGCTGCTGGACAGGTGTTTGCTCTTATGGTTTCTGGTACAATGTCATACTTGGCTCTCTCTTTGCTGGGGTTGCAGGTGGTTGTGGTTTCAAAGGGGCTGTGGGAACAGGACTGAAATAAATTCTTCTTTTAGTGGGTGGTGCTCTCTGTAGCCTGCTTGCAGCAAGATACGTGCCATTGCATCCAGGTTGCAGCTGTTCTTGGAGTCCTCCATAGAATATTTTCTCCAAGAAAATTCAGTTTCTACAAAATCAAAATATTCTAGAAAATGTTGGATTTATCTCAAGTTTTTTACTTTTGCACTGGGGAAAATTTCCATTAAATATTCTGTTCATTTTTTTTTTTGTTCAAGGTGAACCAGAATTCTTGAATTGTCCAAACTAGTTCAGCAAAACACAAAACACTTCCTGTGGTAACACATTCCTAACAGAAGTAAGTGTTCTGATCCTCATTTTTCCTTATTAGCAGCCTTCCCAGGAAATTATATTTTCCAGAAGTCTTTGCAACAAATTTCACTCTGAGATATATGGTCCATAGGAAACGCATGTTACCTGCTTGCACCTGGGAGGAATAGTTCAGGTAGTGAAAATGTAGTCATTGGCTTCCTGAACTATGGGAAATGACAGTTTAATGTTAAAATTACTTGCAAAAGATTTTTGAGTTATTTCAACAAAATAAAACTTGGGCAAAATTCAAAAGTTTCTTTTCATCAAAATGTTAAAATATAATATTCTTGACAATTCAAACGTGATAATTATACATACATGGGTATATATATTTTAATATATATATTTCTATTGCACAGAAATATGGAAATATAAACTACTTTGTACCATTTGTAATGTGGAGAAAATGATGAAATATCAAGCTGACTGGAATTTCAGTATTTTTCAGCAAAATCATATTTTTTCAGAATTTATGAATCACAGTTTCTTGATTTATCATTTAGGACACTTCTTCTTTAACAATACCAGTAGTTGCACAAGTAGGTGAAGCAGTAAAAATTATTAAAATCCTTATTATGCTGTTCATTCAGGTGACAAAATTTTGGGGGCACTGATTTGTATCTTCATTTTGGTTCTCTCCTGAAATTATTTGCAAGCTCAAAGCAAAGTCCGTGTAGGTGGGAACTTGAGAAGTCTCTTTTCTCTTAGGATCTCCTTAGCTGGCTGAACACCTCTGCAGTAGTTCATGAAACCTGAGGGATTTTAAAAATATTTACAAGCCTATTGCAATGCTGGCAATAATAGCCCTATTTTTCAGAGGGAAAAACCCCTAATCCTAGGACTGTGAAGAAAGTACTGACCAAGACTAGCTCCTACTGAATATTTATGTCTGCAGTTTCACCTCCACAGTACTGCTTTTAGTTATAAAGTAGCAGTGGCACTCCTTAGAAAATAAAGCACCTGTTCTAAAATATGTCTGTCTTTAACTTTTACACTGCTTTAAGAAGCATCTGCTCTGCTGTGGTGCAAATGAAGATAAATCATTAATTTAAATATTGGACCCTTGGACCATAAGCTTATCTTTCTTATTTTACCCCCAGAATATATTTCCCCAGCCTCAAGCTTTGTTTTCAGAAAATGTAAGCAACCTCCCTTAGCAAATTCAGAACTGGGACTTTGCATTGACTGGATCAAGGTTAGGTTAAAGAGAAAAAAAAGGTTTGAATGAGCACTTGATACAAACTATATTTGAAAAAGCAGCATGCCCTTGAAAATAGGGAGCAGTAGGTTGTTTGTGTGCCAGATTTAGTCTCTTCATGGACTTTGGTAGGAGCTGCACTCAGTTGTATGTAAGCGAAGTTGAAGGGCGCTGTTCAGAGTAGATTTAACTCTGTTTTCTGAAAACTGGAAGCTGAAGAAAAAGCTGGATTTACACAACAGGGCAAAAATTCTGCCTTAACCAGCTCATACACAACTCTTGAGGTTTAAAAGCTACTTGTTCAAACCACATCTGATTGAAATGGATGCAAAACTTCTCTGTGCCAGAGGAAACTATTGACTTTTATTCAAAAAATTCATATTTTATACCTGATCCAAAAACCACTTATGAATGAGAACTTTTCCGCTGATTATAAAGTATTTTTTTCAGGCTTCAAATGAAAATTTTGGCCTGACAAATGTTGGCTCCAGTTTTCTGTCCCACACAGAGAGGATTAAGAAGGTCAATATAATTTCCCCTCTAAAAAACCATTTTAATTAATTAACCAAAGTTTTAAAATATGAGACTAGTGTGTAAAAGTCTGCTCAGATTTACCATGATGGAAAAAGTAACAGCTAATGTCACTAACAGGGGCTGGAGACAGGCGAGATGAAACAAAGAGAATATAAAATTAGCACTGTGCATGACTACTTCCTCAGCGCTGGTGCGAACAGCCAGATTAGACACTATTCATACCTGTGAATATTCCTAAATAAGATAAGGTGCAGAGATGTTTTATGAGAGGTGACAGAGGCAAGAAGACGACCTCAGTTCCAGCTTTTCTAAAACACATATGTGCGTGCACACACACAGAGTGTCAAACCATCCCTTCAGTAACTAAAATTTCAAAGCTCTTCTGCAAAGGTGCCTACTTTCTGCCAATTGGTTATTACTAAAATTGTCTTGTATCCAACCCATCAGGCTTAATGCGATGACAGAGAATAAAATAATCTAGTAGTTTAGAATCATTAAATAATCTTTAATCACTCCACATTTTGAACCTCTAGGTTCAAATCCTGACAGGATTTAAAAGAACATAAAATTAACATTGGACAAACAATAGAACTCACTTGATGAGACAATGAGCATAGATTTCATGTAAAGAAGCAAATTTTGTAACTTATTAGATATTCATTATTATAAACATACTCAGTGACTCAGAAACCCATTAAAATCTTAACCTGTTTTGCCTTCATTCTATATAATTTAAAATTCAACCTGCACTTGCTTTATGGGAGGTCAAAGAAGCTCTGAAGTAAAAAATACACTTTCAAAATTCGTGTAACTCCTGAACTAATGAAACAAAAAAGAGGTCAAAAGAAAATGGTAAATAGTTGAAAATACACTTCTGTTCGTTAACAGATAAAAATAATGTAGTAAAAATGAAGTTGTCCTAAAGCAGATAAACTCTGTCAACCCTGTGCCCTAATGGGGATGATTCTGGCTATAGTGAGTGAGTGGGTGGGTTTATCTTCGACTAAAAGTCACATTTATCATGACGGAGGTACTTAAGAACCCACGTATAAAGTTATGGCAGAATTTTTCAGTTTAACAGGTGTTTCAAATCTGTATTTTTGTTTAAAAATAATAATAAAAAAACCCACTCAAGCCCCAAAACCTAGAACTTACTATTTTAATATTATTTTCTTTTTTCCTGGTTTGGTAAATGACAGGTTAATAGAGGAAAATAATCCCCACCCACCCCCATGTTGTAATTGCACACAGTCCATTGAATTTTTCAGCTAACTTGTGTATACAGTTTTAAGTGCCTGAAAAAGTGATGCTTGTAAGGGAAATCCCCGAGTTGCTTATATATGCAAGGAAGACTATTTAAAGATAGGCAAAATGAATCTGTGTCCTAAGGTATCTGTTTTTCTTTATTAAATATAAAGAAATGTAGGGTCCTATTTGAAGAATAGCTTTTCATTAGACATGTAAAATTTAAGACCATGCAAAGGTGCTTAAGAGTAGCAGAGTAGACCCAACCCAAGTCTGTTTAATTTTTGTCATTCTTTTATAGAATTTGCCTTGATCTGTGTCTCATTTTTTTGTTTCCCTCTCCAGGAAGAGAAGTTCTGGAAACTCCTCTTTGTCCATGTGCTCTTCACCCGCCTTTCAAGACTTACCAAGTCTTCAAGACTTTTCTATAAGTAAGACTTGTTTGTATTATAGTTATTAACTTCTTTCCATGGGAAGAAAAAGAAATTTATAAGTCAATGTAGGACAGAAGGATGCCCTGTGCAGTTTGTGGGGAGTCCCTCCCTATTTGAACTCGCTATGAGACTCAAGAGGGCTGAGCCAAGCCAGCAAGCCAAGGCACTCCAGTAAGTGGTACCGTCCGAGAGTAGCAGACACCGCACTGCTTTCAGGTCGCTGTGTCACTTGGGTGATTCAGTTTAGACTTTCTGTACAGCCCTGTGTGGGTGTGTTGAGATGTTGGGCTTTCACCAGAGCAATATGAATCTTTTATTAGGGAATCCTCGCTTACTGCAGCAGGAAAGAAGAAAGGCAGTACTTCCTACTCCCTCCTACTTGAAGGAAAAACTCCTTGAGCTACAAAAAAGGAGGCCATGGATTTATATTAGTCAGATCTACTGACTCTGGCTTTTATTTTCATGCACTTAGCCACTTAAACTGAATAAATCCAGGCTTCCCTTCTAAGTCGGGAACATTCAAGTATGAACTGCTATCATATTTTATAAATAAGCTAAGAGGAAGGTCATGGATTGCCTCAGGAACAGAACCTAGGACCTCATGCAATAAGTTTTAATCTTAACAAATCATCCATATGGCCTCTCAGATTGAATGTGCTTTTCACAGTAAATTTCTAACTACTAACCCACAATTTTATTCTGCAGTCAAGGATAACAACCAAGACTCCTGAAGTCTAGCACATGACTGACAATTAGGCAGAAGTTATGGGATCCAAGTTGAACATGTGTGTAAAGATCTCTTCTAACAACTGAGTGTGACAGAATAAAAGGTCTCTGGTATTCAAATACACTTAACCTGAGAATAAAAACGTCATTAATTGCACGGATATATGCTTTTTCTTGGTTTTGATTTTATTTTATTCTACTTCATTTTATTTACTGTTGGTCACATCATGAGAAATTATACCAGAGCATATAGTTCTGATACAAGAATCTTTATTGTACAAAAATTACCAAAACCCCAATATTAAGGTATTTCACCTCCCTGCTTTGGCTTTGTAATTTACTTGTTGAAGTTTAATAAACACATTTCAAAAAAGAAAAAAAAATCACTAGCAAAAATATTTAGTGACACTAAAGGGTGCACCAGACACATCCTGTAAACTCAAAACCTGAGAAATCAGATGTTGAGAGAGAAGTTTCCTGAACGCCTTATCACTTTTTCATTGTCTTAAATACTGTCAGCAGCATTCCCCCAAAGCACATGAACTTTCTACTTTTGTCTGCAACAAACATCAAAAAGAAACATGCATTCCAGCTCACAGACTGGTTTATATAGTTCCTCAGGGTCTCAGGCTTGTTAACGCGTAGCCCTTCCCGAGTGCAGGGAACAAGTGTGAGTCAGATAGACCCGTCTGTTGATACAAAGAGCAAGTGAGGTCAGCCTTAAGACTCGGGAGTGTGCATTTGATGAAGTTCATGTTTATGCTACTAGAAGGTTTCCAGTAAATGATACAAATTCCATATCTAGTCCATTTGACAGTACACATTTGCTCACTGCAATTTGTCTTCTGGAAAAATGCTCATTTTTAAATAACATGAATACGTTCTTTTTCCTGTTGGTTTTTTTTTTTTTTTTTTTTTCCTTTTATTTTCTTTCCTTTTTTCTTTTTTTTTTCTTTTCTTTTTTCTTTATTTTCTGAATTCACTAATTCACTTATAAATATTACTGGCACCACAGGAAGTGATAGAGGTTCATGAGACAGTGGATGTGCCTGACAAAATTGGCTGTACTTATGACTTAGGCAGAACAGAGATGTAAAGATGCTATACTAATACTAAATATTAGCATAAACATCTGTTGTTGTTCCCATATTTATACCTAAAGATATCTGGATGAATCAATACACCTTCAGAAAGTATTGAAATGCCAATAAAATGAGCAACATGCTAGGCTATCTCAAGCTTTTAAGCTATTAGATAATTCTCACAATGTGTAAGAAACTTGAAGAGCGCCATAAGTAAAATCCTCGATAAAATACAACTGTATCCACATGAGATATGAAGGAACTGACTTTCTTATACTGTATGTCATACATAGTTACTGAGAATTCAGTCCTGGAGGTAGTGAATTCTTTGGCTGAAGAGAAGCATATTCATATGAAGCTTTTGTGCTGTGCTAATGTAAAAATAGGACAAAAATTGTAAGTATTAGCCACTTTTGTGGGAAAAGAACGACCTACCAATAATACTATATTGTAGTAGTAATAAAATAAGACTGAAAGGCAATGAGGATGATAGAGATGGAGAATGTTTTCCACATGTACGGGGACTAAATTGAATGTACCTCTTCATCTTGGAAAGGACAACTTAGAGGAATATGACAGTTGCATAAATTTATGAAGAGTGTGGAGAACAGGGAAGACTTATTGGATTTCATGCAGTACAGGAACTCAGGAGGACATATACACAATAAAGTTATCAGGTAGTGAGTTTAAAATAAACAGAAGGAAATACTTTTCCGTATTGTTGCATAACTGCACTGTGAGGTCATTTCCATGAGATGTTGTGGATGCCAAAAATATAAACGGATTTAAACAGGGTTTAGAGACATTCATGGGACTACATCCATAAGTAACCCAGATGCAAGGTCTGGCTCAGGAAATATTTAAACAGATTGCTGCTGGAGCTGAGAGGATAGACAGAGTCAGACACTTTATACATGTCTTATTTTTTCCACCTTTGCCTGTATATTCACTATCGGCCAGAGACTCTCAAATTCATCCCACCATAGAAGGCGGAAGGTCATGACTAGGAAAAATTCAAGATACTGTCTTGTAACTGGAGATATTTTGAGATGGACTTTGCATGTTTACAGAATCTATAGAAAATAAAATACGCACACAGAACAGAACTTTGAAATTAAATGTCTTTTTTTCCCTTTTGTCTAGTTCAATAGAAAAGCTGAATTTTGCCCAGCTCTGCTCCATAATTTCCCTGTAGCACTGCTATGGGATCAGTCTTGCTCCTGTCCATAGCCTGATGGCCAAGATGCTTGGGGTCCCTGAAGGTAGGGGCACAGGGCGACTCAATGTCCTCCAGTGGGTGCAGCTGCAAGACAATTCCAGTATCTTATGAAAGGGAATGTAAGCAAAGGCCATTTGAAGAAGGGTGCTATTTCATGAAAAGAAGGAATGGGATCAGTTACTCCTAACATTAGCCATGGAAAGTTAGGTGACTAGTCCAAGCACTCAGACTACCTACAGTGAATCATCATTTGGGCTCCTACTGTAGTTGATAAAGAGATAGAAGTGTTGAGGATAGACAGAGTGGTTTAATTCTCTTTCTTTCTCCATTGATTACAGAGGGTTCACAAATAATAAGTTTATAACTAATTCACAACTTTTTGTATAGCTAAAGTTAGGGTAAATGTGATCCATAAGGTCCAATTTGCCAAGTGAACTCCATTGTCAATACAAGGGGATTTTTGTCACTGAATTCTGTGACAAATCCCAGAGCTCAATCTCCCTAAACATTTTGATATGTCATTTTGTTTTCTCCTAAATGTGATTTTCTTTCTGAAGCAAATTATCCTTTAAGTCAAAGATAGTGGATTTCCAGCCCTAAAAACCCTTTTATTAATTCATGAACTAGACACAAAATACACAGTAGCGATTTAATTCCTATCCACTTGTTACTCTTTCAGGGTCTCTTTGTGTACACGCCATCGTCATCCTAATAGCTGCTTGGTCAGTGTGCTGCACCCCTGAATTTGCATATAAGCTGAGGCTGACAATAAAGTTTCCAGTCAGTGCCAAGTGAGTTGGTGTTCTTGTAATGTTAAACACTTCTCCAGCGGTCTGAGACCACGCATCTCATTTCATGTGGGATATCGAACAATTAACATCTTTCAGTCACTTCACCACCAGAACTGAATATGAAGTGACAATTTAGAGTCTCACCATGAACAAGTCATGATCTACTCAGCCCCCCCATATATGCATTTTTAACATAACTGAATGTAATTATAACAGAGGATTTTGCATGAGAAGAAACTATTTAGTGTTCTGCAGCATGCCTCAATTACGAATCTGATACTGAGTGGGGTATTTCACTCTTATTCTCTCTCTATATATAATATTAGCCAGCATTTACAATGGGGATGTTAAGGCAATAAATTGGAAAGGCTACTGAAATTCGAAAAGGCTACTGAAAATTATTGTTTAGTATGAGAACAGATGACAGGTCAAATCTCAATTTACACACTATTCAATATAGGAATTTATCACATAAATTCGTTCACCACAGGAAGGATAATATATTCTCAGCGCTTTCAGTCTCTGTCCACGTATTTTCTATGTAATGATGCTAGGAGAAGCCTGAAAGACTTTCCAGAAATTCGGAGGCAGTGTTGCAAAAATCTCAAATAATACCTATTGCCATTTTATGAACTCCAGAAGGTAAACAAGATTATATACATATCTATGGAAAAGCTAGTTGGACTAGTATCTCTATTTGCCTTTGAAAAGTCTTTCCCCTTTTGCTACCTCACCACCTCCTCTGACTGCAAGATACTGCTAGAGCGCAGACCACCGGCATTGTTACTCACCTCTTGATTTTGGTCTCCTGGCAAGAAAGGAAGCAGAAAGGGGAATGCTCATGTGTTGAACATGTGACTCTTACAGGCTCAAATACAGCGTATCCTGAAGAAACCTTTCTGTCTTCCACTGTTTCTGTATTTAGTAGCTGATACACTTAGAGAATAATATATATTTGCATATTATATAATTCTTCTATATAACTTGGTTGCCATTAGCTTTTAGAATAATCTATAAGGGAGAAACTGAGGCACCTGTCTGGGATGTGACTTTCCTGAGGTCCTGCAGTGGTCCTTTGCCAAAACCAAAGCTGGGATTCCCCCTCAGAAGCACTTCTGTCTTCTCTTTACTCCTGACTTCTTTCTTCTTGTCTTCAAACTATTGTTTTGTATTCTAAGACACATATGTATAGCACGCTTAGCTGTTTTTTATCTTTTGAATCCCGGTTTAGAGTTCTCTGTCTCACAAAGAAGGTGCTGGTAATTTTCATCATGTTATTTCAAAGGCAAAGAAATACTAGATTCTGTTTTCTTCTGTAGCTGGCTGAAGTCTCACAATCAAACATTGCTTCCTTCAGCTTTTGAAGAAAAATTAAAAGAAGCTCTTGCCCTGCAGTCATTGGCAGCTGCTGCAGCGGTTAATTATCCATATTTCAGGCCCAGATTTACTGTACAGCTTAATCAGCATTTCTCTAGGCTTGTGTAATCTAGGAATGGTTTTAAGAAGCATGACAAAAGTGTACATACAGGGTCATACAAACCCACTGTAGGTGCATACACCATTTTAATGTCACTATCACCATTCTAAAGCTCTGAGGGGGAACAGAAATCTCCATTGTCTGCTGTGGAAAAGACACAAATTCTTTGTTGTTTTAATTCACCCTGGAATTGCACCAAGGTGAGTCTGTACTGGCAAACAAGTTGCCTCTCCCGTTTGCTCCTGAGGGGAGGCCTGGGCTCTGATGGCATCCTTGTTAGTTCACTTCGGTTCTCTTTGCAGAGCGAATAAAATATTTATTCTGTGATGGAACTGGTGTAGGATTTCAGCAATGATTGGGTCCGGAGGCTGTTTCTGATGGGTAGTTCATACCACCTATGCATCAGGTTTGCTCGCTCACATGTTTTCACCCCTCCTCCAGCATATCAGTATTCCTGCAGAACCACAACGTACCTGTGGCCCCCCTCACAAGTTCTCTAGCCCCATCCCAAGACGTGCGTGATGTTATCACAGTATATAAAACCCACCCTGGATAATTATGACACAGCAGTTGCATTACTGCAGGCATTCTGACATTAAATATAAGAAAACAAATTAGTAATTCTGTCTCAGGGCTATAGATTTACTTTTCTGTTAGTAAACTAAAGAACACAGGGATGAATCCAAGCATTGCACCAACAGTGAGGGGATGAGTCCAGGTTTTGTGCCTTGATCATCCTGAGTGTTAAGGTAGTAGAACAGTTCCCTACACAATTTTCATTTAGGCCACCTAGTGCTATCCTAAACTACCGTTAGGCAAAGTTCAGAAACACAGCCAGGCTCTGTTCCCAATATGCTGTCACACTCTTTCATAGCAGAAAAGATTTGAAAATGAAAAATGTAGCCAGGCTTCAGGGCAGGGAATGGGCTTTGGGACGGTTTAGGTTGCTGGACTGTATCTAGAGGTGCAACATGAGACATGTAGAACACCCTGGTCAAATGGCTGGTCTGACCCAGAGAGGCCATGTGGGCACAAGTCACCCTGGGCCACCAGTCATTGGCACCGGACATCGCTGTGTGGAACAAATGGCTTTAGCAGTGTAGATACAACCTAAGTTGTCCAGGGTGCTTAGGCGTATCGTCGGAACAGTCTGGGTGAGATTTGCAAGGAGAAATCTTGGACGTGTCCTACGTATTATCATGAATTAGGTGCTTCACATGCCTGCTCCGAGGACCGGCTTGGCAGTTTGTGCAGCCTCTGTTTATCCTGCCTGCACTTTACAAGACTCGGGCAGGTTCCAGCGGGAGCTGCTGACGTTGCCTGCAGCAGGAGAAGGTGAGGTCTGCAGGCAGCCTGAAAGGAAGGTGAGGAAGTGGTGAGACCTCCTGCAGCGCTGAGGGGCATAGCCATCGTACAGCTGTGGGATTCATGCAGGTCTCACATGGTTGTGGGTCTGGAGAAAGAGACCCTCTCCCAGGCTCCCTGAAGAGGGTTAATAGCTCTGTATCCCCAGATTAAATGGCAAGGGTTAGCATCCTGCGACGGTAAAACCCTCGTTATACCTGACACAAGCAGGCAGGCCTTGCCTGCATGGGCACTGCAGTCGTGAGGCAGCTTG
The DNA here is from genome assembly GCA_008921705.1 of Burhinus oedicnemus. Classification (NCBI taxonomy): domain Eukaryota; kingdom Metazoa; phylum Chordata; class Aves; order Charadriiformes; family Burhinidae; genus Burhinus; species Burhinus oedicnemus. The sequence goes on from VFFE01007724.1 coordinate 922,377, forward strand.
CTTAGTGCATTTTATTTGTATGTGAAAAATATCAACCCAAAGCTGTGGCAATTGCAATTTCCAGGTATATTTTCACCCACAGAAAGTTGGAAAGTACACATCAGCTTGTTTACATTTTTGTTTAGTATCAGAAACCTGACATTGTATACATCTCAGTGCCATAACAGCCCTTGAGGTATGTAGTTACGGAGTGTGGGGATCAGATTTCCTTTTCAAAAAATGTCAAAGTTTTGATGTTTCCCACAGAATAGGAATTCATTAATACAGTTGTCTCTCATTACGTCAAAATGTTTTTTCATAATTTCAATGAATTTCATTTTGGCATATGAGGTAAGATACATTGACCTTAATAATTTGCTATGATATGCAATTCACAATGAAAAAGGTTTCAATACATTTTTACTCAGAGTTACATGTTGTTATTTATTTTTCTGGTTCTGATAAAACTGTAGTTTGATAGTGAATAATTCTCTTGAATATTTTTCCCATTTCTATTACAAACATAATGAATTTGAAATGAACTAGTCGGAATATATGGCATATAAAACAGTCAAATGTTTACAGTGTCTCAACTGAATTTTTTTTTTTTTTAGATTTGTGGAGAGGAACAATTTGATCGAGAATTGTGAAGAGTTATCTGGAGGTGGAATGACTTACCATAGAGTAGTATACAATCACAGGACTGTAGCAATGACAGTTACTCTCCTTCCTTCTTGTTTAACTCAGAGCTCAACAGCAGATACAGGATGCTCTGAGGTATTGCAAAAACTCATTAGTTCTCTATAAGGAAAGTTTGCCCTGGAGTTCACAGTTATTATCCTTGAAGCTAACGATGTGAGTTGAAATTCTATGCAGCTTCGGTGCAGCGTGTTTCTCCATTTACTGTGTCACCTCGGCTGAACCCTTTTGGCTCTGAGAGCCTTCCTGTAGTCCGCCAGCAAAATTGCAGGTTATGGTGAACAAATGCTTCAAGTTCTTGGGTAATTTCTGGATTAATCAATGGAAATTTTTACAGCTCTAGTATTTTTCTGCTGAAAGGATAATTATTTTTCCTATTTTGCCTTGAAATGAACAAATGGATAACACAGACTCCCAGACCAGTGTAAACATGCATATTTCTATAGCTTCACGTGCTCAAAATTTTATTCAGTCACATGAGTGCTGTCCGTTGAATTCTCCAATCTCTTACTAAACCTGCAATTACTATTGGCACTGGGCAGCAGGTAGTATGCTCTTTGCTTGCAGGTGCTAGCACATTTGTGCTAGAAATCTATGAAACCTGGGTGTATGTGATGTAATTATGGACACAAGAGGCAGATGTATATGCAATGGACCAGATTTTGAGAGGCTTGTGGTTGGCTGTGAGAGCTGAGTTGTTAAGTGGCCTCCATTCAATGCTGCTGGCCAGCGCTAAGCTCTTTATTCGCTGTAAAGCAAAAGAAGCACAAGACAGAGATGGCTTATATTCATCTCTCCTTTGACTAGCCCTGTAGGATGGAGCAGCTCGCTGAGGAAATGATCTTCCTGAGTGGCACATGATCCCTTCACCTTTCCTTCTGGGGCAGCCCGTACACGAGGCTGACCCCAGTGAGACCTGTATGGTTCCTATCTAAGCAGCCATGTGCATGCCTCACAAAGGAAGCAGGTTCAAAACACTCAGCCAAAACACTCCCACATGACAGCCCACTTGTACCATTACAAAATTCAGAGCTAGACGGAGATTTAAAATGTCTCTATAGGAATTTTACTGTTTAAATGCTTACAACTTCCCTGCATGAGGGAAGAATCCAAATATGAAATTCAGACTCAAATGCTTCATCATATTATAAACCAACATTTTGCATATAAACCAACTCTTTCAACAGTTTGGCATCTTCATGGTTAGTTCTCTTGCTAATCCCATTTTGCTATATGGAGAACTCAAAAAAAGGAAATAGTTAGATGCTATTGTGTACCAGAGTAAAATCCAAATCTTAGATGATACATTTCATCAAAATCCAAGACTTCTAAACCTCACTATAAAGTGAACCGAGGTCAACTGCATATATACAATCTGCAACCTCCACTTGTAATTTAATTCATAGCCTGAACAGGACTTGTCATTTTTCATTAGAAACTAGGCTAATTGTGTTGTTTTACTTGTAATGGAAGAAGGCCAAATTTATGGCTTGAGATAGGAACAGAGTCTATATTTTTGTGAGGTTAATGTCAGGGGAACATCCTGGGCTTAGTGATAATTTCTGAGCTGTGTAGTGGACTCTAAGGTGATCTGCAGTCCAGATCGCAGACTCTTGCCTCAGAATGTGCTTGCTGCTTTAATCCAATTTTTATACTCCTAAATTATACAGAGTATAGTGCATCTTCAGGTAAAGTGCAATGTATTTAGCAATGACATATAGGCAGTTAAATGAGATCGTTTGAAAGGCAGAAGACCTTACTTCAATATTCCCATCCCTGAAAAGAAGACATGCAGCAGCATTGCAACAGATTTCTCTTCTCTGTTGGCAGGTGAAGGCTGCTTCACCAAACTTTCCCATTTTGGCATGATGCAGCGAAAGGGGCTCTTCCTCCCACCTTTGTGCAGCAGGGCCCTATCCTGAACTAAACATTCCCCTTCTCCGAGAGGGGCGTTTACTAACAGTAGTAGATCAGGGCTGTGTCTCTCAGGAATGTGGGCAATAAATCAAGAGGTCTGGAAGTACTGCCAGTTTAGAAAATTAATAAGAGGAAGTATCAGCATCTTATTTAATTGGTTATAGCCTTTTTGTCATGGTCAATACATAAATCTCACAGCAGGTCATAGCTGGTGCTAAACCCACAGGCAAAGAAGAACACAGTTGGGCAGAGTTTGAGGTTTGATCCAATTGCCTCCTGCTAAGGAGACAAATCCCAAAGTGAAGGAACCTCAGTGAAGACTGAATGCCAGCTAGACCAGAATTATTAAAATAAGCTGTCTGGTTGTGAGACAAAGGCTTTCACTGTGATGTTGCCATGCCAGGCTTTGAAGCATACAACCACTAATTATTGGGTGGCTTTTGGTAAACATGGTTTATAATTCAGTTGTTTCCACCCCGGTAACCTGCTTCTACCCAAAGTGCTGTCAAAATGGAACCAGGTTGCAGTAGTGGATCTTTGCAAGTACCAATGTCTTGATCACTGACCTTATTTTGATTCTTAAGATTGGATTGCTGCTGAGGACAATCAGAAAAACGTGAAACCTTCAAGTTTCAGGCTTCTTCGGTCCCCATGTTTCATGGCTATGCAGTAAAACTGTTCTTACAGTGATCTGACAGATCCACAACTTTCTTCAAAGTTTCGTGCCATGATGTTGACTGAAGGGCATAAAGCATGATAGCAAAAGCTGCTATCCAAATAAACATACCTCCTGAGCATCCTCCAGCACTGACTCTGAAACTATCCCTACATTAGGTAATTTTCCTCCATGAAAGTAAAAACTGACATGGTGGTTGTAATTTAGATTTGGAGGCTGTTGGCTGGTTGCAATGAAGGCTCTAATTTGATCCAGACTAACAATTTGACAGGTATATGCTGTTTCCCATGTAATGACAAGAGCCACTAACTAAAGCAGCCCATTAGACTGAGCCAATGAGGCAACTCAGTTGTGTATTCAAAGTAGGAAAGCAGAGCAGTATTGAGCTCAACAGTTGGACTGGCAGCTGCCTCATCCTGTTTATGCATCAGTCTCTGACGATAGGAAGCAGTGGTAATGATGGGCTACAGACCTGATGACCTCTCTGGAAAGTAGAAAACTGTGCTATGCATTTATCACCAACAAGGACAAAATTTTCTGTTCCATGACAGAGTTTTAACTTTGCAGCAAAATAAGATGACACATCAAATTCCTTTCAATAATGCAAAGCAGCCAAAACCTCAGCTCACTGGCTTCTCTAAATAAATGGAGACAGTCCAGGATGGTGCATACATAGAATCTGGTCCATACTTTCCATCTTTGATGCCAATGATGTTGAGATAACCCCTTTTCCAGCTTCTGTTATTGTTATTGCCTCATCAGTCAATGCCTCGGTTACTTATATCATTCCAGTAACCTCAGCAGAACTTTGATTACATTTACATGACTTGGCAGCATATATCATGTCTATACGAAACTTCCCAGTCCTCACAGACAGAGATGGGCCAGTACCACAAAAAGGGACAAGTGTAGGGAACATGTTTCACCAAGGATTTTACATAGCAAATGTAAAAACCCAAAGCTGCTTAATTAAATAGTTTATGCTGAAAAATCATTTAAATATAATAATATGGAATTAAATTAATTTTGAATGAATTTTCAGGGCTCTTAACAGTTTCCACATTACAGGAATCACCTAGAAAGTACAATGGAAAAGATCATATTATTCTTGGTACTTTAGTCAAGATTCTGTATAAAATTAAAACAAAATGAGTTTATGTTTTGTGAAATTTGATGGCAATAGTGTTCAGTAACTTATTGAAACAGCAAAAGCAGCCACGTGGTTACAAATTATATGCAACTAATTATGCACAAGTTTTGAAAATCAATACAAATTTTAGGTACTGTGCTGGCAACACTAAAATTACATGATGGAGATTTTTCTTGTTCTGAACTACAAAAACCTCTTTTGAGTTGTGTGTGTATTCATTTGTGAGTGGGAAGACAGCTGAAAAAACCACGGCAGAAACTACAGAAAAAAAAAAATTAATTCTGTATTTTCCTGTACAGAGTGAGGATCCTCAGAGCAGACATAAGGATGAGTCACTCCAAGTGCCACATGCTGGGGTGGTGGCTTAGGAGGAGTCATAGTGTGATCTTTAGCCAATCTCATTCTGACCTGGCTCTGTTAGCTCTTTAATTGAGGCATTATCTCAGGTTAACATAGGAGCTAATAGCTAAATCCAAATGTTACGGGACTGTCAAGGCTATAAGGGCAGCTATTGCTTCCCTCTCAGCTTCATCATGTAACCATAAAATATGGTTTGATAATCTGTTATTTCATTAAATAGCATGCATCTACATCAGTAGTGGGGAAAGGATTGTGATCCAGCCCCTCAGAGGGGCTGCCTTATCTAGTTAATGACTACACAGGGTTTATTTTTATAACGAGCACCTTTTTTATTTTTTTCATTGACTTTTTCTGATTCCCACTAATCCCAGTCCAATCAGACTCTTGCAAATGGGACAATGAGGGACATTTTTTTCAACCATGGACTTTTCCCAGACAGTTTCAGAAAGAGATAAGGAGCAGTCTCAGCAGCTGCCACATTAAATCTGGGTGCTTCTCGACCTTTCTAGCTGAGATGCTCTGCAGCCTGTGTTTATTTAAACACATTGTGTTCAAATAGAAATGCATGTCTCCTTCTCCCTTGTTTTCCCCCCGCCATGAAAATTAAAATAAAATAAAACAAAACAAATCAATACAGCTTGCGGATGATCCAGGTCATGTATTTTGTGCTTAGGCACCATATAAGGACAGCACCCATGGGACCTGTTCCATATGGCATTGAGCTCTTGCTGATTTCTATTCAACCATACATTTCCTCATCACAAGGTCATGCCAGAATAGCTCAAGTACCTGCAGCTCTATGGGCATCATGATGATGCAGATGAATCTCTTTGCCTGTGGTCTCTTCTACCTGATCTGCTGCTGTAGTGAGAATACAGCATTACAAAGGCTTATATCTGCTGCATGTTTATTCTATCTTTTTCTTTCATTGTTTATTCATGACACTGACTCAGAAATTATGCATTATTCTAATTATCACAATTGTGTCCAAAAGAAGCATTTCTATTACCAGTACCTCAATTTCAGTATTTGGACCACAGGATACCGTTTAGCTGCAGCTGTTGAAATTGGCTGAATTTTTATAATACCAACTGCTGAAGCTATAGTATGGCTATGTTAATCCTACCATTTATATTAGCACAAAAGTAATTGAATACTAAAGCTGCTCAATTTGCATTACAAAGTCATTTCAGTAAAATAATAGCAAGTATGAATCTTTATTCTTATAGCATCAAATAAAACTGGCCTTTTGCGCATAAGATTTATTTCAAAATAGAATTAACCATGAACAGTTCCACAGGGAATTCCTGCCCTTTTTTCACATGAGTTTTAAGCAGCTTTTTCTAAAGCAGGAATCAACATGGATAATATTACAATTCATATGGGCAAAATAAACAAGCACAATTTCCTTTAATCACCTATGAATATGCATAAACAAAATATCTCCTCTGTGGTTTAGATATCAGAGGCTTATTGCTAGTGTAGGAAAGCTTTGCAAAAAAACCAAATTGAGGGGAAGTCAATCAGCTGAGAATAGTCAATCAGAAAACACATCTTTCATCCCAAGTAGATTAAGTGGCAAGATGATTTAGGTACCATGTAAGTATTCCATAAAGCCCACAAGATTTGTTGCTTTTTTTCAACCTCAGCTAAGACAGCATCCTGGATAACTGTTACAATAGTCCCAAACAAACAATGAAACCCAGAGAGTGGCATGTTTATTTTCAAATATTTATAGAGTGACTTGGCTAACTTTGGCAAAGGAAGAGCAAATCCATCTTAATGGGTATTAAACAGCAAATAAAACTGCACAAGAGACTCCATGGTGTAAAGAGCTTAAAGACTAATTGCAGCCACTGTACAATGAGCAAAAGGAAACAAGACATCTCAAACACAGTGGGATAAGAAAGGCCAACAATTATGCTTTCAAGGTCACATAGTTAGCAAATGTTAACAGCTGCATGATACCTCTACACATATTATTAAGGAGACTGATTCTCCCTTGGACACAGGTTTCCTTACTCTACCAGAGCAGCAAAGGAAGCTTTATTTGAAATAACATTTAACTCCGGAATAGGCTAAGGGTCCATTTGCCCATCTGATCAAATTACCATGTCAAGAATTTGCAGATCACTTGAACTGCAGAATCTCTCTATATGTGTGTGTCAAATACATATTCATTCAGCTTAAACACGGGCAAATGAGAAGGCTGAAATAAAGCCATGTTACCCCCCGTTTGCTAAGAAAATGCACAAATCCTGAAGTGGCTCCTCAGATGTCAAGAGGTAACTTGTAAAGAAAAAATAATAGAGCCCATGTTGGAATCTTAAGATAATCTTGTAGGGAATGTAGAGGAGAAGCAGCAATGTTAATAGTTTGGTGAAAAAGGATTATGACTATATTCTGTGTATAAGGGAGAAGGCTCCTAGATCCAAGAAAGTTGGGGTTATTGATGGAGCAGTGATTGCACACAGTAAAAGCTAAGGTGCTTAGGGGACCTGGGTATGCTGAATATAATCATGATAACTTCTCACTTAGGACAGGGAGAGGTAACAAAGGAATTCAAAGAGCTTAGTACCAGTCTCCATTGACTTCTTTGGGAGTTATGAAGTTATGAACAGCACACAAAATCAATATAAATTATTGTCCAAAGAATCATAGTAGTATGTTTTATATATTTTTATACTAATACCAATTACCATCCAAGAATAAAAAGGAATCAGGCTTAGTGTTCATAAAAAGTTTGAGATCTTCAGATGAAAGGCACTGCAATAGCCACACATTTTGTAGTAAAAATAAGGTAAGACTCAGGTTTTTTCCTTCTCTCCAGTGTTACTACCTGTAGGATAAAATCGGAGACAAAATGCTAGTCTGTGCCCTCTTTGATTTTTAAGTGCAACCCAACCCTGATATCTCTTTTCAGCTGGAATTCACATATGAGCTGAAGAATAATAATTTTGTTTGGCATGTGTGATGTCGTCCAGCTATTTTTACAAGAATGCTGAACACAGCTGTATGTTTCAGTCTCATAATACACTTCTTGCTTGGTTACACGATACAGTTATTTCATACCCTGTGCTGTTAAAAGCAGTTAGGGTCACTAGCTTCCCATCTAACATTTCTGGCTCATGGAATTTTTCAAATTGACAAATAGGTTCAGTGTGGGTTCAACACAGTTTTTGAGCCTTGCTTTTTGCTGATACTTCTTAAAATTCCAACTCCTTCTTCTTCCTTCTCCCCAGGCATTGCAGAATAGACGTAAATAGGCACCATTCTCATTCATGTCACTTGTGGTTATGATTGCCTTATGACTCCTGAACTGCTGGGAAAGTATACATTTTCCATAAACTTTTGCCTTCAATATTTACCTGCTTGTCAATTTAACATTCATTCTTCTGATGCCAAGATATATTCTGTATAATTCTATTCAGATTCCAGCTTGCATTTTTCTTCTAGTGGTTCAGAAAATGTAAATAAAAGGAAACTTAACAGAACAGAAATATATATATTTTTCCCCTTTTTGTGAACTTTGAGTTTATTTTTCTGTTTTTCGTCCCAATATTAATATATGTTACTGTGTGAAACCTTCATCAGGTGCAAACGAGTACAACCCTGTTTAGCTGAATAAAAGATGTTAATTTACAGCAGCTGAGGGTATGGTCCCAAGGTTAGAATATAACATCTCTTTAGCATACGTTTTTCTCTAATGTGGTACTGACTGCTTCATTACTAGATTATTTTTTACTGTGAAGAAGAATATATGCCTTTGCTTTACTCTAGGCCAAGATGAATCATATGACTACATACTTATCTTTGTCTAGTGTAGCACATCTGAGTGGGTAAAGAGCAACCCCATGGTAATAACCCTTGGCCTGACAAGTAACAGGTGCACTGTGCAGATAGCTGAAATTCTTTAATTAAAACTAATAATTTAGCAAAACTGATTTCCCAACTTGCATTCATATTATAATGAAGTTTTTTGGGAAGAAATATTTTGTACTAATTTCTAGTGGCTACAAACAGTTTTATACCATCCTCTTTTATCCTACATTCTGTATCTCACGCACTATTTTTTTCACAAGAGTAATAGCACAAATCACCTTTGTTGGATCATTGTCATGCACAGCATTCGTTATTTCAATGTGATATTCTGCCTTCTTTTGAATTTAGTCTCTTTGAGCTGTGTTTCTGAAGATATTCTCCCAGATCTAATGGCAAAGTCAGATCACTGACACTGTTCTTAGACTGGTTTACTCTGATTATCTTTATGGAGATGCTGCACATGACTTGACTTAACCTTGCACATCTGAATGGTTCTGCAAAGATGTGCAAGCTGAACTTATCCCACTAAAGAGAATGCATTGTGTTCACATTTGGCTTTGATTTAAGATGTATCAGTACCTATTAACTGTGCTGGTAGTTAATATTATCCAAAACTTTTGAGTATGAAGAGTGGTTTTGTGGTTCTTAAAACTGAAAAATACTCATTATGTGGTAGAAACTTTGTATTCAGATTGAAAATTTTCATCATTCCCACCTAAATTATCTGTATTCTTTCTGAAAATACTTTGTCTTGCCCATCTAAAGGTAACCTTACAGCTTCTTATTTGTGAAGCTCTACCACCTTCTCATGTGATTAAGTAGGGACTTGGAATCTGTCTGGGAGGGAGGAAGGACATGACCAACTTAATTTCCAAAATTTGCCTTCTGCTGTGTCTTGAAAATTGCTTAGATATGATCAACCAGTCAGACTTTTAAAAATTGCAGTTCACATACTTTCAGGAGTGAAAGCCTAAAACCTGCTGGCTTACTTCCTAGAGAATATCATTGCCAGCAAAGGTGGGCACAGTAAGAAAGACTAGGAAGAGAGGTGAGGGAAGACAGAGATGAGTGTTAGAAGAGTGACCGAAGGGGAAAGGGGTATTGTCAAGGGAATGGAGGAAAAGCAGAGGGAAGCAGAGTGAACAAGCCTATCGCTGCTGGAATAAATGGCACTTCACATTCTTTTATTGTCTAGCAAGTGTCTGTAATATGTACAGGAAATGGAGGGTTATTTCCCCTTTGGAGACTGGGGCACATAACAAAGAACAGATGTCTGATCATCCTATGTGATTTCTTCCCCCCCATAGGGCTCCTGCTGTATTTAATCCATGGGTCACATTAAGGCACTGACCAGATACCTACTCCAAATTATTTTTTTGTCCTCATCACCGAGTTCACATATCTTCCCACATAATTAACACTAATATTGTTAGGATTCTGAGAATTGATGAGGATTTCTTTCCTTATTACACTGCAATATCCAAGACCCTTCAATGCTGTGGAAAAAGAAAACAATTTCCTCCTTCCCATCACCTCCCCTACCATGATTTAACCCCCACCATGCAACCGCTCGTTCATCCTCCTTTGCCCCCACAAGGGAGAAGAGGAAGAAAAGGAGGGGAAAGTTGAAAAAAACTCATGGGTTGAGATAAAGACAGTTTAATAGAAAAATATCAGAAGAGGAAAAATAACACTAATAACAATGATAATAATAACACCAGACACTCTCACCACCCGGTGAATCGGCATTGTCCCAAGCAATGACTGCCGATTCCCGCCATCCGGTTAACTGTCATTTATATACTGAACATCATGTGTATGGTATGGAATATTTCATTGGTCATTCCATCATTCTGTCTATTCTTCTTTGGGAAGCTGAAAAAACAATCCTGGAATCATATTAACGTCACTTAGCAACAACTAAAACCAATAGGTATTATTGACATTCCTTTCACATCAATCACTAGAAAGAGAAATTAACTCTTTTCCCAGCTGAAACTAGGACATCCCTCCAGCCTGAAATTTGACTCGGTCCAGAATAGGCCAGAGACTGTAATTTAGGGCAATTACCCATAGTGTGAGACATCATATCTCAGGCTCCTACTTGACACCAAGATGAACAGGACTTGAACCTTTGTCTTTTATACTATTGCCTGCCTTCAGAGTGTTACAAATGAAATTCCTCACTAACTTTGACCTGTACAAGTTTCACTGAAACCAGTATGCTTCTGTGGAGTGTTTCAATGCCACTGAATGCAAAAAAAAAGCCATTATACTGAGAAACTGTTGCTGAGTTCTGCTTTGGAAAGCCACTAGAAATGACAGTGAAGGGAAGCATAGAGAGTGTAAGTCACCTTTTAGGTAGTTTGGAGGGTGATGGAATTTGAAAAAGGTGATAAAAATATGCTTTTATCAATTTTCAGAAAGCAGTACAGGAGAGAATTTCAGTTAAAGCTGTTTCTCATATTAACCTTAACATTCTCTGAATTATTACTTTTTGGTTTTATTTTAGAACTATGCAGAAGCCTCATTGTGCAAGAATGGTATAAACAATGACCTAAAGAAAGTGCTTTCTAAGTTCAGACAGAATTAAATATAGGTTGTGATCAAGGGAACAAACCTAAGTTGTAGGGCAGGGCTGTAATGTCACATGGGGAAGAAAATATGGTTGCATAGGTGAGTAACTGGCTCAATTAGTGGCCTTCAAACAAATCAATGACATTAATTTCCTTTACTGGACTTCTGTGCGTAGGCATTGCAGAACTTGCTATATAAAACCCAAATAGATTCAACATAAAGAAACAACAGGTGAATTTCCTCACATACTTATTTCCATCTGCTGTTAATGATAGGTGTCTTATTACATATTCATATTCAGTCTGCAGTGTAGGGAAATGCCTTATTTTACTTTCTTGATTTTGCTCTATTGAATTTAACTGGAAAATATATGTGACAGTTATGAAGCACAGACTTTGACAAGACAAATGATCTGTAATTTTTCCCAGGAAAGAGAAAAAATACAGAGAAATGAACAGTAGGATGAATAGAAAATAATGTATTCATTAAAGGAAAAATAGATCAAGAAAGGTATGGTGCTTTTTTCTGTTTATTTAAAGTAATTAGGGTTGTAGAATTTTCTGTGATATTTCATTGATTTTTCAATTATGAATGAGATCTCCAGGTACTGTTAAGTAAGATCATTCTTATCCAAATGATGCAGATTTACATGATGTAAAAGTCTTGCTTATTAACCTTGTGTTTCTTCACAGGTCAAATTCATCTGCACCTGATTTAGATTTAGGATTCTTGGATCTTCAATCCATCATATTTAATGGAAATATGTTGCTCAGCCTAGGACTTTTACACGAGTTAACAGGGCACACACTTTCTATGGAAGACAAGCAAACGTACTGAGGAAAAAATGTATTGAGCCTGCTCTATACTATGCCATTGACTTGAGATAAATTTGGTGTATTTTCTTCATGGAAGAATGGTAGACTAGATTTTACTCTCTGTTTATAGCTGTAGAAATGAGGAAGCTAGATCGGAACATACTCTAGGATTCTTTCAGATGCCTATGAAGTATAGATGGGTTGTGTATTTCCATAATTCACTGGAAAAAGAAGATTTTCTTTTTTTTTAAATGCAATTGCCAGGGAACAAAATAATGAAATAAAACTAAACACCCGATATCCCTTCATGTCATAAAACATATTTCCTACAACGTACTGTATGGTCTACCTGCCACCGATGCAATCCTATATTAAACAGCAGAGCTGTATCTGCAGTAAAACTGGGTTAGAACGAGCAGAACTTATCATCTACGTTTCCAAAGGAAAAAGACTGGAGTTATTTCATCCACAGAGCAGCATTTCCCTGCTCTCTTGCGTTTTCAAGTTACCCTGAGTTACTCAGCCAGATATGCTTCTGATCTTAAAACACAGTCACATCTACTTTGCAGCAAAGAAGAAATCATTAAACACATTTATCTTTCTGAAAAATGGAATTCTTACTGTTTCGCCTGGATTTCTGACAGGATAGTGAACAGTTTCATCCAAAATCAACACCTGAGCTTCCAAACTAGGCACTTATTTCATTAATCGCCTTGCAATGATGGTATTTATCTACAAACAGAAGTTAATTCATATGAACGTACAGTGTGATCTTAAAAAGTGTCATTGCTCACCCTCTTCACACTGTGAAACACAGATGAAACTAAACAGAGTAAGAGGCTCTTACCCTATATAAAAAGTTGTAGAGCTACTAAAGAGCTATTAGAGAATAACTATCCTTGCATGACACCATGTGTAGATAAGTTCTTCTCATGTTGCATATTACCAGCTACGACTGGAAACCTTCCTAAGAACCATGCTTCTTTCATACTGCAAATATGGGAGAAAAACCCCCACGTTGTATCTCAGATATCACTGAATGAATATTTGACAAGGATTAGCTATTTGCAGATGACGTTCAAGAGTGATCTCAGAATGATGCTGGTATTGACCTTGGATATTTCTTCTATTGTAGTAATTATTATAAGATAAAACTGACTTTTTTTGGAAGGCAAAATAGAAAACAAATCAAATTTACATACACTGGTAGTTAATTCTGAGTATTCATTATGAAAACACCTTTCATTTCATAGTTTTCTTCCAGCATGGAGATGTACCATCCCTTTGAATTACTAACAGGCTTTCCAAATTGTAGCTTGTCGGAGAAAGAAAATGGGAAAACTTTCTCTAACGAGTTTTCAGCTGTGGCCTTATGCTGCTCGAGACCTAAAATGTTACTGTTGGTTATACAGTAGCAAATGTTTTTGTCATTATTTTATTAAATTTCGTAGCAAAGGAAAGGAATAGTGCATCAATGCTTTATGTTTTCTTTAAAGAAAAAGCTAACCTGGGTCACAGAGGCCAATGGGAATATATACTATAAGCATCATATTTATTCTGCTTGCAAACGCCAAATGACTGAACATCTGGAAAGCCATATTTAAAGAAAAAGTTTCCCAGACCATTTGATAGCTTTTACATCTGTAGCAATGTACTGTGGGTCATATTAATAACTCTGCCTAAGTTGGACAAAAACCATTTCTGTTAGCTTTTCTTTCCACAACTACCGTCTATGAGAAAACTATCCTGAATTTTCAAAATAATAATTATAATCCCAAGCTTAAGATATCCCTTGTTTTTATGCTTCTAGAAAAGTTCTGATTTACACACAAAATGCTGTTTCAAAGTATCAGCTAGTTCAGAGGACATTTAAAAACCAGAGTTAGAAAACTACATCATCTTTGTTTGACTTCATTTTTGTAGAAGAACATATTTCTCAATTACTAATAAATATGCAACACAGTCACAAAAGGCAGTAACTTGGTGGATTTTTTGAGTGGAATCATTAGTACTGCAAGCGAAGGGTAAATCTCGATAAATTCTTACTCCTTTTGAGGGAAGCTACTGAGCTTTATTTGGCTATGTTCCACATTTTGCATATTCTTTGCTGCATCCTGTGTGTGCTCTAATTTGAGACAGACTCCAGTGGGAGAATGCACCGAGCGCTATTGTAAGACATAATAATGATTAGAACCCTTTTTCCAGTAGTAGGCAGTAATGCTTCCATTGAGGTCATTGCAGAAGTTATTGTTTTAGCTTGAGTAATGAAGTAATGAAGCTTAATGCACGTAGTTGCTTTCTGAAATAGAGGAATCTATTCGCTTTTCACTGGGAAAAAGTTTCTATTGTAAATATATTGTAGCAACTGTATTGCTTTTTATATTACATAGACACATGATTCCTTCTTACTTCTAATTTTCAAACTAATTAGGCTAAAAAAGATGGGAATAAATTGTAAAGAATTAATTCCTTCTGGGTGGTTCCATCCTATATAGTTGGAGGGGGAGAGGGGGAATCCCAAAGCAATCATTACATCTGCACGATGTTGTCAGTATGAAGGACTACGCAAGCCACACCGGGCACTATGACTAGGTAGAAGACAAAAGCTCTTACGCTTTGTTTTTAACTCTGCTCAACACACCTGCTTATCCTTGACACACAGGACAGCTTCTGCAGTGTCTGGACTACTTATTTTGCAGGTCATAAAGCTTTACACAGAGATTTCATCATCAGACTCAATGATCTGTGAAGGATCTTGAACTTATCGACTCATCCAGGCTTGATTTCAAGACTCATGCAACTGCTGCTGCCTTTATCTTTATCCTTCATTTTCCGTTCATACTTTTCAATAAAAAAATCCTTACTGATAGTTACAATTCTTTTTTTAAAATGATGCATTACCTTCAGTTAAAGAAAGAAGAGTGTCTTGACTAATTAATCCCTGGTAGATTGGCACGGGTCTTTTTCTTGGAGACAAAAGACCAGAGTGCACTCTCCTCATTGAGGTCCCTTTCAGATGCCCGTTGGAATCACTATGACTCCTGCTAAAGACAAAGTGTGTTCTCCAGATTCTATGTCCTCTGCTCCTTAGTCTACCTTGAAGTATGAAATAATGTAATCCAAACATCCCTTTCCTCTAGAGCGTATTTTTTCTATTAGAGGTGAAATGTGATTGGGCTAAAATACATGATGTTCTCACTGATTACTTGAATAGTTTCTACCTATTTTTTGTATGTGCTGTTGGTCATGAGATTAATTTTTAAATTGGATTCAATATACATAATTTCTCAGGTGTAACTCAGCCATTCTTGTCTCCCTTTTCCAGCAACATAGAAATGGACCTAAGACATAGGATGTCCCCAAGGTACATGCCTGTTTCCATTGGTCATAACCCCTGTAAGTTTTGGTCAGATTGCTTCCAATTTAGCTACTTTGATTGAATGTGTCGGTTCAAGTAGGAAGAACTCTTGCCATAATGACAGAAAAATGCCGTTCCAGATACGATGATTTTATTCAATTGGGATAAAAAATAATTGTGTTGACTGACTGTCTTGAAGGTCTACTACATTTTCTATAAATTAGTAGATACAAAGGCCTCTTTCGCTGAATTTTATGAAAGTAGAATGCATGTGCTTTTTTTCTACTGCTTTGATGTAGAAATTGAGAAGAAAGTTAAGGATGATGTAATTGTGAATTGAAATGAGCAATTACAGTAAAGACCCTTGAAGTAAAAATGATATTTAAATAGAATTAATTTATAATTCAGTTGTTAGAAATGTCTCTTTGAGGGATTAACTTTTCATACATCACCAAAATAGAACGCAAAGAACTAGCTGTTCTAAACCAAGCATTAGTCCATTGATATTGTCCAGTAAGTGGTACTATATTCCTGAACACATAAAAAGTGCCAAGATATTTTTTCTTAGCAAACAATACTAGCAATAGTGCTGCTTTTCCTTTCATATATAATTTCTATTGTGTTAACGATTGATATTTCCTATGGTACATGTAACCATAAGATGCTGTCTTAGATAAGGCCAACAAAATGCACTTTTGATACTATCTGAGGATCAAACAGAGGATGCATTCTACAGCTTTGAAAATGATGCTTTTTTAACTTATGGTGCAATGAACATATTTGCTTTTCTTTTTTAAAGTCAAATTATTACATGTCACAATTACTTGCCCTTCTTCATTAATTTTAGATATCTCAGTAAGTTGATCCAAAAATCTCTCACCTACAGTTTAGGGTCACTGAGAACAAAGCTTGTTTGTTTTTATTTGTAATGCTTAGTGGAAAAGAGCTTTCTTCAAGTCATGAAACAGCCATAATAAATTAACATAAATCAGCAGGCTCCTTTCAGGCAATGTTAGGTCAGTAAAGTGAAGCAATATGCATATATTTTACATTTATTGCAGGCTCTGGGAAATAATGGAAAGAGTATTGGCTAAGTTACAAAACAATGTGCCTTCTGGAGATTGTCTGAAACAATTCAATGAACTTTTGAGACTTATGAGTATCATTCTACCAGTGGGCCAGGTGGTTTACACGTCTACCCCAAAGCACAATCTGTCATTGTCATCCTCATCATTGCCGCTGTATCTCTTGTGTGGCACCTGCAGTATTTATAGATAAAGTCAAGATTCTTCTCCTAAAAATTTGTCATTTAAATAGACCATGCACTTAGGAAAACCATAAAAAGGGGATGGAATTAACCCATATCGTGCTGGAGGCTGTCATGGTGGATGCTGCTATCATTTGGTTGAATCTAGGCTTACCGACTTCGCTAAGTACTTACCACAGAGTAAGTGTTACTTTGCCAAAAACTGCTCTTAGATCATCCAGACATCTCTGATAATTAGAAAACAGCTACCAGTACAACCTATCTCACTCAGAACTAGGAAATTCAGAGCCTCCATAATGTCATGATTGTTAGTTTATTTACTTGTAAGACTATCAGTTACATCCATCATAGGTAGGGTCATTGCATGCATCCTGCCTGGACCCTCAGTGGTTATCAATGCCACACTACATAAAAAAATTGTGTTGTGTTCATAGCACTTAAGTGTGTTTTCATCAAGTGGTTTTTACAACTGCTCCCCCCCGGATATTATCTTCAGCACATCTGAAAAAAGGCTGAAATTTCTATCTCATAGTCTGTCTCAAGTAAGATTTAGTTATCACACAATTCAAAGTATAAATACAAATACAATACAATGAACTTTACTGAAAATAAAATCAAGCCTTTCACAGCATTTTATCTGAAAACCTGGCCCACCAACTGCTATGCATTGAAATGATATCACAGTTCATAAAAATTACAATAATTATATTTTTCCTGCAGGCTTCATGCCCTAGAGCTATCTACTGCTCTCCTGCTTCATGGCTACAGTGAACTGTGGTAGATTCTGGTCCTCATGATGCATTCCTCTGTTATTTCTTTGTTTGCTACAACTCACAAACTCCAGGCATATTTTTGAGTGAAAGTCATTATTTCCAAGGAATATTGTGATGCATTTAATGCCACCAGTGGACTTAAATATGAAACTGGAACAGAAATGGTCAACTTTCCTGGAATAATCATTGTTGTGAAAAGAACCAGAATCAAGAAATCCTTCTGATAAGAAGTGAGATGCTTACTGTTTTTCAGACGACTAACAGGACAGACACGTGTTTTAACAGCCATATATGGAGATTTATACCCCTAAATTTCCTTTAAACCTTTGCTATAGTTTTTTTGAAGCCTTCTACCAGCTTGGGTCTCAGTGCCCTGAATATTTATTGATTTACACCAAAATCAGTCAGATCACATCAAACAATCTGGCAAGCACCATTTACAACTAATCTCCACTTGCCTATTTGCAGAAAGTTATTTCCAGTATTATTACTCTGTATTACCAGTGATGGAATAATATTTTCAACTAATCATTCACTTCACTTTGGACTGTCAAATATAGCAAAGTATAGGAAAACTTGATGCAAAGAAAATGAACTAACAGCATCAATTTTTATTGAAGGACTCAAGATTTCCATCAGAAAATAGAAAATGAGATCCTAGATTTTTGCTTGACTGATACATATTAATGAGATTTATGTATATAGTGAATACTGATAAAAATCCAGCAGCACTGCATGAAGGGACTTTTTTCAGTCTTTGGTTTTTCTCATTTAGATTTGGTGTGGGGTTCTACTTAAACAGCAGCAGATGTTCGAAAATGGGAAAGAAATCTGGGTCAAGCTATTTGGAATGCTCCAAACTCTACTTTCCATTCTTGTGTTAACTCCTTTGCATCCATAGAAGGGTAAATCAGTTTCATTTGCTCATTTGATCCCACAGTTTTTCAGCTTCAAAAGTCCCTCTGATGCTGTGCAGCACAGAATGGCAAACTCTGATTTCTGGGATCTGTAAGTACATACAGACTATGGGGTAATATCTCTCTACCGGTTTTCAATCTAAAGTATAGATGGGAAAGAGAAATTTTACAAGGGAGACTATGTTGAAAACAGCCATTCTAGATAGAAGGGTAGAAAGGACACTATCCCATTTCCATGTTCGTTTGGTAGCTCGGAACAGGTTCACCGGTGCTCCACAGACCATGCTGCAGGCCAAACATCTTGGTTTTGTAGCCTGCATGAGATCTCATGGAACATAAATTTAGGAGTGGGGGAGGGAGGGCAAAGTATCCTTGGGAAGACGCAAAATGATCTTTCATAGATTTTTGTGACCTGAAGGGACAATTCTGAACATCTTGTCATATATCTGCATAACAAAAGCTACTTGTGTTTTCTAAATGATGAAGTAGCATATTAAATGTGGGGCTTCCAACCTGACTGTGTGGAGATACACCACAGAGACAGATGAGGTAACTAGGAAATAATAAATTCCTACATTAGAAGAAATCGCCAATAACACAAAGCTGCTAGACCGGCATGTAAAATATGAAAGGATTTCCTAAATGAAGATTTTTTTTCTGCTTGCAAACTACTGTATTTGTAATGAAATTATTTTCATTGGAATAAAATGAAGTACTTAACTGTGTGAAAACTATAACAGTGTGTTAAAACTGACGCATTTGGCTCTACCTCAGCTCAGTGGAGACATGGCAGTCAGGCTTGACTTCAGAAACAGGCTACACAGAACAGTCCTGCTCTGTGAGAGAAAGGGGTCTAAATGCTTTATCCTTACTACAAAATATTTTATTATTTATGTAGTGGTAAGCAATACCCTTACCTGCTTACTGACATTCCAGCAGGGAGTTTTATTCTGATACAAGAGGAATAGCTCTGCCTTTTGCTTGATTAGTCTAGAAACCCTTTTTTCGGTACTTCTGTCATCCTGGGCACTAGCACATACTTCAACAAAATTAGCTAAACTTTGTAATATGGAGAAGATGTGCCATATAATTATGAGCCTCTTCTCATTCAAATAAGTTGGTTAAAAAAAAATAAAAGGAGGAGTCCTTCAAAGTTGGCCTGTGCTGAGTAGAAATTTGGGCTGGGGTAAAAATGCACCTTTAGTAAAGTAAGCTTTCTTTCGCCTGAAAACTTGCTGGAATACAATTTAGTTTCAACACTACCTAGACCATGCTTAGGAGTCCTTTTTAAGTGAAAGGCTACTGGTTCAGTGTAATCACCTAATCGCCCTTTGTAGGTCTGCTATGTTGATATCCTTACTACCATATATGAACAAGACGATTATACTTTTTGACATCATTACCTGAGATCATGCCTGAAGAACATGCAAGGATCAGGACATCAGAAATTTGGCTTTGTTGGCATAAGATGGTATTACCTACAGTTTGTTTTGGGGTTGCTGCATAAGTAGGATAAGGTTAGATTATCTCCCAGTTTCCAAACAGTACAATCAGGGTTCATAATGTGCACAGCTTAAGTACAGAGCCCTTCTGTCTGCTAAAAGCAAAGCATGTGCCATTCAATTTTATATTTCAGATATTCTTCATAAAACCTCTTCTAAGATTACACAAAATGGTAAAAAGAGCAAAGCAGCAACAGCAATACAAAACAGAGAAAGAGAAAAAAGTCAAAAGTCTGGAAATGTCAGCTTCTATCTCTAAAAGGTATTTCCTGTTCTAGAAGACCAGAAGCATAGCATGCAATATAATCGCCATTATTAGACCCAGACTTTATTCTTTTGCTTCTGGAAAACATCTGGCTATGTTCTGATGGTTTTTGTCTCTGCAATGTATATGACCCTGTTACCTAGGGCCCTGGAAGCATTCCCCTGAACCCAGGTGTCTCAAATAGCATTATCACTTTTCAAAACTGTGGTGAGATGAGTTTTGCCTTAGGTGTCTTAAAAGGTGTCCTGCAAAGATGAGAGGAAAAGGGGACATAAGAATCAAAATGGAGATGGAAAAATGTTGCTACACAAGGAAGGGATAGCCGCAACATGGTCACATCTGAAATTTTATGTTAGTTTTGCTGACTGCTTTCTTTGGAGTGACCTTTTCAATCAAGAATGGGCCTGGTAATATGGTGATATTGTACAGGTAAGTATACTTCTAAGTGTGGGTATGTTACAGTCAATGAAATGAAAAGGCTGCAATCCACATGACAATGAGAAAAATTCAGTGAAAACAGATTCTTGATAATCTTTTGTTATAGACACTGTAAATTACTTTTAAATACAGCAGGGTGCTGACATAACCATTTTATTCCTTCTCTAGAAGCCCTGAAAATTATTTAACAACAATAATTTTCATATAACCAAAATATATTAATGTGTTGTGTTGTCTTTAGTTTATGCTGCTTTTCAATAATACTTTCACATCATTTTTACTGGTAAAGACTATTGTTGGCAAATTGCTGTCTGCTAAAATTTTGAAAAAAGAATAATATTTAGAAGGAATGAAATCCTAGGTCATCTGAAGTGACAGTCAACACTGTAATTGATTTAACAGAACCTTGAGTGTTCCAGAGTGATCTAACCCCATCCTGATAACCTGCCATATACCACAAAAACATCTTTCTTTTCACAGCATACATGACAGTTTCAGCAATCAGCACCTGTACATTTAGATTCAAGGTGTGATTCACATACCCAGTTTTACGTATTCGGGGAAAAAACAATTTGGACAGAAGGAACTTGTTTCTGTGAGATAATTTCACCATATTTATCAGCAAGGAAGTTCGATTTTTTCAGACACGTAGATATAATCCACTGAGCCCACCTTCTATTAGGTACCTGAGACCTGAAGCACTGTTTATGGGTCAACTTTTGTGGGTCATCTTTCAGGAAAAAGAAGTGGTTGAGCAATAAGGGGCATGTTAACATTCTCTTTGCAGAGTGAGAACACTGTTTATGTAGCCAAGATTGCCAGAGCACTTTTACTTAAATTTGCCTGTCTAAAAGATAAGTGCCAAGCCTCAGCCGCTTACCTGGTTACCTCTACAGTCAATGAGGGA
Source organism: Burhinus oedicnemus (assembly GCA_008921705.1). Taxonomy (NCBI): domain Eukaryota; kingdom Metazoa; phylum Chordata; class Aves; order Charadriiformes; family Burhinidae; genus Burhinus; species Burhinus oedicnemus. The sequence continues at coordinate 943,799 of VFFE01007724.1, forward strand.
GAGACTTCCAGTGGGTGAGTTGGCTGGTTGCAAAACATGAATGTAGTACTATCAGGGAACAAGATTCATCAGCGTGAATCTCATTATGGAGGTGTCTGTTTCTTTCCACTGACTAAAATGCAACCTGGATGCCTACATTTTAGAAGGCTAACATTAGATGATGAAGGGCCACTGGTGCTAAAAAAAGGGCCAGTGTGGCAAGTTATCAGCAAAATTGTGATGGATCTTGGCAAGGGCACGATGGCCCAAGACAATGCTAAGCTCTCTTCTGCAAATTGATGGGAAACCTGTGCACCTGAGCATAGGACTACATGAGACTAAACAGATGTGCAGGCAGCTTGTTGATCTAAAAACCTGTTTTGGCACCTTGCTACAAATATTCCACAGAAATAGGATGTTTATGGAAGGATGTTGGTCAAAAAGCTTTGTGAATATTGGTTCATTTTGGTGCTTGAACTGGAAAATAAAATAGAACTGAGAGTGGGAACTCAAAGCGAAATGTTCACACCTCTTTAGTAAGACAAAAAGTTAATTTGAACTTAAACCAACCTTTTTTGAGCCAAATAATAAGTTTTATTTTACTTTCAAGGCTTAAACCGCTTTTAGTTAGATTTGCAAGGGCAGGGTTCATAAGATCAAAGGTAAATGATGTTTCCCTTACACTGTAAAGTTATGGTCTTCACCCAAGAGAAAAAAAACCACCCTTGGAGTCTCTAATTCCTTCAGTAGGCTTCAACCTGGATCTCAGGTTTTGGCGGTAAATTCTCTAATTCACTACCTCAGTGACTGTTAAAAACTCAGGCTCTCAATCTTCTATTTGATGCTTTCTGTTTAGCATAAAGATTTATTTATAACCAAATCTTAGGGTAGTATCTGTATCTTCTTCTTCAAATGATGACATAACCACTGATCTGTAAACTCTTTTTCTATTCTTATTAAAACTGAGTTACTTAAGGGAAGCAGAGGTTCATTCCAGTGTATACTGTCATACAGATGTTTTCATCTGAAAAGGGGATGGCAGCTCCAAATTCAAATCGATGATCTACATCAGGAGGCAGCCCTGTTCAATGAATGAATTCAGTTCTTTCACAGCACTGAGAAATGTCCTGCACCATGTAACTGCCTCAACTTGATTTTCTTAGATTTAAGTCCCTTTTGGGCAGTCTGGAGGGGGAAAAAAAATTACTTTCAAGAACATTGTAATGAATTTTCTGACCTTTTAGATATTTGTGTTGGTTCTGTGTGTGTTTGTGTCGTGGTTTGGGCCAGATTGGCCCAATCCGGTGGAACGACAGATGCTCCCTCTCTCTTGCTCCGCTCCCGAAGGGAGGCAAGAAAGAGAGAGAAAAAGAGAGACTTAAGAGTTTAGAAGGAACTAAACTAATTTAATGAAATATTGATAATAAAATAATAAAAAGAAAAATAATAAAATATATACAAAACCGTATCAAGCTCCCAGGATGATGATCATGTCACTGGCAGGCACTGGGGATGTCCCAGACTGGACTCAGTGATGGATGGGAACTACCTTCCGGATTTGGATTCAGGATCGGGATCAAAGGCAGACAAACAGACAGAGTCCTCCTCGGCCATTGAAGAAAGAGGCTGACCACTTGTTCCCTCAGCTTTTATACTGAGCGTGAGGCAGATGGGATGGAATACCCTGTTGGTCAGGTTTGGGTCACCTGTCCTGTCCACTCCTCCCCACAGGTGTGACCCCTCTGCGCTTTTCCACTTCCAACC